>SJYV01007181.1:1229841-1268523 GCA_006410875.1 Neotragus pygmaeus
CCCTGGGATTTCTTTGGAAGGAATGGTGCTAAAGCTGAAACTCCAGTACTTTGGCCACCTGATGCAAAGGGTTGACTCATTGGAAAAGACTCTGATGCTGGGAGGGATTGGGGGCAGGAGGAGAAGGGGACGACCGAGGATGAGATGGCTGGATGGCATCACGGACTCAATGGACATGAGTCTGAGTGAACTCCGAGAGATAGTGATGAACAGGGAGGCCCGGCGTGCTGCAATTCATGGGGTCGCAAAGAGTTGGACACGACTGAGTGACTGAACTGAACTGAACTGAACTGAGGTCATTTCTATCACTCCCCTCAAATAATACTTCATTCTTGCACTAAGTAATATCTGCCCTATCCACAAGTACAAGACCCATATCTCCCAAACACAAGTCCAAATATATCATTTATGTCTACTCAAAGTCTTCAGTGGCTTCCTCTGTCTGCAGAATAAAGTCTAAGTTATTGAGTACAATCATTAGGTACCTCCTTCACAGAAACAACTATCCTTTTTTAAAGCAATATAGTCCAAGGGCTAAGAGTAGAGTCTAGAGATAGACCTTCTAAAATCAGAGCTCTGTGAATGTAAGCAAGTTACTTATCCTCTGCATGCCTCAATTTGCTCATCTGAAAATGGGAAAACTAATAGAACCTACCTGAAATGGTGGCTTTGCAGAGTAAATGAATAAACATAAACTCAGAACAGTGTTCAAAATAGAGAACATGCTGTTTAAGTGTTAGATTATAACTAATACTACTCACATATGCAACTTCAACAAACAGGACTCTATAATACTCTGAATAAATCCCACATTTTTGTTTATCTGTCATTTTTCTTATATTTTCCATATATTTAAATACTCTTTCTAACCTTATTGCCAGCTTATTAATCTTTACAAATTCTATTAGCCCATCAAAAGCCTCTCTAGGAAGCTCTCCCAGATTGATTTATTTTGCTTCTTAAGGAAATTAATTTCTACCATTGACTTTACTGACAAGTTTCCACCTTATATGGTTAACTACTTATTTTCATCATAGTCTTAATCATAATTTATAAGCAAATGCTTCTTTGTTGGTTAATCTGCTCAGGGCCTATCATTAAAATGTCAGATATCTATGTGTATGTTTTATTTACCTTGTACATTCAGATTAGAGTATCTTTATATCATTGATGCATAATTACATGATGGGTAAATGAATGAATGAATGCACATCTACTACTGAAATACAGATTTCCTTTTCATCTTATATATACTACAAACAGTCCTTTCCATTGATGGATTTTCCTTAGGTTGGTCCAAATACCCCTTCTTTTCAATATTGTGTGCTGAGTTTATAAAACCTATAAAGATAATATTATTCTCTTAATATATCAAAAGATATATGGCTTTAATTTCTTAAATTATTCTATGGAAAAAAAAACAGATAAGGTAAACTAAGACCCATTACCTACTTGCTTCATTCATTTTATTGTGATTGATATAGATAATGGCTTAAAATCACAAAACCTAGTTCACATTGAAAATTTATGCTTAAGTATCTATATATGACACAGCCAGATATCTCTGAAAAATCTTTCAGAAAGTGCATATTCCTACAGAAATTCAGCTCTTACATCTGTCTTTTGTTTTGACTATAGCCTCTGTATGATTTTTTTTCCACAGCACAAACATGCAAGTATATTACTGATTATTTGTTTAAGTTAACAGCGGAAAAACAATGGGTAAGCCAATAAACATGAACAACAACTTGAGGGAAAAGTATAACACTTAATAAAACTGAAAACAAAAAATTAAGCAACTGTTCAGGGAAACATAAACATGTGATGAACCATAAGAATTCATGGGAGGATAAGCACAAAATTTGGTAAGTGGTTCCCCTAAGGAAGTGGCAGAGTGATGGAAGGGAGGAGTGCAAGGGGGGCGAAAGTTATTGGTGATGCTGCAGTACTTAGATTTCAGGGTAGGTTCAGGAAGGTCTTTACATGTTCTTCTTTTAATACACATATCTATAATTTACATTTAAATACATGTTAAATATATCTTAAAAGAAAATTAAGACCAATATGTGACATTAAAAAAGAAAGAAAATGAAGAATAGGAGATAAAAGAATTGAAGGAATTAAAGCTGCATAAAACAAAACAAATAACAAAAAGGGAATTGCCTAGACTCCTTCGGAGTACAACTGCCATCTGGATAAGTGTACACATACACTTTATGTATGTGTATGGCTGTTTTCTAGTTATGGAAAGTGATGATGGATTTTCCATGTATGACTGTCAACATAAAATTTCCTCTCATGTGTATAATATTTAAGTAAAAATGTAAAACCACATGTATTTTTCTAAAATAATAGTATTGGGGTCCCTCACTGTAATTTCAGCAAATTAAGATAACATGAAAAATAAAAAAACATTGTATCAAAAGGGATTTTTTAGGAGCCATAAACTTGAGAGTGTTAACACTGGAGAAAAAAAAAAATCAGGTTACTAAAAAGAAGAGGTTAGCAGAATTCTGTGACAGAAATGGCTATTTTTCTCTCAATATATCCTTGGCCTTTGATACCTGTTTTTCCCCAATATTTTGATGGACCGTGGTGTCCTACAATAGAGGCTACATTTCTCAGTATACACTGCAGCAATACAAAGTAGTTCTGTAAGTTGTCAATAAAGAAATATAAAGAGAGACAAATGTAAAACTTTCAGAACATGTCCTTTTTACTACCGGATGGGATGAGGATAAAAATTAGAATGTAAGCATTCATCTCATTCCGTGAGGTTATCGTGGAAACTGAGGTCTTTGCAGAGCAAAAAGGGAAGTCATGAGGTTTTCAGACTCCGGACTGTCACAGCATCTCTTAACTGACTACTTTCAGACTCTTAAGAAAGAAATAAACTTCTCATTTATAAAAACCAGTGTTGTGTGGGATTTTCTGTTACCTGTAACCAAATCTACATTCAATTATCAAATAATCGTAAGCAATCACATTGTTATTCATTTTATCATTTTTTTTTTAGAGAACTTTGTACATCTAATAGCAAGGACTATACAAGGTCCCTAAAATTTTTACCCATGACTTAGCTGTAAAACCTCCAAAGATATAACAATTTGAATTTTCATTTATTTAAATTTGGAATCCATTATCAACTGTGAGAATTAAAATGAGACAATTACTTTACATTTTATGTAGTGTATATTAGAGGCATTTTGCCTACTTCCATTGCATCTAGCAATTTTATTCAGAGGAAATGTTGACTCCTGATGATCTAAGGTTAATCATATTTTTCCCCCCCAGGAATTAGAAGGTTGGGGTAAGGCACACAGAATTGGAAAGTGAAGTAAATGAGCATACTAGAGCAGCACTGTAGCAAAAGCCCCTATGTTCCTGCTGCTGCCGATACCAGGAAGCTCAGGCTCTTGGTGGCACAAAGTTTTGGTCACCTTTCTAGCATTCAAGGCTTCCCAAGTGGCACAGTGGTAAAAATCTACCTGCCAATGCAGTAGATACAGAAGACGTGAGTTCAGTCCCTGGGTTGGGAAGATCCCCTACAGAAGGAAATGGCAACCCACTCCAGTATTCTTGCCTGGAAAATTCCATGGACAGAGGAGCCTGGTGGGCTACAGTTCATGGGCTCACAAAGAGCTGGACACGACTGAGCATGCATGCACACAACTGGTCACATGATACTAGGATTCACTTTCCCTTTCCCAGTTGTAACAGTACCCTAAGGCCTCATTCATGTAGTTTGAGTGGTATTTGATCCATCATTCAGGATCCATCCTAATTTGCTGAAGCCAATAGCATAATCCATCCCCATGTCACTGTTTATGAATTAGGAATGTGTAGCCTAGACCTCAGCCTGGGGTGTGCAGGAGCTGTTTCATACCAGCTCTGAAGAGCCAGTTGCTAAATTTCTTGAAAATGTGCAGTCCTTTACTAACACCACCATTATTAAAAAATAAATTATATAAACTCATTTAAATTTTATGAAAATATAATAAATAAACCAGATCCATTTCTAAGTGTTTTGTGTGATTTTACTACACTTTATTAGAATGCATGTACTTGAGATTATTCATATTTGCTGCACAAGATGGAAATACTATATAATGATGTGCAACTTCATGGTGGTGGTGGTGGTTTAGTTGCTAAGTTGTGTCCAACTCTTATACCATGGACTATAGCCTGCCAGGCTCCTCCGTCCATGGGATTTCCCAGGCAAGAATACTGAAATGGGTTGCCATTTCCTTCTCCAGGGTATCTTCCAAACTCAGGGGCAGAAGCTGTGTCTCCTGTATTGCCAGCAGATGCTTTACTGACTGAGCTGCCAGCAAAGCCCATATAAGTGCACACATTTTCTTGACTCTGTAGACTCTGTAGTGACATCACATTACTAGCCAAATAATATATATTCTTCCAGTATTTGAAAAGTATTGTCCAAATGAACAAACAANTGCCAGCAGATGCTTTACTGACTGAGCTGCCAGCAAAGCCCATATAAGTGCACACATTTTCTTGACTCTGTAGACTCTGTAGTGACATCACATTACTAGCCAAATAATATATATTCTTCCAGTATTTGAAAAGTATTGTCCAAATGAACAAACAATTACCATAATCAATGAATGAATCAGTAAGGTTTCCGAGCGGCTGGACTATTTTCAAATCATGACTAGATTGCAACTAAACTTGGGCTACAGACATGAGTCTAGCAAAAGTTAACAGAAATACTATGTGAAAATAATTGGCCATATGAAATTCTTATTGAAAAGTATTGTATCCTTATTATTTATAAATTGTGTGCTAAACATCCTTTACACAAGTAAAGTTCATAATAATCTTATGTACATATAGAACATGCTTACATTTTTTTTTCAGAGAACTGTTTTTCATCATTTACCAAGAAACCCATGTCTAAGCCAGCTAGTTAGTACATGATTTTCCATGAATGAAACATGGGCCAAATTAGTTCAATCCCAGAGAAGGTTGAGACTTCCTTTTTTCAATGACTGAAACAGATATTTCTTTCTATCTCTCTAAAACTCCTCTGAAGCTCTTTCTTTCCCTTCCATACACACAAATACACAATCACTCACTCTCGACATAAACAAGGAAGAATGAAGACTTATGAGCCTATTATTGTGGTAGGACGGAGAAGGCAATGGCACCCCACTCCAGTACTCTTGCCTGGAGAATCCCATGGACGAAGGATCCTGGTAGGCTGCAGTCCATGGGGTAGCTAAAAGTCGGGCACGACTGAGCNAGCCCACCAGGCTCCTCTGTCCATGGGATTTCCCAGGCAAGAGTACTGGAGTGAGGTGCCATTGCCTTCGGAAAAAGCACTAAACACTTTACTAGGCTGATAATTCTAGTGAACAAGGGAAAAATAAATGTGATCCTTGATCTCACTAAGGCTGAAATAAGCCAAGCCTAGTGAGGCCAAGGCTGTTATTACCCTCCAGAACAAAATGTCATTTTGCCATAGATTATATATCTCTTGGGCTTCCCTGGTGGCTCAGAGGGTAAAGCGTCTGCCTGCAATGTGGGAGACCTGGGTTCAATCTCTAGGTCAGGAAGATTCCCTGGAGAATGAAATGGCAATCCACTCCAGTATCCTTGCCTGGAAAATCCCATGGACAGAGAAGCCTGGTAGGCTACAGTCCATGGGGAGGCAGAGAGTCGGACACGACTGAGCGACTTCACTTTCACTTTCGCTTATGACCTCCTCCGTCTTCCAGATGTCTCAGTTCACATTCAAATCCAGTGATAGCAAACCTGATTATTCAAATGTGGCTCTGACATCTGTCCTAGAATTAATCAATCATGGCCAGAAACAAGGCCTGGTAACAATCACTGGGGCATCANCTTATGACCTCCTCCGTCTTCCAGATGTCTCAGTTCACATTCAAATCCAGTGATAGCAAACCTGATTATTCAAATGTGGCTCTGACATCTGTCCTAGAATTAATCAATCATGGCCAGAAACAAGGCCTGGTAACAATCACTGGGGCATCACTGAGCCCATGAAGTTCTTTTAATCCATTATGTTCTTTTTTACTTGATTCTCAACACATGTACATAAGGACAGGAACACATGCATGCCCATGCACATACACACAGACACACACACACACACACTTTTGTTTCCTTAATCCCAAAATGTCATCATCTAATAAGATCTAAACTCTCCCACGCACAAGTACATCCTTTTTCCCACCAGCACACAATTTCTAGTTTATATCAACCAGAATTTTCTCTCCTATAGCCATACACCAAATTTCCCCACTGCCTTTTAAACCTAATAACTCATATTAAAAATTAAAGGGAACCAGTATAGGGATTTGCTGTTTGTCTTTTGATAGTAAATTGTTAAGAACAGCATTCTGATAGGAGAGATGTCTTGATTTACAATGTTTGCTAATTTCCATAAACATTTCTACCATAGTCAACTTTGAGCTACCAATGTGAAGTCACTGAATTGCAGAGTTGGAAGGAGACATATATAATCAACTCTGTAAGTAAATGCAAATTGGCTCCAGCACACCTATATAATTATACAATCAGGAATTGAGGAAATTCAGGAGTTTTATGCCTGATTGATTGTCTCTCTAGGCATATTTAGCTAACTTGCATTTATTATCTTATCCTCAATACCTCCCTTTATTTGTAGACTTCAGTGGTGTTTTGTAACATCAGGAATTAGTATAAGCACCGAGCCAAGATCCAATAATCTCTACCAATTTTTTAAATATCTTTTTCTATATATTTACTAAATTAAGCAATCAATTGGAACAAAGATTAAAATATTTACAACTCATATATTTAGTGTTGTAATAGCATCATTTTATTAAGCTTCTTCTTGTTTCAGAAAGGAGATGGTCAGCNTCTCCACCAATTTTTTAAATATCTTTTTCTATATATTTACTAAATTAAGCAATCAATTGGAACAAAGATTAAAATATTTACAACTCATATATTTAGTGTTGTAATAGCATCATTTTATTAAGCTTCTTCTTGTTTCAGAAAGGAGATGGTCAGCTCACAAAATTAGATAATATAACTAGTATGCAGTAATAAAATGGGCATTTGGTTGTTTCAGATTGAAATTTTTAAGTTTCCTGCAAAGTAAGTAGGTCTTAATTAATTAAATCAAGTAGAAACAATCAATTTTATTTCCTTAGAACACATGGTTAATTGAGCATAATTTGTATGTCTTTTGCCATACTACGCACCTTCTCTGGGGTGCTGCACTGATCCTATCCTCCCACCACCATCATATACCCATAGACTTATTTTCTTTCAACTTATGGTTATTATAAACTTTATAAAGACAGAGGTGTTGTATATTTTACTCCAAGAATAGTTTATGACATCAAGATGAAGGAGAGAAGGAAGGAAAGAAGGGAAACAGTGAAGGAGAAATGTTGAAAGATTGATCAAACATGCTAAAGTCATAGAATCTGGAAGTTTGAAGACACCTGATGCTATCTAATTCAGAAGCTTCCTCTACAGATTAGGAAATGGAATACTGGAACAGGTCAAAATACTTGTCCATGAATTTGTTGTTATTCAGTTGCTCAATTGTGTCTGTTTTGCAACCCCATGGACTGCAGCATGTCAGGCTCCCCTGTCCTTCACTAACTCCCAGAGTTTACTAAATTCATGTCCATTCGGTTGGTGACATTATCTCACCCTTCATCCTCTACTGCCCAATTTTCCTTTTGCCTTCAATCTTTCCCAGCATCAGTGTCTTCCAATGAGTCGACTCTTCCTATCAGGTGGCCAAAGTATTAGAGCTTCAGCTTCAGTGTCAGTCCTCCCAACAAATGTTCAGGGTTGATTTACTTTAGGATTGACTGGTTTGATCTCCTGGCAGTCCAAAGGACTCTCAAGAGTCTTCTCCAGCACCACAACTCAAAAGTATTAACTCTTCAGTGCTCAGCTTTCTGTACAGTCCAACTCTCACATCCATACATGACTATTGAAAAAAGCATAGCTTTGGCTATACAAACTTTTGTCAGCAAAGTGATAACTCTGTTTTTTAATATTCTTTTTAGGTTTGTCATAGCTTTCCTTCCAAGGAGCAAACCTGTTTTATTTTCATGGCTGCAATGACCATCCACAGTGGTTTTAGAGCCCAAGAAAATAAAATCTGTCAGTTTCTACTTTTCCCCTTCTATTTGCTATAAATTGATGGGACCTCGTGCTATGATCTTAGTTGTTTCAATGTTGAATTTTGAAACAGCTTTTTCAGTCTCCTCTTTCACCCTCATCGAGAGACTCTTTAGTTCCTCTTCACTTTTGCCATTACAGTGTTATCTTCTAAATATCTGAGGTTGTTAATATTTCTCCAGACAATCTTGATTCCAGCTTGTGTCTCATCCTGCCCAGCGTTTCACATGATGTACTCTGCATAGAAGTGAAAGAAGCAGGGTGACAATATACAGCCTTGTTGTACTCCTTTTGCAATTTTGAAATGGTCAGTTGTTCAATGTCCTGTTCTAACTGTTGCTTCTTGACCTTCCTACAGTACTTAGGAGACAGGCAAGGTGGTCTGATATTCCTATCTCTTTAAAAATTTTCTACAGTTTGTTGTGATCCACACAGTCAAAGGCTTTAGCATAGTTAGTGAAGCGGAAGTAAATGCTTTTTACTCGAGTTTGCTTGCTTTCTTTATGATCCAATGAATGTTGGCAATTTGATCTCTTGTTGCTCTCCCTTCTCTAAACCCAGCTTACCTTCCTAAACATATGGGAGTGCCTGGTTCACATACTGCTGATGTCCAGCTTGAGGGATTTTCAACATTACCTTGTCAGCATGTGAAGTGAGTGCAATTATACAGTACTTTGTACATTCTTTGGCATTGCCCTTCTTTGGATTGGAATGAAAACTGATCTTTTCTAGTCATGTGGTCACTGCTGAGTTTTGTAAATTTGCTCAGCATATTGGGTACAGCACTTTAACAGCATCATCATTTAGTGTTTGAAATAGCCTCGCTGGAGTTTTGTCACCTCCTCTAGCTTTGTTCATAGTACTGCTTTCTAAGGCCCAGCTGACTTCATACTCCACAATGTCCAGCTCTAAATGATTGACCACACCATCATGGTTATCCAGGTCGTTAAGACCTTTTCTGTTTAGTTCTTCTGTGTATTCTTGCAATGTTTCTGTCCTTTATTATGTTTATGCTTTCATGGAATATTCCCTTAATATCTGCAATTTTCTTGAAGAGATCTCTAGTCTTTCCCATTCTATTGTTTTCCTCTATTTCTTTGCATTGGTCATGAAGAAAGCCTTCTCTCTCCTTGCTATTCTCTGGAACTGCACATTCAATCCAGTATATTTTTCTCCTTCTTCTCTTTCTTCTTCAACTATTTGTAAAGCCTCCTCAGACAACCATTTTGCCTTCTAGAATTTCTTTTCCTTTGGGATGATTTTGGTCATTGCCCTCTGTTCAGTGTTACAAAGCTCTGTCCATAGTTCTCCAGACACTCTGTCTGTGAAAGTAATCCTTTGAATCTATTTGTCACCTCCACTGTTTAACCATAAGGGATTTTATTTAGGTCATACCTTAATGGCCTAGTAGTTTTCCCTTGTTTATTCAACTTAGGTCTGGATTTTCAATAAGAAATTCATGATCTGAGACATAGTCAGCTCCAGGTCACGTTTTTGCTGACTGTATAGAGCTTCTCCATCTTTGGCTGCAAAGAACATAATCAATCTGGTTTTGGTATTGACCATCTGATGATGTTCATATGTACAGTCATCTCTTGGGTTGTGGAAAATAGGTGTTTTTTCCTGCAGTTTTCATACCGTGACTAGCATTTTCTGTTGATGAAACTCTGTTAGCCTTTTCTCTGCTTCATTTTGTACTCCAAGGCCAAGGTTGCCAGTTATTCTGAGTATCTCTCATCTTCCTACTTTTTCATTCCAATCCCCTATGCTAAAAGGACATCTTTTTTTTTTTTTTTTTGGTGTTAGCTCCAGAAGGTGTTCCAGGTCTTCATAGAACTGGTCAGCTTAAGCTTCTTTGGCATTAGTGGTTGGGACATAGACTTGGATTACCATAATATTGAATGGTTTGCCTTGGAAATGACCTGAGATCATTCTGTCATTTTTGAGGTTGCACACAAGTACTGCATTTCCAATTATTTTGTTGACTATGAGGGCTACTCCATTTCTTCTAAAGTTTTCTTATCCACAGTAGAGGATTAGTAGTCATCTGCATTACATTACTCCCATACATTTTAGTTCACTGATTCCTAAGATATTGATGTTTAACCTTGCTATCTCCTGCTTGACAACATTCAATTGCCTTGATTCATGACCTAACATTCCACCGATGCAACATTGTTCTTTACAGCATCAGACTTCGCTTTCACCACCAGACACATCCACACCTCAGTTACGTTTCTGCTTCAGCCCAGCCACTTCATTGTTTCTGGAACTATTAGTAATTGCCCTTTGCTCTTCCCCAGTAGCAATATTGGACGCCTTCCAACTAGGGGGGCTCATCTTCCAGTTTCATATGTTTTGCTTTTCATGTTGCTCATTAGATTCTCCATGCAAGCATACAGAGTTGTCATTTCCTCCTCCAGTGGATCATGTTTTGTCAGAACTCTTCACTATGACTTGTCCAACTTGGGTGACTCTGCATGGCCTCACTCATAGCTTCATCAAATTATGTAAGGCCCTTTGCCATGACAAGGCTGTGATCCATGAAGCATTGTCCATGAATAGCCCCTGTATAAGTGCCAAGTCAGAACACAAGTCAGAGAACACAGGTATCTCAATTTTATAAAGGCAGTTTATTTTAAGAAAAGACTATAAAATAAGATACAGGATGGAAAAACATCATGAAGGTATACCAAGGTGTACAGAGAAGAGTGAAGTAAGAAGAGAGAGATCTTTAATGCACCACAATTTTGTAAAAAGCATACTATATATTTTTTTAATTAAAGTAGGTAAAATTCACCAAAACTCTTGGATTCTTGCTTTCAGCTTTCTGATTCCTGGCCATCTCAGTGACTGCAAAGGTGCTAAAGCTGACTTTTTTTTTGTTTGTTTTGGTCAAAACGGAAATAACTTCCCTCTACATGGCCTCCAAAACATTTTGTGGAGGGGTCCCTCCAAACTCTTGATACTTTGGTATACACTATTTGGAGGGTCACAAACTATTTATAGAGGCAGGCAGATTCTCTGAAACGCAAAGTGCTTTGTAATTATAGCTTTCATTTATCCTGAAAAATACAAATTTTTATATTCCCAAAATGGAAAGATAAAAGAATCATCTGTCAGGAAGCAACAGAACTGGACATGGAACAACAGACTGGTTCCAAATCAGGAAAGGACTATGTCGATGCTNTTGTAATTATAGCTTTCATTTATCCTGAAAAATACAAATTTTTATATTCCCAAAATGGAAAGATAAAAGAATCATCTGTCAGGAAGCAACAGAACTGGACATGGAACAACAGACTGGTTCCAAATCAGGAAAGGACTATGTCGATGCTGTATATTGTCACTCTGCTTATTTAATTTATATGCAGAGTACATCATGAGAAATGCTGGGCTGGATGCAGCACAAGCTGGAATCAAGATTGCCAGGAAAAATATCAATAACCTCAGATATGCAGATGACACCACCCTTATGGCAGAAAGCGAAGAACTAAAGAGGCTCTTGATAAAAGTGAAAGAGGAGAGTGAAAATGTTAGCTTAAAACTCAACATTCAGAAAACTAAGATCATAGCATTGAATCCCATCACTTCATGGCAAAAAGATGGCAAACAGTGACGGACTTTATTTTGGGGGGCTCCAAAATCACAGGAGATGATGACTGCAACCATGAAATTAAAAGACACTTGCTCCTTGGAAGAAAAGTTATTACAAACATAAACAGCATATCAAAAAGCAGAGACATTACTTTGGCAACAAAGGTCCATCTAGTCAAAGCTATAGTCTTTCCAGTAGTCATGCATGTATCTATTAAGAAAGTTGAGCACTGAAGAATTAATGCTTTTGAATTGTGGTTTGGAGAAGACTCTTGAGAGTCCCTTGGATGGCAAGGAGATCCAACCAGCCCATCCTAAAGGAAATCAGTCCTGAATATTCACTGGAAGGATGATGCTGACGCTGAAATTCCAATACTTTGGCCACCTGATGCGAAGAACTGACTCATTTGAAAAGACCTTAATACTGGGAAAGATTAAAGGCAGGAGGAAAAGGGGATGACAGAGATGAGATGGCATCACCAATTCAATGGAGATAAGTTTGAGTAAACTTCAGGAGTTGGTGATTGACACGGAGGCCTGGCGTGCTGTAGTCCATGGGATCGCAAAGAGTCATACATGACTGAATTACTGAACTGAATTGAACTGATTCTGTTCAGGAAGGTTACTGTTTGAAATGTTAAAAGATATATTAAAATTTTACTAAGCATACATTATAGCTATAATGAGATAAATTGGATTTTGTTCCCATATTTTGATTTTTAATCAAAATATCTCAAAGTATAAATTAATTCCTGAATGCATAAATATTGCTTTATCAAAATGTTTAAAACAAAAAACTAAGTCCCTTTGAGTATCAGAAAAGACTCAACTCTCTCATTATCATTGCAGGACAGAATATTCAGTTAAGCTTTCTTAGAATTTTAGGAAGCTTCAGTTCTGGGCAAGAGTACTGTAATGATACTCAATAGAATGAAGCTTCACTTTTCCTAGTTGAAGCTGCTTTTTTTCTGAGAGATGAAAATTGTGCCAATCAAATTTGAATTTTTCTAGAACAAGTAGGTAATTTAGGGAAAGACTAATGCATATCATTTGTAGCACTTTTAAAAATTATGCATTTCAGTAATCCTTCCAATATAAGTTTAGCTGCTAAGGTATATAAAGTTACAAAAAAATTTAAAACTGAATATAAATGGGTGAGTTATGGCTAACAAAGGTGACACATTGGAAAGAGTAAGATAATTTGAATAATAATTCACTCAGTATTTCTATGATCCAGGTAATCTAGTGTTACATTTATGGAATGATGATGAAGAGGAAGAAACAGAATTATCAACCAACCACATACTCTGAAAGGGATTGGGTAATTATAAATCTTTCTGACTTTAAAATATTCTTGTTAAGAAGATATGTTAAAAAGATAAGATGCTTACAAGGAATGAGCTTCGTAGGAGGAGATGTTTAGACAAACCTTAACAGATGTGAATCCTTGGAAGTTTAGTAAGGTATTTAAAACCAGTGAAGCAAGGGAAAGGGTTATAACATTACAGCTTGCAGAAAATCCAAAGAGATAAATATTTATCACACATATGAAGTTGGAATCAGATGCAACTAACTTGCCGTAACACTTACTAGACAGAAACCTAGTCTTACTCATGTAAAATAACAATACGGTAAAAACTAAGTGCATGTTATTTGTCAATGATTATTTTAAATGTTTTACATGCATTAGTTTATACAATTTTCATAAAACCTATGACATCATTAGTATGATCATCCCTGATTTACAGATGCTGGAATTTAAACATACAGATATTATGAAATTTTTCCAAGTTCATATACCTAATAAATGGTGCAAAAAGGATTTTAACATAGGAACTCAATAAATGGAAGCTGTTTTTTATTTTAAACATTTTAAAATGATGAACTAAAAATCCCTATAAAATACCGGCTAAAACAACTTTTCAAATTGAAAAAACTCTGCAAACATATTATTTTTATTGCTGGTTCCCCATTTCCAGAGATTAATATATTACATATTTCTTATATAATGACTATTCAAAAGAAGAGTAGATTATACAGAAATGGAAATCAGCCTAAAATATTCGTTAGCCAGGAGACATTGTTCTACTAAAAATTACTGGATATAGTAAATTAACCTAGGGCAATACTGTATTGCTGTATCTAAATGATAAAAATGTAATATCATGAGTCATTTATCAAATGCAACTGAATAAATTACTAAGAGTTCAAACAAACATGTTAGGAAAAAGTTAACAAATGTTTAAAAAAAAATTCAACATTATGTCCACATATTTATAGAGTGTGTGTGTGTGTAAATTCACAGTAATCTGTATATGTTATAGATTGTCTATAAATTTTGCTATTTTTAATTAATTTATTTATTATAATTGGAGGCTAGTTACTTTACAATACTGTGGTAGTTTTTGCCATATGTTGACACGAATCAGCCATGGGTGTATTTAAATTTATTATAATATACAGCACTTGCTTCTGAAGTGCTATTTTGCTATTTTCAACCAAATAAACTAGGCAGATCAATAATAAGCAAGTCAATGACACAGCTTAATCAGATAAAAGTATGCAGAAAATATTCATGAATACCTCATGGACTGTAGCCCGCCAGGCTCCTCTTTCCATGGAATTTTCCAGGCAAGAATATTGGAATGGTTAGCCATTTCCAACTCCACGGGATCTTCCTGAACCATGGATCAAATTTTCGTCTCCTGCATGACAAGCAGATTCTTTACCACTGAGCCACCAGGGAAGCCCCTCCTAGAGATGTAAGGATAAAGTCTGAAATCTTTATCTGTACCCAATCAGTTCAGTTGCTCGTTTGTGTCCACCTCTTTGCAACCCATGGACTACAGCATGGCAGGCTTCCCTGTCCAACATCAATTCCCAGAGCTTGCTCGAACTCACGTCCATTGAATTGGTGATGTCATCCAACCATCTCATCCTCTATTATTCCCTTTTCTTCCTGCTTTCAATCTCTCCCAGCATCAGGATCTTTTCCAAAGAGTCGGTTCTTCACGTCAGGTGGCCAAAATATTGGAGTTTCAGCTTCAGCATCATCCTTCCAATGAATATTTAGGACTGATTTCCTGTAGGATAGACTGGTTTGATCTTGCAGTCCAAGGGACTCGAGTCTTTTCCAACACCACAGTTCAAAAGCATCAATTCTTCAGTGCTCAACTTTCTTTATAGTCCAACTCTCACATCCATACATAACTACTGGAAAAACCAAAGCTTTGACCAGATGGACCTTTGTTGGCAAAGTAATGTCTCTGTTTTCATATGTTGTCTAAGGTGGTCATAACTTTTCTTCCAAGGAGCAAGCATCTTAATTTCATGGCTGCAGTCACCATTTGCAGCGATTTTGGAGCCCACCAAAAATAAAGTCTGTCACTGGATTGGACGTATTGGATCTATAACCAACACTCCTCCAGAATCTTGTCTTCTGACTACCTCTCTCAGTTTCAATGCCTAACACTCTCTTATACTTAGAGCTCTTGTGTCATATATTTGTAGCTTCAAAGGTTTGTGATCCCAAACACATGTTCTCATGGCATTCTGGAAAAGTTCATGCTTCTCCCTCTTACTTATTTGCCTTAATTATGTTTATCCCCTCACTTAATTATTTAATGTCTATCCCCTCACTTAATTACTTGGCTTAATTATGTTTATCCCCTCACCAGTGTACCCTTCTTCCCAAAGCCTTTCAAGAATCAACCCAGTAGGATTCTATCTGTGGTTCTAAGTTGATATAGATAGATGATGGTAAATGATTGACTAATAAATAGATGAGTAGATAGTCATATCATTTTGTACTGTGTGACATCATGGTCATCGTTTTTTTGTTTCCTTTGTAGAATTTAGGTTATTTAAGGACAAACATTTCTTATTTGACTTTTCCCTAAGTCTTAGTTGACTTTGCATTATAGAATTTCTGGCTGTTATAAAACAACTTAGTAACTAATTTCAACAAAGTTCTCATAGGTAGCTGACTTCTATTACAACTTCTCAAGAGACTATATAAAAGCAAAATTAACTTCTTGACCAGCCTCTCAATTTAATGTCGCTACCTCAGAAGCAGCAGATAAAGTGCTTATTACTCTTTCATGTATTTCCTTCTAAGACTTGTTGGTTCAAAAACCTTTTCAGTGACTTCAAGAGACAAATTTAATAAATGAGAACATTCCTTGACTGGGATCTTTTGAACCAGCATAAAGTTACCTTCAGATCATGAACATATTTTGAGTCAAAATATGTTTATTATTTAAATATTGATACAGTCTTTTCTATATTTTCCAAAGAAGAGAAAACTTGAATAAGAAATCCCTACACAAACTGATTATTGTCAGCTTTTTCTTTCTAACCCCCGCNGTTACCTTCAGATCATGAACATATTTTGAGTCAAAATATGTTTATTATTTAAATATTGATACAGTCTTTTCTTTATTTTCCAAAGAAGAGAAAACTTGAATAAGAAATCCCTGCACAAACTGATCATTGTCAGCTTTTTCTTTCTAACCCCCCCAAAGTAAAATAATCAAAAATAAAATATAAAGTAATATTTTCTCAGAATATATTAGACAATGTTACTTTCCTAGATAATTTCTTGGGCTGTGGAATAGAATAATAATTTAAATATATATATATATCAGTTCAGCATCCCTTGGCTCAGTGCTTAATCCTATGCCCCAAGGAAAATATTGGGAACAATTTTGAAACAAGTCTTACTGCAAAACTCACTACAACTGGTTATCAGTAATGGTGATATGAAAAGTGAAAGTGAAAGTGTTAGTCATGTCCAACTCTTTGGGACCCCATGGACTGTAGCACACCTGTCTCCTCTGTCCATGGAATTCTCCAGGCAAGAATACTGGAATGAGTTGCCATTCCCTTCTTCAGGGGATCTTCCTGACCCAGCGATGGTATTTGGGTTTCCTATATTGCAGGCAGATTCTTTACCATCTGAATCACCAGGGTTAGTATTAAACAACACCTCCACAAATAGGGTAACTAGATTTGCTTAAGGGCTTCTCCCATAGCTTAGTTGGTAAGAATCCACCTACAATGCAGGAGGCCCTGGTTCAATTCCTGGGTCAGGAACATACCCTGGAGAAGGGATGGCTACCCACCCCAGTATTCTCGGGCTTCCCTGGTGGCTCCGATGGTATGCAATGTGGGAGACCTGAGTTTGATCCCTGGGTTGGGAAGATGGCCTAGAGGAAGGTATGACAACCCAATCCAGTATTATTGCTTGAAGAATCCCATGGACAGAGTAGCCTAGAAGGCTACAGTCCATGGGGGTTATAAACAGTCAGACAGGACTGAGCAACTAAGTGTACAGCATACTTGCTTAAAAGTATTTATAAAAGATAAAGCAATAAAAATATTTCTCAAATAAGAAATAATTTAACTCAATAAATATTTCTTGAATAAACACACCAGATAGATTGTAAACACACTATAATTCCAAACCCAACATCCCTCATTTCACTAGTTTAAAAAAATTCTGTGATTAATTCCAACCATTCTTTTCAGAAGAAAATAAGGTAAGACTTTTAAAAATTATATTTAATGAATTCTTTTGTGAAGCAAATAACCACTTTCTGTTTCCTTCCCATGCCTTCTATTCTCTATTCTTACATTTATGGTTACCCATTCTTTACATGCAATTCCAGGAGATAAGCAAACCTACAGGCAAAATAATTACTGTTTGTCTTATATAATTAGGTCAAGGAGGGAAAGGTCATAAAGTTTGGAAGGTGGCAAAGAAAATTTATATTAACATGAGTGTTCCTTCTCTTTAGTGCTTGAGGACATGGAAAGGGAATTTATATGATATTTGGGTTGTGAATCAGGATACTCACTCTTCTGAATAGGTCAGCAGGTATCTTTGAAAGAGTCATAAAAGCTGGGATTTGGATGTCTCCCAAATGTCACAAAATTTTTATCTGCTTCAAGCTCTATATACTATAATGCGTTTACTTGAATTCTACATGATAAAATTCTGTTATATTGTTATTAATCATTTTAAATTTCAATGAGTGGTATTCAGTCTCAGATATTCACATGAAATTTAGGTTAATTCCTGCCTGTCTAAAAATCTGTTATTCATAAATGTCAAAAGAATGCATTTAAGCAATTCATCATCAAAATAAGTGAGAAGAAAACACCTGACTAATTTAAAGCCAGAAAATCACATTGCTCAAGTATAAATAATAATAGTGGCTACATTAGAGATAGGAAGGAACAGACGAATGACTTCTATTTTTACCAGTTTTCTGATTTTTTAAATTTCTTCTTAATGAAAACTATATAATTCTTATTCTTCAATTAAATTATTATATTTCATTCTTTAATAAAATATGTAAAAGTATATTTTAAACAATGAAACAAAGAAATAAAAGGAATTCAAATTGACAAGTAACTTTTTGAAGATTGTATAATACTATACATAGGAAAACACTAATGATTCCATAAAGAAAGCTATCAGAACTAATCAATGAATTCAGCAAGCAAGATAAAAAATTAGCATAATGAAACCTGTTGCCTTTCTATATACTAATATCAAACTATCAGAAACCAACATTAAAACACAGTGACATTTGCAGTTTTATTAAAAAGAATAAAATAACTAGGAGTAAATCTAACTAAAGAGGTATACTTTGAAAACTATACAATGTTGATGAAATAATTTAAGTAATTTAAAGTAATAATTTAAGTAAGGAGTAATAATTAAGTAAGTAATTAAGTAAGTAATAATTTAAGTAAGGAGTAAATCTAACTAAAGACCTATACTTTGAAAACTATACAATGTTGATGAAATAATTTAAAATTATACAAATAATTGGAAAGCTATATCATGCTTTGCTCATAAGCTAGAAGAATTAATTTTATTAAAATATCCATATTAACTAAGTCAATTTATGGATTTAATGCAATCCTTATCAAAATCTCATTGATAATTTTAAAGAACTAAAAGAAACAATTCTAAAATTTATATGAAAACAAAAATGACCTTAATTAATCAAAGCAAACTTGAGAAAGAACAAAGCTGGATATATCACACTTCCTGATTTCAAACAGCCCTCCCCTCCAAAAAAATAGACAAATAGATCAACAGAACAAAGAGCCCAGAAATAAACCCATATGATTTATCAGATGAAATAACCTATGATAAAAGGATAAGAATATACAATGGGAAAAAGACAACCTTTTCAATAAATTATATGGGGAAACTGGACAGCTACATGGAAAAGAATGAATCTGGACCACTCACTCTCATCATATATAAAAATAAACTCAAGATAGATTGAAGACTTAAATGTAAGACTTGAAACCATAAAACTTATAGAAGAAAATGTAAGCAATATGCTCTTTCACATTAGCGTTAGCAGTATTTTGGGGATGTATCTCCTCAAGTAAGGGAAACAAAAGCAAAAATAAATGGCAGTACAACAAATTAAAATGACTTTGCATGGCAAAACAAAAAAGACAGCAAACTGAGTAGGAGAATATATTCACAAACAATATATTTAATAAGGCAAATATTCAAAGGTTAATATCCAAAATATCAAATATTTCATACAATTCAGTATCCAAAAAATCTGATTTTTAAAATGGGCAGAAGACCTGAAAAGATATTTTTCCAAAGAAGACACACAGATGGCCAACACATATGGGAAAAAATACTCAACATCATTAATTATCAGGAAAATGCAAATCAAAACCACCATGAAATGTAACCTCATATCTTTCAGAATGGCTATCATCAAATACAGGAAAAATAACAGCATTGGTGGCAATGTGGAGAAAAGGGAATCTTGATACACTATTGGTCAGCATATAAATTGGTACAGTCACTACAGAAAACAGTATGGATATTCCTCAAAACATTAAAAATAGAACTACCATATGGTCCAACAATTCAACCACTGGCTATGTTTCTGAAGAAAATAAAAGCACTAATTCAAAAAGATATCTACACTCCTCTATTCACTGTAGCATTATTTATAAAAAGCAAGATATGGAAGCAACCTAGATGTCCCCTGATAGATGAATGGGAATAGAAGTGGTATGTATAGATATAAACACACACACAATGGAATATTATTCATCCTAAAAAATGAAATCTTGTCATTTGTGACAATATTGATGGATCTAGAGGGTATTGTGCTGAATGAAATAAGGCAGACAAAGACAAATACCTATTATTTCACTTATATGTGCAATCTTGAAAGGAAAACAAACAAAATGAAAACACATTCACAGAGAGGAAGTCCACACAGGGCAGGAAATCAGGCAAAATAGGTAAAGGGGATTAAGAGACAATCTTCCAACTATAAAATAAATAAGTCATAGGGATGTAATATACACCATAAGAAATATGGTCACTGTAATAATTTTGTATGAGGACAAATGGGTACTAGGCTCATTGTGGTGATAATTTTTAATGTAATTAAAGGTCACATCATTATGTTGTACACTTGAATATAACATAACATGTATACAAATATATTCAATAAAAAATAAAATGATTGATTTTAGTCAGTTAATTTTTGCAGACATAGAGCAATGAAGATATATGAGGAAACAACCTACAGTGCATTGCCTGATAGGTAGAATAAAGTTAATTATCATCTCCCATTAAAAATAAGTAGCATCTGGAAACTCTGTATGATCCCTTTAAATAATATGTGTGATAATCATAATACAAGAGTTTATTTTTTCAAATCCCTCTCAGTATTATATAGGTTTAATTTAACAAAATTCAGTGGATTTCTTGAATGTCTAATTTAAGTTGTCAAAAAATTATTAGAAAATAAATGAAGTATGATAATAGTTTTTAAAGTGATTTGACAGGTATCAAAGAGAAAAAAAACATTATTTTATTAATGAGTTAAGCATTTAAAATTCTGGAATCACTAATTTTAGAACTCCAGGGACTTCAGATATCATTTGAAACCAACCTTCATATTTTCCCATTAAGCTATCTAAAGACCAGAGAGGTAAATTTACTTTCACAATAAATGTCACACAGTGACATTCTGCACTTCCTATATCCTAAGAGGTAATGATAATCTGTAAGAAACCTAGGGAAAAGAACCCCTTCAGATATATGACATTTGTTAAGATTTAATGTATCAAGAACTTTTAATATTAGGGCTCATTAATGTTCAGAGAATCTCTACAAGCTATGACTTATTATCTCCACTTCATAGATGAGAAAATTGGTTCAAACTGTGAATAACTTACTCTGCCATACAGTGAGGGGTACAGTCAAGTTTGATCCCACGTGTATGACTGCAAATTTCAAATTCTTTCCACTAAGCCATACAGATAAAAGGGACTGCTAGCAGAGTAGCCTCAGAAGCCAGATGGGAATAGTTTATCAGTGGTTAATACTATCAGTGGTAATGGTACGACTACCACTAATGGTACTTTCTTATATCTCAGTTCAATTCATCTCAGTTGCTCAGTCATGTCCAAATCTTTGTAGAGTCAGACTGCAGCATGCCAGGCGTCCCAGTCCATCACCAACTCCAGGGGGTTAACCCAAAACCAAGCCCATTGAGTCGGTGATGCCATCTATCTCATCCTCTGTCGTTCCTTTTCCTCCCGCCTTCAGTCTTTCCCAGCATCAGGGTCTTTTCCAATGAATCAAATCTTTGCATGAGGTGGCCAAAGTATTGGAGCTTCAGCTTCAACATCAGTCCTTCCAGTGAACATCCAGGACTGATCTCCTTCAGAATGGATTGGTTGGATCTCCCTGCTGTCCAAGGGACTCTCAAGAGTCTTCTCCAACATCACACTTCAAAAGCATCAATTCTTCGGCACTCAGCGTTCTTTATAGTCCAACTCTCACATCCATACATGACTACTAGAAAAACCATAGCCTTGACTAGACGGACCTTAGTCAGCAAAGTCTCTCCTTTGTAATATGTTGTCTAGGTTGGTCATAACTTTTCTTCCAAGGACTAAGCATCTTTTAATTTCATGGCTGCAATCACCATCTACAGTGATTTTGGAGCCCCTAAAAATAAAGTCAGCCACTCTTTCCACTCTTTTCCCATCTATTTGCCATGAAGTGATGGGACCAGATGCCATGATCTTTGTTTTCTGAATGTTGAGCTTTAAGCCAACTTTTCACTCTCCTCTTTCACNAATTCCATCACCTCCACTAGCTTTGTTCATAGTGATGCTTCCTAAGGCCCACTTGACTTTGCATTCCAGGATGTCTGGCTCTAGGTGAGTGATCACACCATCATGATTATCTTGGTCATGAAGATCTTTTTTGTACTGTTCTTCTCCGTATTCTTACCACCTCTTCTTAATATCTTCTGCTTATATCTAAGTGGAACTCTAAAATTTAAAGTAAACTCTCACATATGCTATTTATTTGATTGTCAATACAACCTCTGAACTGTGAAATAAATATAAATGGTAGGAAAATTTTACACACTATTCCCAGCTTACCTAAAACAGCTCATATATATGAGACAGTATCAGTCCATATTATACTTGATATTAGTAAACTACTCATTGCCTTTCTAAATCAATGCCTATATTAGTATTACCTCCTTTTTCTAAAGCTGAAGTCACATTTATGAATATCTACTTGATAGTGGCAACCCATATTGCTCAGATAATTATAGAAAATTCAGTGTCCTAAGAGTAAATCTTAGATGAAAGACTCTCTAGTAGGAAAATCAATGTGATCCAAGAACAAGACACTTTTAATCTGAAAGTATGTGTCCTTGTGCTAATTGCCTGTCCCTTTATTAAGAAGACTGCAGCTAATTATTACAGGAGGTGTTATGCACCATTCTAAAATATTCATTTCCACCAACAAATATTTTTGAATGTTCAGTAAAAGAGAAGCCTTGATTTGGCAGAAATTGAGATGACTATTGTGGGCTCCACAACCTCTCAGGAATCTAGGTACCGATAATTTGCTTAGGAGGGAAAGGAATCTGTGAGAANCCATTCATAAAATATTCATTTCCACCAACAAATATTTTTGAATGTTCAGTAAAAGAGAAGCCTTGATTTGGCAGAAATTGAGATGACTATTGTGGGCTCCACAACCTCTCAGGAATCTAGGTACCGATAATTTGCTTAGGAGGGAAAGGAATCTGTGAGAAGCAGATTTATGCATGAGTTCTATAACTAAGAAATATAAATACTTCCCACCTTTTCCTCAGTCCAGTCCCATGACTGGGATTGAAGCCTTAAGAAGAAAAGGCATTTCTAAACTGGTTCTGAGGCAGAAAGAGTGTAGGAAATACATCATAGTGCTTGGATCTCAAAGGTCTACAGCTTGGAAGGTTCAGGAGACAGTGTCTGGATAACATGGCAACTGGCCAGCAGAGCAACAGCAACACTTTGGTAGATGTGATGGAGCCGAGTGTCCCTGACAGAGACTCAGTGAACAGCCCTGGCCACTGGCAAGACTGAGATTTATACACAAGCACATGCAAACAGGAATCTCCAGAAATACATGGGTGAATTTTTCAAAAAGCTGAGGCCTATGGGCAAAAAAGAAGAAATACGTTCAGTGAAATCTGGGTAGATATGCTGAAACAAGCTTATTTGGTAGGCTGATGAAGGAGTCAAATCCAAACATGTAATGCTAAAAAATATAGGCTTTACAACCATAGGTTATTAAAACCGAAATGATGCTTACATATTATACAGTCCAACCCCATTTGGAACCCTATTTGGTTCCCATGAGGAACCTGAGGTCTCATGTTACTTCCTTCTCAAGGAAATAAGCCTTGAGAATGATGGAGACAGAGCTTATAACCATTGCTTTTCACTGAATCATGGTGCAGCTTTTTCTCACAGCTGGTCCATTTCATTTACTCAAAAGACCTTTGCATTTAGCACTCTAGGGGTTCTTTAAATTTTTGAGAAGTGAGAATTCTTTTTTAATAGAATATGGGCTTTGCAGTTTTAGAAATACTAGTTTTTGTAAATATCAAATTCTTCCCTGAACCAGCTCTTTGAAAAGGCTTTGATGTAAAAAAAAAAAATTCTTTCTAAAATAACTTCTTTGTAACACCAGCAAGGGCACCTCAGGACAATTTATCTTTTCTATGTTATTCATCTAATAATCCTTACATTTAAAATGCTAGTACAGGCTTGTGATTACAAGACAAAAATGTTGAAATCAAATGCAACATTTACTTAAAAATGTGTCCAGTTAAGTCTTGCTGTTGCCTCTGGTCTTTTTTATACTTTCAGAATGAAATGATTAAAATTTAGAAAAGAAGGATGCCACATGTTGCCTGGGAAGTCAATGATAGTTTTAAATTTAATATCATATGTAATGTGTAGTATTTAATTGGAAGGTTGTGGCTAGTGTCTACCATATATACATACATATATATAGTCTAAGTCTATGTATACAGGCTCAGACTGCTTCTACATTAAATAATTAGCAGAGACCATCTTCTTTATCAGTATTAGAATAAGAGTAAGAATTTTGAGTTCTAATTTCAGCTCACTTTCTAATTGCTTTGTGGTCTTGTGTGATTTAATTTCTATCTTCAGTTCTTGGTTTCTAGAATAGTATGCATGTATGTGTCCTTCCTAACCTAATAAAACAGTGTCATATATATTGGTATTGATTTAGAAAGGCATGAATGAGTTATTGATGTACAATATAATATTGACTTATGTTGTCTCATACAGATCATGAGCTGTTTTAGTAAATCAGGAAATAGTGAGTGCACTTTTCCTACCATTTGCATTTATTTTATAATTTAGGAATTGTACTGACAATCAAGTAAATAGCATATGTTGGTGCCTACTTTAAATTTTAGAGTCCCATTGAGATATATGTGTGTGTGTGCCAAGTTGCTTAGTCATTTTCAATTCTTTGCAACCCTATGGACTGAAACTGGCCAGGCTCCTCTGTCCATGGGATTCTCCAGGCAAGAATACTGGAGTGGGTTGCCACGCCTTCCTCCAGGGGATCTTCCCAACCCAGGGACTAAACCTGTGTCTGTCACATCTTCTGCATCAGCAGGAGGGTTCTTTACCACTAGCACCACCTGGGAAGCCCCCAGTGAGATATAAGGAATTATTATTGTTTACTTAGAAAATTTTCCCATCTAGCTGTTGAGACTATTCCACTAGCAATCTCTTCCATCAGTAGGCTGCGGTCTTGCAGTTGGTCAGCAGTGCACTGAGGGTGAATCAGAAGGAGAGAGTTCTATTTCATACTCACATATCCTAAGGGTTGCTGATAACTTAGCCATAGTTTATCTTGACTGACAGACAATATCCTATTCTCTTCATCAGATCAACTCTATGGTCACTTCTTTCTCCTTGAACATAAATCCTAAAATACTGTGCTGGGTTTGAATTCTCAAAGTCCTATCTAGAGTAAATAACTAATACTTTTCTTTCTATGCTTACTTAAGAACCAAGAACAAAGGGAAAGTCAGGCTCCTCTAGAAGGAAGGCATCACAATCTATTAGCTGGGAGAATAGCAACCCTTCATCACAAATGGAGGGCTATGAGGAGGGAAAGTAAGATGGCATGCGATCTTTTTATTCTAATTACTGACTCAAAAGAGAAATGTCTCATCCTAACCCACAACACACAAACACATGATGGCATGTCCAAACAACCATCACCCATGGCACCTAGAAAGTGACTAGAAAAGTTAAGAATTATCTCCAAGAATTCTGAACTGGCTGTGGTCTGTCTCTGTTTCACACTGGAATTGCTCTCCCCTTAATTGGTCACTGTGAGTGTGTGTGCTTAGTCTCTCGGTAGTGTCTGACTCTTGTGCAGCCCCATGCACAGCAGGCTGCCAGGCTCCTCTGTCCATGGAATTCTCTAGGCAAGAATACTGGAGTGGGTAGCCAGTCCCTTCTCTAGGGGATCTTCCCAACTTAGGGATTGAACCCAGGTCTCCTGCATTACAGGTGAATTCTTTATTGTCTGAGCCACCAGGAAAGATAAATTTGTCATTGATTGATACATAAAGTACCAATCCAATCAGGAATCAAGTCATCATGGTCATTCTGCAGAGAGATGCTGTTCCTTACCCATTTATCTATAGGTATATCTCACCCATGTTCTCAGTTATCACAGTCTTCCCTGTATTGACTGATGATTTTATTATGTATTAAAAGCAATTTTATGCCTGGCAATATATCATAATCCTTTCCATGCTTAACATTTTTAGCCAACACCCTATTCTATCATCATTTGGGAAGTTTAGAATACAGCATATACATATCACTTCCCATTCCATATGGTATGTTAAACTCTAGTTTTCTTCTAGCATCAGCTTGTTATGTTTGGCACATTCTGATGAGCCAGCCTGATTATTCTGAATTAATGATGTTTCTTCACTATTCTTAATGAAATCAGTTGATCACCGGTCTTCAAAAAGGCAAATGAGAGGTATGAGAAATCACCACCATGTAGGAAGTTGGAAAATTTAAATTCTCTATTTAAGGGGTGAAAGTGAAAGTGAAGTCGCCCAGTCATGTCCTACTCTTAGCAACCCCATAGACTGCAGCCTACCAGGCTCCTCCATCCATGGGATTTTCCAGGCAAGAGTGCTGGAGTGGGCAAGGGATTAGTTTGAATTCACTCTCTGAACTCATGACTGACACTTCTGTTGTCCTCTGTATCTTTAAGGCTGAGTTTCTAATGTGGTTCCTTTGTCTCTTTGAACAGCCTCATGGGCATAGAGCACACTCATATCATCTGAGGAAGCCTGCAGAGCACCCAGCAGACCAGCATGCATAGCCATTGCTGATAATCTCAACTTTAATCTTTTGTACTTACAATGAGTTTACAGAAAAACAATTAATGATGGATTAAAAACAACCTTATATATAAAATTGTCTGATAAGCTCTTCATTAAACGAAATGACTCAGTTTATCCAGCATATTTCCATTAGAAATGAACAGTTTATAAATTATTTGCAAAGTTTGGTGAGCAATTCCTCGGCATCGAGAATTAGTTAATCTGCATTCAACAAGTGAGCAATTTAACCTCCTTCCCATCCATACAATCAGCAGCAACATCATATCCAAGGGGAAGAAAGCATAAAACTTGTTTGGATATCATAATGAATTCGATTACAATAACACCAAATTAGGCCTATTTTCATTTTGATATTATAAAAAAGCAGCAGGAGGTTTGACTAGATAACTTGCTTTTACTTTATTAAATTCCTTATGTTACAGTCAGCTGGATTGAGTGCTCCCTGGGAGTACATTAAGAACATTTGGGCCTTGTCTTTACATTCCAAACAGTGTGGCTTTTACAATTCATTTTACTTGGGTTACCAGAGGGAAATTAAGAAGAGCTCCCTAGTTCCTTGGCTTGTTTATTGCCTTCTTTATGCAGAAGGGTTTACTCCCACCTTCAGGTCATGAAATATCACACTGTGGCATTAGGCAAACAGAGGACTGACTTGTCCCAAGAGCACCATCTCTGTTGTCCAGGGCAAATGTCACATAAATATGGGAATTGTTCACGTCCTGTTCACTTAAGAGTGAACCGAAACCCTAAGTCCTCCCTCCTTTTCGGTCAACCCATATTTATGGCACCATCTCAACAATGCTAATTAATTAAATGTTTGCTTAGTGGACTAAAAGAGCACACCTCCCAAAGCTTCAGGCAGACACTCAGAGCATTTTAAGTTTGGCTATAAAGGGAAAAGGGCACCTCTGAAATGTTAGAATCCTAATTTACAATGGCATACTGGTACAAGAAGGAAAAAAAGGCCCCTAAATAAAACTGAATCAACTTCAGCAGTCCTCACACAGCTCATACCACTAACTTGGAGCACATATCCAACTGCAGCAAAGTCTAATGAAAGCTTGAATACTCAGTTCTCTAATGGCCCTGCCACTTTCCCTTTGCAGCTTCCTGTTTCTCCTTACATTATGGTGTTCGAAATCTATTTTTATAGCAAGTTTATTACATTTCATTTCCTAACAGTTGGCACATTTTGTCTCACTGTAGCCATGTTATGAAGTCAGCCACACGTTATCCTATCATCAGTTGCTGAGGTTGTGAATCTTCTTGTCTATTGTCAGGGATTTGATTTTCTCTAGTAAAATGTGTTTTCCTCTGGAGGCTTCACAAGAGCATTCACAGCAACTGAAAAGTGAAGGCTGAGACACAGGGCTAGCCACCGGGCCAAACCCAAACGGAATGCTGTTGGGTCCTGTGGTGGGGCGAGGAGGGAGGGAGGCCTCCTTCCCCAGACAGGAACAGCATGTGTTTGCCATGTGTTTCCTCTCAGTGCATGCCATTGGATTTTTTTTTTTTTTTTTTTTTTGCAGGGCCAATTCTGGACTGAAGATGACAAAGTGGTACCTTCCGACTCAAGAACAAAGCAATTTTAGAAACCATTGGTCAAACTGATTGCAGAGAAAAGGTTTCCAGTCCCCAGGAAGAGAGTTTATTAAGTTTTATTGAAATAAGCACAGGAAAAAGCAATGTCCACTTTTTCTTGCCATATTTTACATGTGAGCAGGTGTAGAGGGTCTGCTATGAAAACATCATCAATATTGACAGACTTCAAAAAAATGGTTATGCATTTGGATATTTTATAAATTGATTTGGATATATTCTTATTAGAATATTGATAGACATGAGAAATTTTTACATTATACAATAGAGTGTTTGCCATAATTGTAAAGCACTCTTATTCATATCCCCTCCACTCTCTTGTTCCCACTCTGCCATGTTCATTTTACACACTGTAAGCCTTGGTTAAATCCAACTGTCTGCCTAATCCACACCTGAACCTGAGCATCAGAGAACTGTTAAGAAAAAGCACTCAATCTTGCTGAGTGACTTCACCTAAAATTTTCAATATGTGTATGTGTGAATCTATCTATCTATCTATCCGCAGAATCACCCAATCCTCTGGTTTAAATGTATAAATTTTGGTTTAAATGTAAATATATTCATTGATAATATAACACACAAATTGTATCTTCAGTGCTGATTTCCCTCCTGAACTATATAGATTTAAAGAAATAATAAGATTAGTATTAACTGAGCATCTTTTATACATAATGGGAAGTTCACATGTATTATGACCAACAGAGAATTGTGTCCTCTCCACGTTCCCCCAGTTATTTCCTTCCCCATCACTGTTCTCAGGAAATGGTACATCATTGTTTCTGCACCTCACTCCAAAAAACCTGCAGTCATTTTTTTACCACTCTTGTTTCCCATAGCTTATGTTCAATCTTCTAACAATAATTGCATTGTTATGCAAAATTACAGTTAACAGCAACCATTCCTTACTAACAGCATCAGTTCAACGTATCATGTTTTTGGTCTAGAATAGCTTTCTAATGGTCAAGCACTTCTGTTTTTTCACCCAAAGGTCACTTTTGCATGGTATACAAAGTGATATTTTGTAAAGCATAATTCATGTTATATCACTCATATGACTAAAACCATCCAGTGAATTCACACATACTATAATGTTATACATTGTTATATTTTTAATATTTTCATCGTCCTATGAGGCATGGTTGTTGTTGTTATTGTTCAGTCACTAAGTCATGTCTGACTCTTTTGCAACACCATGGACTGTGTTCCTCTGTCCACAGGATTCCCCAGGCAAGAATGCTGGAGTGGGTTGCCATTGGCAGTAGTAAAGACCACTGACCCACCAGGGAAGTGCCATATGAGGCATACTTCTCTGCAGTTTTTTTCAAGATGAATTAATTTTTCCACTCAGCAAATATTTATTGAGTGCCGACAAGGATCCAGGCACTATACTCACTTCTGGAAATACAAGAATGGAGAAGGAAGAAATCTTGTAAGAAGTTACACTATTTCCTCTGATGTCTCACTGCACATTTGTCCTGTTGAGAAAAATAATACATGTTCACTACATGAAATTTGGAAGATACAGAAAAGCATACAGAAGAAACATAATATTCTACATAGTTATATTAATGTTACTCCCGGTGTCCTCTTATGCTTTTCTGTATTTCCTTACTGTATTATTCCTGTGGCCATAGCCTATGTTTCTGCATTCCTTAGTACCCAAGTCAGGATAGTCCATCCCAGTTGGGTTTTGGAAAATATTTCAGTCCTGAGCTATCTTCTCAATGACTGAGATCACTCCTTATCAAAGTCTTATACTGTAGGGAGGCAAGCTTGTCCTTCTGTCTACATTTCAAGAGAATCCTTCCTTGATGTATGCATCACATTTAGTATCTAATGGTTACAGAGAATCTATCTCTAATGCTCAATCAAAAGAGCAAGAGAAGCTCCAAACTTTAGGCATGTATCTTATGGTTTTGTTGATTTAACCTCCAGAGTAAGCAAAGGAAAGGGGCTGGTGGTGGTTGTTCTTTTATAAAAACAGCCAGATCAGACATCCTGGGGGACTTCTTGGCTGATTCTAAAACTGCCATCAAGCTCGTATGCCATTCATAAATATTAAGAAATAGAAAACTCAAGCATAAGAACGAGAACTTCAAATAAAATCAAAAGCCCTGTGAGAATGTAGTTTTACTGCAGAACTACTGCACAGCCTGAAGTCGTAAAGAGAAGCACCAGGGAACTGATTAACTAGGACTGTAGTGACAGTAAGCCAGAAAATACACTTTCCCTTCAAAGGCAGAGAATCTGATAGCCCGGCATGAGACAGTGCAATGCCACATGCCTCTTGGACACCAATTTAAATCCAAGCAGGGTCAGTTGTCAGAGCAGAAGTCATTTGTGTCCAACAGCATTTTATTAGCACATGCACAATGTTTCAAAGTTTTGAACCCCATTCTTAGCGGGCATGAGTACATCAACAAGAACATGGAAGGGGGATTAACAGATACACACTACTATATATAAAACAGATAACCAACAAGTACCTAATTTACAGCACAAAGAACTCTACACAAAATTCTGTAATAACCTATATGGGAAAAAGATCTAGAAAAGAATGGATATATGTGTGTATGCTGCTGCTGCTAAGTCACTTCAGTCATGTCCGACTCTGTGTGACCCCATAGATGGCAGCCCACCAGGCTCTGCCGTCCCTGGGATTCTCCAGGCAAGAACACTGGAGTGGGTTGCCATTTCTTTCTCTAATGCATGAAAGTGAAAAGTGAAGGTGAAGTCGCTCAGTCACAACCTCATGGACTGCAGCCCTCCAGGCTCCTCCATCCATGGGATTTTCCAGGCAAGAGTACTGGAGTGGGTTGCCATTGCCTTCTCCGATATGTATGTGTGTGTGTGTGTGTGTATATATATATATATTCACATACCAGCCCATCTGACTTAAATCACTATTTGCAAGATATGGGAGAAGTGGAAGAGTGAATCACACATATATTACCCTGAAGGATAAGGAAAATGTTCTAACCAAGAGCCAGTTCAAGAAAGGAAATAGCCTCTCTTTCTCAGAAAGCCAATACAATGNTATATATATGTATGTATATATATATATACATACATATATATATATACATACATATATATATATGTATGTATATATATATATATATATATAAAGTGAATCACTTTGTTGTACTCCTGAAACTAACCCAACACTGTAAATCAACTCTACTCAAATATAAAATAAAAATAAATTAAAAATAAATTAATTAAAAGAATATTACTCAATTTGTTCTCACTTGGACTTCAAAGCAAACCATGTCCACATAACACAAGAATCTAGCAAATCATGCGTAGTGGAGAATCTCAATTTTATAATAATTACAATAGCCACAGCAAGGTGTTTTTGCACCTTGTATTTATGTACTACTTTACAACTTTTACATTTAAGATTTTGTTATTTCTTTTAGCAACTCAATGAAATTAACTGATTTACAAATTATTGTTGGTTTTATTTTGCAAAGGTGAAAAACTGAAGTTCAGATTGCTAAGTAGCTTGCACCTTGGTTTGTAACCTATACTCAAATCCTAACCATGAAGAGAAGGGAACTAGGCCTCTAATGTGGGCCTTCTGATTTCAAGTCTACAATTCTTTCTTAAACAGCATGTTGTCTCTTTTAAAGGGTTTTGGAACAACTCAGTCTTTAGAAAAAAGTAATTTCATCAATTGGACAATTTAGAGGATAAACCATTGTCCAGATATTTTTTCCTTAGTGCAGAAATACTATGCTCTTTCACAGTAGAGCAATTATGCAGTACTTTTAGAATAATCAGTTGAGCATACTATGATTATTCGCAGTAGAAAATATATATTTGTTCTTTCCTCAAGTTGATAATAATAAAACCAAAAATTAAATAACAGCATATGTTTATTGATTACTTTACATGTGACAGTTTTTATTTTTAAACCTCATAACAACTTAGGAAAATGAGCATTATACCCTGTTTTTCAGATAGAAACTCAAGCATATAAAGGTTAAGTACGTTGAACAAGCACAGAGAAAATGTAGCAGAGCTGGGATAAAATTTCTATTGATCTGATTTCAAAGCTTGTGGTCAATCATTACAATTTCACCAAGAGGATAAGAAGCACACAGCAGAATCACTAAGGAACCTTTTCTGAGGATGGTACAAGGAATACCAGACTTTGAAAACCTGTGCCAGTTTTTTGTTTGTTTGTTTGTTTGTTTTAAGGACTCACTGGATCAAGAGAAAATATGTAAAATTATTTTCTCAAGTACTATGCTATTTTTCTAGGGAAAATATCCAATAGTATATATTTTACAACTAATGTGATGTACTGACATACTAAAGTCAAGTGCAATATTAATTTAACAGCAAATATTCATTGAGTTAATACTGAATGCAAAATACTGTAAACTCCATGGTCTCAGCAATATGAGGAGTTCAAGATAAAAAAACAATGATTAAACAAACATGCCTGCAGCCTTGGAGAGCCAGTGGAGCAATCGTTGCAAGCTACAATAAAACAGAAATGAAATATTGTGCGAGTCGCAAAAGCCATAGTTTTCAAGTTTAGTGGGGACTGGAAACACCCGGAGGACTTGTTAACAGACTGTTGGATCCCACCCTCTAAGTTTCTGCCTCACAGTCTGTGAATAATCTGAGAATTTGCATTTCTAACAAGTTTCCAGGTGACACTCATGTTGCTTGGTCTGGGTGCCACACTGAGCACCACTGTGAAAGAAGTGAAGTGAAGTGAAGTGAAGTCGCTCAGTCATGTCCGACTCTTTGCGACTCCACGGACTGTAGCCCACCAGGCTCCTCCCTCCATGGGATTCTCCAGGCAAGAGTACTGGAGTGGGTTGCCATTACTTTCTCCAGGGGATCTTCCCAGCCCCGGGATCGAACCCAGATCTCCCGTATTCCAGGCAGATGCTTTAACCCAATTCTAAGAGAGTATAGAGGGAGATGTGATAAGCCTTCCAAAGCAGAAGTAATACATCACGGAGGACTCAACTTTTGAACTGCATTTTGACAAATAAGCAAAATTTCAGATATTGAGAGATAACTGCTTCAGTCTCAAAAAAAGACATAATCCTTCAGGCTCTTCTTTCTCATTTTAGTGATTTGGTTATTCTACTCTTGCAGAATGAATATGAAACCATGTGTCCGTGTTCAACAACTCAGTATACTTTGTTTTCTAGGCTTAAACCTAGGTACTGATACCCAGAAAAGAATGAAAGAACAGTTTCAGCACATTTTAAGACTTTAATTAAATTATTTTTTCCATTTTGAAGAATTTCAATTTCCTCTGACACTGTACATTTTGTTTTACTTGGCCCTCACCTGACTCTCACATTCTAGGGATGACTAAGAATATGAATGAAGTGATGATCAAGTTTTATTTTGTAGGCTTGTTAGATTGTAGTGGCCAAAATATGCACAACTTCTCAAGTAAGTATTTGTCCTAGTTTTAAACCAAGAGGCAAAAAAGAAAAAAAAAATTAGGAACATTTTTAAAAGCAAACATATATAATATCATATAAGAAACGAATCGCCAATCTAGGTTCAATGCAGGATACAGGATGCTTGGGGCTGGTGCACAGGGATGACCCAGAGAGATGGTGTGGGGAGGGAGGTGGGAGGGGCGTTCAGGATTGGGAACATGTGTACACCCGTGGTGGATTCATGTTGAAGTATGGCAAAACCAATGCAATATTGTAAAGTAAAAATAAAATAAAATAAAAGTTAAAAAAATAAGTAAAAAATAAACTGTATGCTGAAGCTGGAGAATAATCAAGAGATAAAATAATACTAACTTGTGAGAATAATTTGGTTCCCAATTCCTCTATCATTTTACCACCTGGTTCTAAGGAAGTAATTTAAGTTCTCATTGCTCTGAATTCTATATTTGTAAAACAAGGATAATATTTGCCAAGAGGCTTAGTTAAGGATTGAAAATCATTTTGAGATCATTGGGAAAGGACAATAAAACACCATTTCTCTTCTTTGAGTTTTGGTAATCAAATGATCAAAAAAGAGGAATTAATACTCTTTCAGCAACAAATCCTTTTAAAGTCATTTTCCTACTTCTAAGTTGCTTATTGTCATGATAAATGTATATTAGATTCCAATATTGTCAAGTACATACAGTCATTTCTACCAATGGTTTTTATTCCATTTCTCTTGCAGATGTAACAACTAAGTGGAAGATAATTCAAATGTTTTCAGTCTAGACCTGAGAAAACTTTTCCCAAAAAGGGCCAGGTAGTAAATATTCTAGATTTTGCAGGCTACATAGGAGCATGTGATCACAATGATCATGCTCATGAGTCATCAAAAAGTGGGACAAAGTATCTCCACTAATCATTATCATTTTTCATTTCCATCCCCCAAAGCGTCAGCACCTCTTCCCCATTCTTTTACTTACTCAGATTTAGTCAGTAATAAAAATTGTGGTAGAATTCACTAATCTTGGCTTTTTTTGATTATAAAATAGATTGCTTTCAAAAATAATACTGTTGTTTTTAACTTCTGTTCGGCTTCCCCAGAATAACTTATTAAGTCAAGCTGGTTAATTTCAGTATCCCAAATGCAAACCATTCTGTTTCATTCACATTTTCTGTTTTATTTTGCCTGCTGCTTTACTACTATTATGAGCCTTTACAGAAATAATACTATTCCTTCAGTTGTGCAAATTGAAAGCCTGTTTTTAAGGAGCTGTGTTCCAGCCATCTTGATTATCCTACTTTCTATTCCTCTCTTCATTTATTTAAAAAGAAAAGACTATATATAAGCCCCATCTCTCTCTTGAGTGTAGTTGTAGAAGCCTGTTGTACTCTTATTAACGCTTTTACACACATTTCATTTTGTTTCCTTATTGCAAAGATAGTTTACCTTCCTGTTTGCTTTTCTGTTTACACCTCATTTAAGAAGTTTTGTCTAAAGTGCTTTATATAAAGATTCCTAATTAGGTCTCCTTTAAAAATGATTTAAAGTGGAAATTGAGAGTTTCACAATTTCAGTTGCAACAGTTTACAAAAGTTACTTAAAGATTTTTGCTACTTTGTGGTTATAATTAAGATTTTTAAGATTAAGAGCTTCTTTTAACTGAGATGGACTTTTACACAAAGATCCTCAAAACTTTGTAAAAATCAATAAAACATTTCTTATTTTAGTCTAATATAGAAGTAATATATTTTATGCTATAGAAAATGGAAAAGATACTCATTTTTAATATTTGACCATAATTTCACAACTTAATATGAAGTTCTTTTCCCCCGCAATTGCTACAGTGTGCACTTCAGAAATAAGCCTATCAGTCTTAGATACATGGAAGTCACACTGCATGGTTTCCTTCAGTTCATGTCATGATTGGAAATCAATCAATCATAGAAATGTCTTCATAGCACTAGGATTTAGCCTTATATCCTCAGCTTTTATTGAGGGCTGATGTAATAAAGGGCTCTGTGAAGAAACTCTTTGGATAAAACTGCTGCTGAAGACACCCCCCATTACATTGTGCAATGATCCTATAAAATTTATCCAATTTATGTTTTTCCTTAGTTTCCAAACAAGCAAGAGATTTCCCCTTTTGATGATTTTCTTTGGTCTCTTTCATTTTACATAATTTTAAAACAGTTGTAAACTAATAAACAAATCCAATAAAGTTGCAGGGTACAAAAACAATATACAAAAGTCAGTTGAATTTCTGTACACCAACAGCGAACAACTCAAGATGGAAACTAAGAACACATTTCTGAGTAAATTGCCTATCTCCAAGTGACTTAGTTCTTCTTCTGGGTTTCTGGCTCGTTCTTTCCTTTGAAATATGTTCCTTTGTCACCTCATTTTGTCTAAATTGCTATTTGTATTTCTATGTATGTGGTAGGTTGATTAGGTTTCTCAACCTTAACAGATAAAGACAAATACCATATGATATCATTTATATGTGGAGCCTGAACAAACACACAAATGAACTAACTTACAAAACAGAAACATACCCACAAACTTAGAAAATAAACTTAGAAAACAAACCAAAGGGGAAAGGTGAGGGGGAGGAAAAATTAGGAGGTTGGGATTAACATATACATAACTACTACATATAAAATAGGTAAACAGCAAGGACCTACTATATAGCACAGGGAACTATAATCAGTGTCTTGTAATAACCTTTCATGGAAAAGAATCGGCTGTAACTTGAAACTAACATAACATTGTAAATTAATTATGCTTCAATTCTGAAAATAGAAGGAGAAAAAACAGAAAACATTCCTGTTTCCAACATCATGGGGATAAAAAATGAAATGCTCAGAGTTAACCAAAAAGGTAAAGGACTTGTGCAATGAAAACTATGAAACATTGCTAAATTCATCCAACTCAGAGAAGCAGAATGGTGGTTATGTAACCCAGCAGGACCCAAAGGGACCTTCCTTGAATAGTCTGCCTTTCCCTATATCCTCAGCTGTAGCTCCTCTTTGATGTACTGGATAATAGTATTTCATGCAGATTTCCTGAGTTTTTCAGATGCTAAAATCCACCACCCAAAGGAAGTACTTGATGATCATAAGCATGTAGCCCCAGATCTTCTGGCCCTTAAGGATTGATAATGATAGCATCTGTGACACTACCTTGTTACCTCAACATCAACCAATCAGAATTGTGCACAAGGTGATCACATACCCTGATATGCCCCTCCCTCATCTTGCCTTGAAAAAAAATGCTTTGCTGAAACCCTTTGGAGGAGTTAGCGGAGTTCCATGTTTTTTGAGCATGAGCCACTCATTTTCCTTGTATGGCCCTGCAAAAGAACTGTTTCTGTTCCAAACTCCAGCGTTTTGCTTTGTTGGCCTCACTGTGCATCAGGCATAGAAACTGGCATTTGGTAACACTTGATAGGGTCTGCAGGAAGGGGAAACAGAATACTGTGAAACAGTATAGCGTTTCAGTCACATGAGAAGGAAGAGTTCGGGAGATCTACTGTACAACGTTGTGCCTACAGTTACCAACACAGTAGCTGACAACCAAAAAAATTTGTTGAGAGAGTAAATTTCATGATAGCCATATTTTTACCTCCAATAAATACATTAAAAACCTATAAAATTTCTGGAGAAGAGCGTAAGAGAAAATCTTTGTGAATGTCATCAAAATTCTGTACTTCTACTATTTGAAAGATATCACTAAAGTGTTTAAAAGGTAAGCTGCCAACTGGGAGAAAATGTTTGCAAATTATATATATATAAAATCTGTACCCTGAATGTATAAATGACTCTTAAAAGGTAAGATAAATGGACAAAATATTTGAATAGTCTACCATACAAGATATAAGGTCTGAATAGACAATATACCACAGAAAATACATGACTTAAGCACATATATATATTCATCATCATTAGTCATTAAGACAATAGATGCCACAATATACTGATTAGAATTCCTTTTTAAAAACATTTAAGACAGTGCTTTATTTTTTTTTCTTTTAGCTTTAAATTTATTTATCTTTTAATTGAAGGATAATTGCTTTACAGAATTGTGTTGGTTTCTGCCAAACATCAACTTTTTTTCAATATTACTGCATTTTTATTACTCTAATTCTCTGATGTTTCTTCATTATTGTGGCAGTGGAAATAAAAAAGTAAAATTTCTCCATGCACAAACAGTGTCCACTGACAGAAAATGATACAGGAATGATGTCTTTCTTTTGGCAACATTTCTAAAGATGCTCACCAGCTGAAGTCAGCTAGCAGTGAAATTTCAAAGCAAATTTCAGTGTCTGAAATGGTCCATCATATGTCAAGAAGCATATTGAGGAGGGACCCTTCCCCTTCCTGGTGGTTAGCCCTGGCTCAGGAACCTGAAGGAAAAACTTCCCCAGGTTCTGAGATCCTTTCATTCCTGGCCCCGGGCCAAGAAATGCACACCATGTGAATGGGGAGGAAGCTATAGGCCTGGGATTCCCACTGTTACCCTGGGATCCAGATGCATCCTAGAGTGCCAGTTGTCCAAGAATTTCTTAAATTAAAAAAATATTATCATAGAAAGTGATAATGAGACCGTGAAGTAATTAGAACACTCAAGTGCCATTGATCAGAATATAAAATATCATGTGCGCTTTTGAAAACAATGTGTAGTTCCTAAAATACTTAAATACACACATATCATATGACCTAGTTATCCCAGTCCTTGTATTTACCTAAGAGAAAGGAACGAATGTACCCATGCAAAGTCTGGTATCTTATTCAGAACAATTTTATTAACAATATATTTACCACAGAGTATTAATATATCTTTTGTTACCTCAATGTTATAGACTGGTGTGTTTCAATAGTCACTTACATAACAAGTTGCTGGCTACAGGCATTAATTTCTGCAAAAACCTCTCAGTCAACAATGTGTTCAGTTCAATTCAGTTCAGTCCAGTCATTCAGTCATGTCCGACTCTTTGCAACCCCATGAATCACAGCACGCCAGGCCTCCCTGTCCATCACCAACTCCCGGAGTTCACTCAGACTCATGTCCATCGAGTCTGTGATGCCATCCAGCCATCTCA
>SJYV01007181.1:1269390-1307463 GCA_006410875.1 Neotragus pygmaeus
TAACTGTTACTTCCTGACCTGCATGTAGGTTTCTCAAGGGGCAGGTTATGTATTCCCATCTCTTTTAGAATTTTCCTCAGTTTATTGAGATCCACACAGTTAAAGGCTTTGGCATAGTGTTAATATAAGCCAAAACTCAAAATATCCCAAATATCCATCAATAAGTATGCTCATAAACAGACTGAGGTTTACTCATAGACTAGAATGTAGTGAAAGCTGTGTCAGACTCTTTGTGACCCCGTGGACTATACAGTCCATGAAATTCTTCAGGCCAGTATACTGAAGTGGGTAGCCTATCTCTTCTCCAGTGGATCTTCCCAACCCAGGGAGCAAACCCAGGTTTCTTGCATTGCAGGCAGATTCTCTACCAGCTGAGCCACCAGAGAAGCCCAAGAATATTGGAGTGGGTAGTCTATCCCTTCTCCAGTGGATTTTCCCAACCCAAGAATTGAAGCACCTGCACTGCAGGCAGATTCTTTACCAACTGAGCTACCAGGAAAGCCAGAATAGTAATTAGCAATAAAAAGAAATGGGCTTCTGGATGAGCCTTTGTTAGAGAGTCCAAGCTCATACTGCTCATTGCAGGACAGACCAATAAATATGAGTTGCTGGGGAAAGGTATAGGGACTTTACTTGGAAAGCCAGCAGACTGAGAAGACAGCGGACTAGTGTGACAAAGAACCATTTTTTCAAGTCGGAATGCCGACCTCTTTTATGCTAAAAGGTGAGGGGATGTGGCTGGTTGTTGCAAACCTCCTTGGCACTTGGAGCTGTCAGGGTAGCTCTGGTTACAATGTTCCTGTAAACTTCCCACAAGACAGTCATTATTTTCTGTTCTGCAAATAAGTGTTACACCTTGAGAGGTCAGAGCCTTGAGAATATGTCATCATGTATGTTTCAGAGTATAGGCAACATTCCTTTACACAGGTGCTGAGCCAGCATGACAAAGCACATGCAGTAAAGCATAAGGGTTAACCCTGAAGAAATAGATCTGATACGAAGTAATGTTTGTTCTTTTCTGTGACACCTTGATGTAATTATGGTGAGTGAAAGTAATCAGAAAAAAAAGTACATACTTTATGATTCCATTTATATACAGCTCTATGGATTGCAAACTAATCTACAATGATGGAAAGATCAGCGGTTGCCTGAGAATGAAGGTGATAGGGAAGGGGTGGGTGGGAAGGGTTGAAGGAAGAGATTATAAGGGGACAAGGAAGTTGACGGACGTAGTGGTTATGCTCATTATCCACACCGTGGTGAAGGNAAAAAAAGATATTGCATACATAAATACAATAGAAGGAAAATGACCAAATATAAAAGATATTATTAATGATAGAAAAGCAAAGAACAGAGAATATCAACAAAACCAAAGAAGGTCTCTTGGAGAAAATTTTAAAGAGTAACAAATCTCTAAAAGTAATATTCAAGAAAAGAAGGCATTAAAAAAGAATATTAGAAAGGAAAATGGATACATAGAAATTAGAAGTAATATAATAATTTTTCAAGAATTAAAAACTACTTCCAATTTCTATGTACCCATTTTCCTTTCTTATATGGAATATTACTCAGCCATTAAAAAAAATACATTTGAATCAGTTCTAATGAGGTGGATGAAACTGGAGCCGATTATACAGAGTGAAGTAAGCCAGAAAGAAAAACACCAATACAGTATACTGACACATATATATGAAATTTAGAAAGATGGTAATGATAACCCTGTATGCGAGACAGCAAAAGAGACACAGATGTATAGAACGGACTTTTGGACTCTGAGGGAGAGGGAGAGGGTGGGATGATTTGGGAGAATGGCATTGAAACATGTATACTATCATGTAAGAAACGAATCGCCAGTCTATGTTAGATACAGGATATAGGATGCTTGGGGCTGGTGCACCAGGATGATCCAGAAAGATGATAAGGGTGAGAGGTGGGAGGGGGTTCAGGATTGAGAACTCATGTATACCCGTGGTGGATTCATGTCAATGTATGGCAAAACCAATGCAGTATTGTAAAGTAAAATAAAGTAAATAAATAAATAAAATAAAAATAATCATAACATATAAAAAATAATAAAAGTTATAAAACAAGAAAAAACAAAAAAAGAATTAGAAACATAAAAGTTTAAAAATTGGAAAAATATAAATTCTGAAACAGATTCAGGAATAATTAAATTAAACAATAAAAAGACTAAAAACCGCACTGAAAAAAAATTTCTCCAAAACTATTAACCTAAGATAATATTAGACCAATTACACTAAACTTTTTGACACGTTTGGTATCATCATCATGATTACAGAATATGTTATCTTTTAAGTTTTAATCAATGCAATAAAATAATAAAAATAAAATTAAGTAATAAAAATTAAAAATAATCAAACATTGTCATTTTTCACTGGAGATATAACTGTTCACAGAAAACCCAAGAGTATCTGTGAGGAAACTATAATATAAACTGTGCTACATCCAGAAAATGAAATATCATTCAGCACTAAAAATAAATGAACTATCCTGCCATGAAAAGTCATGGCGGAATTGTAAGTGCACATTACTAAGTATAATCTGAAAAGTCTATAAAATGTTTTATTTCAACAAAATGACAATCTGGAAATGCAAAAATATGGAGACAGTAAAAAGACTGCCAGGAATTGAGTAGGAGGGTAGGATGAATAAATGAAACATGGAGGATTCTTAAAGTAGTGAAAATAAGCTATATGATATTATAATGATGAATACGTGTCATTATACATTTATTTAAGCTCATATCATATTACAACACCAGGAGTAAACTGTAAGGTAAGCTATGGGTTTGGGATATTAATTGTAACAGATACACATGGTGCCTGCTCATACACATTACACTGCCAAATGTATGTGTGTGCTCATGAGCAGCTGTGTTCAACTCTTTGCGACCTTTTGGACTGTAGCCCACCAGGGTCCTCAGTCCATGGAATTCTCCAGGCAACAATCCTGGAGGGGGTTGCCATTTCCTAATCCAGGGGATCCTCCCAACTCAGGGATTAAACCCAGGTCTCCTGTGTCTCCTTCATGGCAGGTGGATTCTTTACCACTGAGAAGAAGTCCAATTGCCAAATAGAAGATGCTAATAACTGTAAAGTCAATAAATGAACACCTGAATGGTAAAGGTAGATGGTATTCATACCTTTTAAACACCAAACATGTACAACAAATTACATATCTTTATGTTAAATTATGTGTTCCTCACGACATAAAGCTCATAATACTTTATATATCTGTTACATTTTTCACAAAACCAATTATTTGTACAAAGTCTATTTTGTTAACTAGGATAAAAGCTTCGTGAAGATAGATTTTCTTGATCTATAAAGATTTTCTTAACCCTTTCTGCATTTCCAAGACCTATCAAAACACCTGTGACACACAAGAGGCATTCAACAAACATGTATTGATGCTGAATAAACAGATAAATAGCTATATGATCTTGGTATTATTATTTCAGTTTTGCTGATAAAACAGGAGCATCAAATGACTTGCCCAAAGTAACATAGCTAGAAGGCTGCAGAACCAGAATTAAATGTACATTTTTTCAATGTTCAATGAAAAACTTGCTTCTTATTCAGTTCAGTTCAGTTAAGTTGTTCAGTTGTGTCTGACTCTTTGCAACCCCATGGACTGCAGCACACCAGGCTTCCCTGTCTGCCCATCATGAGCTCCTGGAGCCTGCTCAAACTCATATCCGTTGAGTCGGTGATACCATCCAACCAGTTCATCCTCTGCTATTCCCTTCTTCTCCTGCCTTCAATCTTTTCCAGATCAGGGTCTTTTCCAGTGAGTTAGTTCCTCGCATCCTATGACCAAAGTATTCTTATTGGTACCCAATAATTGTAGCCCAGAGTACATTTACAAATCTCCTGTAAACTTTCCCCAAGGAAACTTTAGTATGCTTCATCAGTTTCTTCTTAACAATAACGAAAAATGATACTAAATACATTAGTAAGGTTATCCTTAGCTCTTTAAAATAATAATAAGTTCAGCCTATTTGTCTTCTGGGAAGCAAGGTAGAAAGTTCAGAGACCAATTCTAGCAAACTGGCTGGGCAAAATTATTGAACATCGTTTTAGTTACATACTGGCAGGCCCTGAATTACTTCCATTTGCACTTCAGTTCTTTCTATATGTTTCAAATTGATCGTGTTCTTGCATTATCGATCTTTAGCAGTAGGGTCTCATTTATAACACCTGAAAACAATCAGATAATTATTAATAAATCACTTCATGGGAAATAGATGGGGAAACAGTGTCAGACTTTATTTTGGGGGCTCCAAAATCACTGCAGATGGTGACTGCAGCCATGAAATTAGAAGACGCTTACTCCTTGGAAGAAAAGTTATGACCAACCTAGATAGCATATTCAAAAGCAGAGACATTACTTTGCCAACAAAGGTCCATCTAGTCAAGGCTATGGTTTTTCCTGTGGTCATGTATGGATGTGAGTTGGACTGTGAAGAAGGCTGAGTGCCAAAGAATTGATGCTTTTGAACTGTGGTGTTGGAGAAGACTCTTGAGAGTCCCTTGGACTGCAAGGAGATCCAACCAGTCCATTCTGAAGGTCAACCCTGGGATTTCTTTGGAAGTAATGATGCTAAAGCTGAAACTCCAGTATTTTGGCCACCTCATGCGAAGAGTTGATTCATTGGAAAAGACTCTGATGCGGGGAGGGATTGGGGGCAGGAGGAGAAGGGGACAACCGAGGATAAGATGGCTGGATGGCATCACGGACTCGATGGACGTGAGTCTGAGTGAACTCCGGGAGTTGGTGATGGACAGGGATGCCTGGCGTGCTGCGATTCATGGGGTCGCAAAGAATCGGACACGACTGAATGACTGGACTGAACTGAACTGAAACAGTAATAGCATGAAAATGAAGCCTTTGGGGGACATGAAACAAAACATGTGTGTTTGATCTTTCTTTTCTATGACTCAGTATCAATCCCATGGAATAAACAGAATGAGCAGAATCATTATGCTTTTCTAATCAGAAACTTTTTCACCAGATTTGTGACACAGGTTAGGTAATACAATATCCTTCAGTGGTTAAGCTCACAAATATATTTCATCATGTGATAATGATACCAATATTCTTGACACTTTGTTAACTTCCTAAGTGTGAATATCACATTCTGTTCACAGAGTGAAGTAAAAGTAATTCCAACATTATAAAAAGGTTCAACCAATATGTTAACTGTGTATACATAGACACACATATGTGTACATGTGTAATACATGCACATACTCATTTAAAGATAAATTAGAGATCCTGATTTAAAAAAAAAAAAAACAGAGATAATTGATACAGAAAATATCATGCTTGAAAGGTTGAAGTATTTTTTAGGCCAATGAAGCAGTATGCTTTAGAGAGCAGTATCTTTATGATTCTATAATGGTAAATACAAGATATTAAAAAAACTCATAGAACATTACAGAAAAAAGGGAAACCTTAATGTATGTACATTATTAAAAAATCACTTAGGAGGTTGCAAATGTCAATATGGAATGCAGACTATTACAAAAGACCCTGTGTTACAAATGTATGAAATCTCACTGAAGGGAATGGAATCAGTTCAGTTCAGTTCAGTTGCTCAGTCATGACTGACTCTTTGCGACCCCATGAATCACAACACGCCAGGCCTCCCTGTCCATCACCAACTCCCAAGTAGTTTTGGAAATGAGTGAATTCTGCAATACTGAAAGTAACGTAAACTATTCACGAGCACTGGGCAATCTTGTTTCTCATTAGAGCATGGGTTAACAGTTAACTGAAATAACCATATATGTACATTTTTTGTTGTTTATTGTTTTAGTCACTCGGTCCTGTCTGATTCTTTTGCAACTCCAGGGACTTTAGCCTGCCAGCCAGAATTATTTCATCCATGGGATTTCCCTGGCAAGAACATCAGAGGGGGTTGCCATTTCCTTCTCCAAGGGATGTTCCCGATCCAGGTATCAAACCTGTGCTCCTGCATTGGTAGGCAGGTCCCTTACCACTAAGCCAACAGGGAAATATAAATGTACATTGGAATTAAACAATTAAGTATACAGATGGCAAGGAGAAGGAGTCTGGTTTCTCATGGTTGGGAGTGAGAGATTACAGATAAGCAAGTTTTGAAGGTTAGAATGGTCATTAAGTAGAGAATTAGAGTTGGAGACAGCAGCATGAGCTCATACTTAGCTTAATATAGATATAGAAAGCTGTTCATATAAAAATGTATAGCTATGGACCTCACAGAAGCAGAAGATATTAAGAGTTGCCAAGAATACACAGAAAAAATATACCCCCTCCAAAAATTTTAATGACCTACTGCTAAGTTTCTTCAGTCGTGTTCGACTCTGTGCGACCGCATAGACAGCAGACCACCAGGCTCCCCCATCCCTGGGATTCTCCAGGCAAGAACACTGGAGTGGGTTGCCATTTTCTTCTCCAATACATGAAAGTGAAAAGTGAAAAGGAAGTCGCTCAGTCGTGTCCAACTCTTAGCAACCTCATGGACTGCAGCCCACCAGGCTCCTCCATCCATGGGATTTTCCAGGCAAGAGTACTGGAGTGGGGTGCCATTGCCTTCTCCTTTAATGACCTAGATAACCACAATGGTGTAATCACTTACCTAGAGCCAGTCATCCTGGAATATGAAGTCAAGTGGGCCCTAGGAAGCATCACTACTAACAGAGCTAGTGGGGGTGACGGAATTCCAACTGAGCTATTTCAACTCCTAAAAGATGATGCTGTTAAAGTGCTGCACTAAGTTCAGTTCAGTTTAGTTCAGTTGCTCAGTTGTTTCCAACTATTTGCAGCCCCATGAACTGCAGCACTCCAGGCCTCCCTGTCTATCACCAACTCCCAGAGTCCACCCAAACTCATGTCTATCGAGTCAGTGATGCCATCCAGCCATCTCATCCTCTGTCATCCCTTTCCCCTCCTGCTCTCAATCTTTCCCAGCATCAGGGTCTTTTCAAATGAGTCAGTTCTTCACATCAGGTGGCCAAAGTATTGGAGTTTCAGCTTCAACATCAGTCCTTTCAATGAACACTGATCTCCATTAGGATAGATTGGTTGGATCTCCCTGCAGTCCAAGGGACTCTCAAGAGTCTTCTCCAACACCACAGTTCAAAAGCATCAATTCTTTGGTGCTCAGCTTTCTTTATAGTCCAACTTTCACATCCATACATGACCACTGGAAAAACCATAGCCTTGACTAGATGGACCTTTGTTGGCAAAGTAATGTCTCTGCTTTGTAACATGCTGTTTAGGTTGGTCATAACTTTCCTTCCAAGGAGTAAGCATCTTTCAATTTCATGGCTGCAATCATTATCTGCACTGATTTTGGAGCCTGCCCAAATAGTCTGACACTGTTTCCCCATCTATTTGCCATGAAGTGATGGGACTGGATGCCATGATCTTAGTTTTCTGAATGTTGAGCTTTTTTTTTTAATTAATTAATTTATTTATTTTTTAATTTGACTTTACAATACTCTATTGGGTTTGAGCTTTAAGCCAACTTTTTGGTGCGCTAAATATGCCAGCAAATTTGGAAAACTCAGCAGTGGCCACAGGACTGGAGAAGGTCAGTTTTCATTCCAATCCCAAAGAAGGGAAATGCCAAAGAATGTTCAAATTATTGCCCAGTTGCACTCATTTCACATGCTAGCAAGGTCAGGCTCAAAATCTTCTAAGCTAGGTTCAGTAGTACATGAACCAAGAACTTCCAGATGTACAAGCTGAACTTAGAAAAGCGAGAGAAACCAGAGATCAAATCGCCAACATTTGTTGGATCATAGAAAAAGCAAGAGAATTCCCCAAAATCATCTACTTCTCCTTCATTGACTGTGTTAAAGCCTTTGACTTTGTGGATCACAAAAAAATGTGGAAAATTTGAAAAGAGATGGGAATACCAGACCACGTTACATTCCTCCTAAGAAACCTGTATGCAGGTCAAGAAGCAGCAGTTAGAATCAGACATGGAAAATGGACAATTCAAAATTGGGAAAGGGGTATGTCAAGGTTGTATGTTGTCACTTTGTTTATTTAACTTAAATACACAGTACATCATCTTAGAAATGCCGGACTGGATGAAGCACAAACTGAATCAAGATTGCAGGGAGAAATATCAATAACCTCAAATATACAGATGACATCACGCTTAAGCAGAAAGCAAAGAGGAACTAAAGAGACTCTTGATGAGGTGAAAGAGGGGAGTGAGAATGTTGGCTTAAAATTCAACATTCAAAAAAACTAAGATCATGGCATCTGGTCCCATTATTTCATGGCAAATAGATGGTGAAACAATGGAAACAGTGACAGACTTTATTTTCTTGGGCTTCAAAATCACTGTGCATGGTGACTACATCCATTAAATTAAAAGACACTTGCTTCTTGGCAGAAAAGATATGACAAACCTAGACAGCATATTAAAAAGCAGAAACGCTACTTTGCTAACAAGTTCTGTATAGTCAAAGCTATGGTTTTTCCAGTGTCATGTATGGATGTGAGAGTCAAACCACAAAGAAGGCTAAATGCTGAAAAATCAGTGCTTTCAAACTAGTGTTGAAGAAGACTCTTGAGAGTCCCTTGGACAGCAAGGAGATCAAACCAGTCAATCCTAAAGGAAACCATACCTGAATATCCTTTATAAGGACTGATGCTGAAGCTGAAGCTCCAATATTTTGGCCATCTGATACAAACAACCAACTCACTGGAAAGGACCCTAATGCTGTGAAAGATTGAAGGCGGGAGGAGAAGAGGACAACAGAGAATAAGATGGCTGGTTGGCATCACTGACTCAATGGACATGAATTTGAGCAAGTTCTGGGAGATGCTGAAGGACAGGGAAGCCTGACATGCTGCAGTCCATGGGACTGCAAATAGCCAGACACTACTGAGTAACTGAGAAGCAACAACAAATGGCTGTATACATGGGTTAGTAAATACACATGTTTTTCCTTGTTCTGGTAGCTAAGAGAGTATAGAAGTATGATACTCAAGGAGAAAAAATATATCTAGTATCTAGATCTTGGTTCCAAATACCTTTATCCAATAAAAGGAACAAATGCTCTTTAAAGAAATATCTAAGACAGGATTATGACAGAGAACACACATAAGATGATATTGAAGTCTGAAAAGTAAGAACATGCTCAAAAAAAAAAAAACACCCCACAATGATAGGGGTATATTTAAGGGTTATTGGAACCAACTGGAAGATTTCCTAATGGCCACAATTGGAATAACTTGAGCAAGAAAATAATAAAATGATTTTGGATTACAACCATAAAAAATGAATATCCATCAGTCCATACTGATACAAATAAATAATTAAATTAACTTTTAATGGGGGAGAAGGGACAAATATTTCATGAAGAGGAATTGCAATTTACGTAGATACTCTGTCCTCAAGGAAGGAGTGTAACTTCCCATTATATTAATGGAGGCTGCACCTTAAGACATTCTTCCAAAGAATAAATAAGGATCCCAGTAAATAAAAGAATAACTTTAAAGTGAAGAAATTTGAAAACACTAACTCAGCCAGGGGATCAAAAGCAACATAAAGTGGTGTTATGCTGACAGTCCCTTGATATATGATGAGAATGGCACTTTGGTTCTGTGTGCTAATCCCCGAGAAACCATAACACCAGTCTAGTCAGACAAACGCAAATTTAGAAACACTAAAAAAATACATATCCATATAAAACAAGATGAGAAGTTGTCACAGCCAGAGGATCTGTCACAGTCAAAGGACTCCAAGGAGACATGCAACTAAATGTAATACAAATGATACCCTGGCTCAGTCTTAGACAAAAACAAAGGACATTAGGGAAAAATTTAGGAAATCTGAATAAATTATGGACATGAGTTGAGGACAAAAATGTATCAATCTTTGTTACTTAATTGTAACAAATGTACCATACAAACTATGAAATTAACAGTAGAGGAAAATAGGCATGAGGTCCTCCAGTAGAGTATTGGAGCTCTCTGTACCATCTTCACAGTAACTCTATAAATTAAAACTTCTAAAATAAAAAGCTTATATTTGAGAAAAAGGAAATGGGGGGGCAAGTTTAAAGAAAAGAACACGATATGAAAAACAATAAATCAGAACATGAGGAACAAAATCACAATAGACTATTTTTAAAAACCAAGTAGTAGAAAGGAAATGTTCAAATTTCCAACAATAAAAGCAAACAGAGCATAAGGGTAGAAAATTCCCATCAGTTACTAGTCATCATTGCAACTTATATTCTATACATGAGAGGCTATTTCTTTATCTATTGATTTATTTGGGAAATGAGTCATTTCTATATCTGATAATCTCTTTGGGATATCAGCAGCAGCAGGATATTTAAATAATGATAAATAAAAGACTTTAGTGAGTTCCTTAAACTCAATAAGTCTTCCATTCCTTCTCCTTAATATAAATATAATGATGCTGCAAACCTAAGAATGCTGTTATATGAACTAAATAAGATGATGCATTTAAAGCCCTTTCATAGTATATGGCACACAGGGAGCCCATAATTCTACAGGTATTCCCCCTAGGATCAATGATATAAATTATTATTATACGTGTTATTTGGTTTTTGGTAGATAGTGTCAGAGATGATACAAGTTCTGTAGTAGACAATTTCCCCTTATCACTATCTTTAATCAGTAGTCTTCTTGGAAGACTGACCTGTTCCTACATTGTTCAAAGACCTTTTAGTATTTCCCTTTTTATCATTTAGTCTCATTTTACAAAACACATTTCTTTTTCCTCATTTATTCCTTACTTGCCCAATGAGTCCCTTTTTGTTACTCTTTCAGTAAATAGTACCACCATTATTCCCAGCTTGAAATCTCAAATTAATCTTTTAATCTTCTGTCTTCTTGTTCAATTCAATTAGCCATCATCCCCTACCCTCATTCCCCCCCAAAATACAGTAAAGTGTCCCTTAAATCACTCTCATATCTGTCATTTCTTTTGCAATCTCCAGCATTAGGGTTTATAAAACTCATTCCTGACTAGCGTTATTATATGCTGATTTTCTTATTTCTCATGTCTCCTCATATAAAATTTCCTCTTCCAACATTGTGTAAATATTTCATTGAATCAGTTTGACTTAATAGAGTACAAGCAGAAACCAGGTTTATTCTTTCTTCCATTCCACTTGCAAACATGTTTGTGAACTAATTCTTTCCCTGTGTCTTCCGGAATATACAGAGCCCCTCAAATTTCAAAGTTCTTTTAGTCACAGACTGTACTCAATCTGGTTTAATTCAATTTAAAAGCCTTCTCCTTCCTCCCCTCATCTCCCTGTCCCTGATAGAATCTGCATCAGACTTAAGCAAGCAAGGGAGGATGGGGACTGTTTTGCTTCTTCTTTATTCCTCTTTCACCTTCTCTATTCATTTTTGTTCTGATACCTCAAGTACCAAGACCAGGAAAAAAGTTAATTAGAGATAAGCTGTGTAGTATCACATAGCTATTAAAGGTGCTCCTCCTCCTGGATGTAATGCATGTGCAAGTATTGTTTCATTTTGACTTATTTCTCACTTGGGTGGCACTTGCATAGGTTATGCAAAGTTCCACTACTAGGCCTGCTGATTGTAGTTCTGAGAACACAGTCCATAACTCTTCTCCACTGTAGTGAACAGGTGGNGTTGCAAAGAGTTGGACACGACTGAGCGACTGAATTGAACTGAACTGAGAGATGGCAGGACTGGGGGTGTCAAAAAGCCTGGAGCACAGTTAAAGAGTTTACAACAGGTAAACAGCACAAAGAAAGGAAAAGAGGAAGGCATCAAAAATAAACTTCATCCATCTCCCAATTTGTCAACCCCATGCATTATTCTAATTGGTTATATGTGTAACAGAGGTAGGATTATTATACACACTGGTTTGCCCAGGATGGTCCTGGTTTAAGTTTGTTGTCTCTGTGGATTATAAATTTTATGGTCATCCTATTTAGAAAGGAAAAAATGTATGTTAACAAATGTTCATTAGGGAAAAAAGTATTCCTTATGAGAAGAAAACGTTTTTTAAGTTGAATGTAATTGGAATTAAATGGCAGCCAGAAGTATTTTGTGCAGCTACCATTTTATTTGCCCTGCTATTCACTTACTGGCTAACCACTTCTTGGAGAATCAATCCAACTACAATGATTGTTTATGGAAAAGCTTTGAGGTCATAGAAAGTTTGTTATTGTCCTTTTAGAAAGTGATCTCTGGTCTAGGCATATTGCTCAGATACCCAGGTATTTTTACATAACTATCACACATACATTATTATATAAATGTCTATTTCACATCCAGTGTGAATTTTAATTTGTCCTTTCAAATATGAAATGAAGTCTATTTAAAGAATGAGAAACCACCATCTCTAGTTCTTAAGTGTTAGTTCTCAATTTACTTTGTATTTATGTCTTATTTTATATAGATAGTGAAACAAATACTCACAATGCTTTAAAGACTAGGTAGACTGAAGAAAATCTCCTTTAACACCCTGCAAAAGCTAGATAACCTTTCTAAGTTTGTTGAGATAGTATATAGTGACAGTTTATTAGAAGCCATTTAAACTTTGTCAAACTGCTACAGAGATATATGTTATCTGCAAAGGATTCCTTGGCAGAGTTCAAAGTAAATTNCCTTTAACACCCTGCAAAAGCTAGATAACCTTTCTAAGTTTGTTGAGATAGTATATAGTGACAGTTTATTAGAAGCCATTTAAACTTTGTCAAACTGCTACAGAGATATATGTTATCTGCAAAGGATTCCTTGGCAGAGTTCAAAGTAAATTCTGATTATGCATGCTAAGTCATTGATAAGACTGATCAAGGAAGAAGTAAATGTAGGTGTGTATCTTCCTAAGGGATCTCAGTAGAATTAAAGCCTCTCCTGTTCACATCAGATTATCAATTAACTTTGTAACCTTGGACACATCACCTCACTTCTCTATACCTCAGTTTCCTCGTTTGAAGAACTAAGATGTTGGGTTTAAAATTTTTTCAGTTGAGAAACCTTAGAAAACAACGTGATATTTTGATCACACCTGGGAAAAATATTTTTGTTCTAATATCTTAAGCCTCTAAAATTTGGAACAGAAGAGTATGACTTTAAGGACATACAAAACGCTTAGTGTGCATTGAACACCTTGCCAGGCAATTTCCTTATGTTGTAGCACTGGATACTTAAAATAATCCTGGAAAGAATAAATAGCATACCTGAGGATGATCTACTAAAGAAGAAATAGGCCAGACAGATTTTAAAAATTGCTCAAGACCATATGTTAGTATCTGGCAGCACCAAGGGTCAATGTCAGGACTCCCCATTTCAAACTCCATGATACTAATCAATATGATGCCCTAACCCCACACCAAGCCCAGTCTGGGCATGTGGGGTTAGGACTCTGAGGAGCCACTGTCTGTGGCCTTGACACTAAATAACTATATACCTTTAACAAATTTTTTCTTAGTTTCCGAATTTTTAAGTGATAGACTCAACAAGATGGCTTCCAAAATTTATTTCTTACTCCACAGCAATCATCTGAAAGTCTATCATGTCTAACGGTTAAGGGTCTGTCTACAATGTGGGAGACCCGGGTTCAATTCCTGGGTCGGGAAGATCCCCTGGAGAAGGAAATGGCAATCCACTCCAGTACTATTGCCTGGAAAATTCCATGGACAGAGGACCCTGGTAGGCTACAGTCCATGGGGTTGCAAAGAGTTGGACACAACTGAGCGACTTCACTTTCACTTTCATAAAATCTTAACTTTAGAAATTACGTCATTCACTTCCTTATTGCAACGATCAATGCAAATACCTGATGGTAGCTCAAAATTGGTTACAGTGAAGATGGAAAGGACTCAGGAGATTTTAAGGATATTTAGGGAATAAAGCCTGTAGAATTCAGTTACATATTAGGATACAGGATATAGAGTAGGAGAGAAGTAGTAATAAGAGGAGGACCCTTCAGTTTCTAGTTTTTATAAAAGCGTAAAGGTGGTGTGATTCAAAGTTGGCCAAGAGTATTTGGCTAAAGCACAAGGGTGTATACAGAGGTAATTTTCCATTTTCTAGCTAAAAAAGGTTATCCAATATGACATTTGCTGCTGGTATTTCACAGTGAAAAAAACAGCTAGTCTCACATGAAAACACACTTATGCCACAATCTGCTGAAGTAGATGGTTAGAAGAATCCATGAAATAAGAAAAAATGTGTCTCAGTCCTTTCTTTTCAACCCATAAATTTGATTACATGGATGGTCATATCTATTCAAAGACTCAGGACTAGAACTACACATGACTCTGGCTCTCAGATATGCTCTCCGCCTGACTCAGCCACCCTCAGGTGCAGAGCACGATTTGTAAGAGCCTCATTCCAGGCTGCAGTGAAAGAAACAAGATTAAAATTGTACTAATGAGAGGCACTTACTAGTGCTTTCCTTTTCTTCCACACAGCTTAGCCTAAATGTTTCATATTTCAGTTCATAATCTTAAATCTGTTTTCATATGATAATGTTCTACTGAGGAATATGCAGGAGGTTGGCTCTCCATGACACTTATAAGAGGATAAATCTCATAATAATGTAATATTGGCAAAAACCTTGAGTATCTATTTCAGTTTCTCTGTAAAACTTCCCATGAGTGTCTGTCTTCAATTTCATTGTATTATTACATCCTGCATTTTGTCCAGACGTAATATGATAACTAATATTCAAACTTTGCAGCTGTCTGGGAAGGAAGAAGGATTTCACTGTGTAATTCTGCAACTGCTGTAATTGCTGCTACAGTAGTTCACCATTTTGAGTTTCAGCAAAATGAAGATCCAATGCATAGATTGTTTCTGTTTTCAAGTGTCATTTTTTATGGCTCCCAGAGAATATTTTTGAATTATACATTTTATAAGTTGCTAAAAGGCAGAGCCTAGTGGCTTATGATTTTCATCTCTAAAACAGTCAAGTGATTATTAGTACAGTAATAGAAAATAGTACATAATGTTAACACACAAAATGTCATTTATTTTAATACATCATTTCCCAAATGTATGTGTTTTCTTCTACTGTCTTATTATTATTATTACCTATATATGATTTACTGAATTTTTATTTGATTCAATATATTTTTTTATAAATAAAGGTTATCATTATAGTTTAACTGGGAAAAAGTAAGTCTTTTTTCAAATATACACTAAGATAAACACGAGTGCCATAGTAGACAGCTTTGAAAAATGGTTCTAGTGATCCTCTCCATCCTATGTTCATGCTCTTGTGTGATCCCCTCCCTTTCAGTGTGGACTGGAACCTTGTGTAATCTCCTCCCCTGCAGTGTGGACTGGAGCTCATGACTTGCTTCCAATGACCAGGGTAAGTACAGCAAAGGTGATGGGATGCAACTGCCACAGAACTCGGGCTGCCCCATGACAGGCACAAGTAAATCTGAACCATTCAGTTTGAGATCCCCCAGTAGGTATTTTTAAAGGTCTCCAGGTAATTCCCATGTGCAGCTAACGTTGAGAAACATTAACTGAATTTTAGGACTGCCCCAGAGAATGGCCCTTGGACCTTCTCTTCCTTTAGTGATCTCAACACAGACTTCCAATAACACCTAGGTGCCTGAAACGTCTACATATCTAAAACTCCAGCATGTATTTCTCCCTGCAAATCTAGATTCCTATAGCCAACTGGACTATTTCAAATTAGTACTGTGAAACTGAACTACTGATCTCACTCCAAAATTTGTTTCTCCATTATCTTCCCCTCAGAAATTGGTAACTCCACTCTTCAAATACTCAGGAGGAAAGACTGTATATCTCATATGCCACCTACTAACAAATCCTGTTGGTTCTATTTTTTAAATATATCCAGAATTCAACTTTTCCTGTACCACCACTACTACTTCCCAGGTCCAAGCCACCATCATATCTTATCTGAAATATACAAAACCCTTTAATCTACCCCAGCTGCTTCCTTTCTTGTTCTTTTACAATCCATGAATTAATTACCCAGCAACCAGAGCAGTCCTTTTAAAATATGGTTGATTATTTCACTCATGAGATCAGTGATTCACACTCTCACCAAGGGTGAAAATGAAAGTCATTAGACACCTATGAGAACTTATAAGATCTAATTTTCCCAATTATGACCACCCTGACTTCATCTTCTACGAAACACACATGTAGACATTAACATGGCCATCTGCCTCTGACCACAAAAGCTTCTCAAGGGGAGAAATTCCTGCCTGTTCTGTTCATTACCAATTTTGTTCTCAAGAACAGTTTTTGACATAGAGTAAGTGCTCTATTGATACTTGCTGATTTCCATATGAATTTTTAGTGGTAAATATTATTTCCAGAAAAAAATTGTGATAAACATATTTTACCATTTCCCCAAAGAATGGCAATTATATAAATCTTATAGGGGAAAGGGTGTTTTAGAATTTAGAGGTTAAACTATTTTATATTTTACTTTGAATTCTTCATGAATTTTTATTAAGCCTTTCATCTGAGACTGTACTCTTAGACCCCATGAACTTCTCGTTCTCACAGATATACTATACAATATTCCTCTGCCATAGATTACATTGCTAAGGCCATCCACAGAGTCAGGGAAAAAAATAAATCTATATAAATGTTTAATTACATCCAGCTTTCCATGCCTGTCCTGTGAAATACATGTTTTTGTACATGAAAAAAGATGATAACAGCCTCATGCTTTATTATTAATCACCATTGATCCTTTTGGGCTCTTTACTTGTCAGGAACATCATTTTTCAACCTGATGTGGTTGTACTCCAAGTAACTGAATCATTACTTAAAAACCCACTGCTACTTTTCTAGTTATAATCTTTAAAAATTAACTGTTTAAATTTCTACCAAGCTTTAAGCTTAGTACCAAGAGAATCTGTTTTGTATTCATTTAAATGGATTTTCTCATTCTGCAGATGGTTTAATGAGGATATAAGCTTCTTTTGTGTGAAAAGCAAATTTTGTAAAAGAATGTTGTTGCTGAAAATCCATTTTAAAACACAGTTAAATGGTAGATTGCATTGATATATTAGAGAAAATTATTCCAAGATAAATGATTCTGAATAAAAGAGTTTGATAGAATGATTGTATCTTTTCCTGGAGTCTGAGGCAAATAGAAATTGTTTCTAATATGATAATGACCAAAATTTACATAATGCTAAATATATGTGAGAAACTTTACATATATTTACTTATATACACCACACAATATCCTTTGAGATATGTCTGATTCTCCCATCTTATAATAATAAGAAAAACAAAACAATAATGAAGAAAAACAAGACCTGTCAAGATTACACAATTTATGTGATACCAAGATTCCAACCAGTTTTCTTTCTAAAACTAATTCCTCTTAAGCATACTGCCATATTGATTCTGTTGTCAAAATACAACAAACAATTCAAGAAGAGGTAAAGATAGACTTGTATATTCGGCGTAAAATGTATGACTATACTGCTACTAGAAATATTTGGACCAAAAGTTCCCAACTCATGGAAATATTCTCTAAGTCTATACATAATTGAGACTGCCACAGTTCAAGCAAAATCACCCTTGGACTTGGTCACCATTTCATATCAGCTCCTTTGATATTTTCCCAAAGGCAGAGATTCTCCATTTGTAAGGATAGTGTCCTCATCATGCTTCCCTTGGTTAGTAAAGAATCCACCTGCAGTGCAGGAGACCTGGGTTTGATCCCTGGGTTGAGAAGATGCCCTGGAGAAGGGAAAGGCTACCCACTCCAGTATTCTGGCCTGGAGAATTCCGTGGACTATATAGTCCATGGGGTGACAAGGAGTCAGACACAACTGAGTGACTTTCACTTTCACTTTCTGTGCTCATCATGGTGCTTTCAGATCTTGGATATGATTCCAGAATTCTACCTGGATTGCCTACTGTTTCCACTCTCCAGTTGTATCCTCCTTTCTACTTTCTTCACCTATTTCTTCCTAATTTTAATATCTATGAAACCAGAGTCAGTTGCAATAGCAACAGAATGGGAATTTTTGAGCACATCTGCAGTAGCTCTAATTATTTCCCCATCATATGGTTATCAATGCAGATTACTAGAATAAGGCATTTTATAAAGCTCATCTACAAGTTGGCCCATAAATTAAAGGGATAGCTCTTACTAACAATGTAGGTTTGTAAGTGTAATAATTTATACCAGCAAAGAAATGTTTCTTCTAATGGATTTCCACCAACCACAAAAATGAGTGTATGATTGTCATTGAAGTTTTACCATAAATACTGTCACAACTGCTGAAATAAACTTCTAAGCCCAAGGCAGAGTGGCTCCCGCCCAAAATGCCACATCAGCAAACTGAAACTGAGATAATTTTCCTGCAAATATACTCTGTTCCTGCAAATGCTCCAGAGTATATCCAGTCAGCCAGTTCACAAAATGCTGAGCCAATTCTGAGCTCTATGCTTATTTCTTTGGTTCTTATTCATTTCCCATCTTTCTCTTCCTTGTTCCTTATACTTTCTTCTATAAAAGTTTCCCAACTTCTGCCCCATTTTGCAGTTCTCTGGACCCTTGAGAAGAGAGATTGCTCACTTCATGAAGTGTTGAATAACGTTTGTTTGTATCACGTAAATTACTTCCTTGTTAAAAAAATTTGAAATACAGTTGGTTTACAATGTTGTGTTAATCAAGGGAGTGATTCAGTTATGTTAACTTGTCTTCTTTCATAGTTTTTAATACAAGAGAGTTCTGAGATGAGTATGAATAATATTTCAAAGAAACAAAAATAGCTTATCTAAGTTTACACAGTAAGGAAGTAACAGAGACAAAATATGAACTGAGGGTGTCTGACTCCAGAGACAAGTAATATACTATATAATAGTATATTATGCTTATTCATGTTACCAGCACTATATTCTCAATATCTGTGAACCTAAAAGTCTTATAAGGATTTGACAAAGATCAACTGAATGTATTAGTGACAGAAGCAAAATCTAGACAATAAAATAGTTTATCAAATGTGTTAGTTTATCAAAAAAATTAAAGTGTATAGTATCAAAAAAATTTTCCTTTAAATAATTTAAATGCACTAAAGAGCAAGGGAAAAAAGCTAAGCATGTGGTTACATAATATATCCAGAGACAAATTCTAGATCAGAGATGAATAAACTGTTTTCCAAAGGCTAAACAGTGAGGATTTTAGGCTTTTCACGTAATACAGCTCTCTCTCTAGCAACCTCTCAATGACACTGTAAGGAGAAGCCAGCCATGCTGCTGCTGCTAACTTGCTTCAGTCGTGTCCGACTCTGTGTGACCCCATAGATGGCAGCCCACCAGACTCCCCCGTCCCTGGGATTCTCAAGGCAAGAACACTGGAGTGGGTTGCCATTTCCTTCTCCAATGCATGAAAATGAGAAGTGAAAGTGAAGTCGCTCAGTCGTGTCCGACTCTTCGCAACCCCATGGACTGCAGCCCACCAGGGTCCTCCATCCATGGGATTTTCCAGGCAAGAGTACTGGAGTGGGGTGCCATTGCCTTCTCCGAAACCAGCCGTAGATATACATAAATTGAGTGTAATATGTCACAGTAAAACTTTACTTTATTCATGGACACTCAAATTTGAATTTTACATAATTTTCACAGATCATAAAATATTATCCTACTTTTGATTTTTTCCAACAATTCAAAATTTATTCTCAACTCATGGGCTTCCCAGATGGTGCCGTGGTAAGGAACCCTCCTGCCAGCACAGTAGACAGACGTAAGAGACAAGGATTTGATCCCTGGGACAGAAAGATCGCCTTAAGAAGGAAATAGTAACCCACTCTAGTATTCTTGCTTGAAGAATCCCTTGGACAGTGGAGCCTGGTGGGCTACAGTCCATGGGGTTGCAAAGAGTCAGACACAACTGAAGCTATTTAGCATGGCACATGGGCCACATATACAATTCAAGCAGCACTTTAGAACTGGGACACAGACCATAGTTTGCTGTACCCTGTCTAAGCCTCTTTTGCAGTATCCTTACAAATAGTGAGATTTTGTAAAAGAACAGGAATTTGATTTCAAACCGAATGGGAATCACTGAAATGTACTGGAATTGGTGTGTGAGAAATAATACACAGGAAGCAGAGTCATTTGAACATGAGTTGTGACAGACAAACAAGACAAAGAGCAGTGAAGTAGTACAGATGAGGGGAAGAATTCTGTTATATAGTTAACTAGCAGGAGTTATGCCATTTATAAGATAATGGGAGAGACAAGGGGCCACTTACTTTAAACACCAGACATGTTCAGAACAGATAGGTCCGAAAAATAACATCAGCCACCTAAGGTCTAATTACATCTCCTTCAGCTAAGATGGCAAACAAATGATCCTTTTTAAATGAGCTGATTCAAATGTCTTGTGTTCAGTCATTAAAATGTACAGAAGAAGGCAGAATACAGATCTGAGTATGCTGTTTCCCATTTGTACTAGAAGATGTAAGGCTGCTGAACGGGACTGCAGAAAAGTGCACAATCATTCGGGGGGAACCCATGCAAAGCCTTCAGTCCTTCTCTAGCCAGACTCTCCCCTGTCCTCACAATAGCCATACACAGAGTTCTCATTCCCAAGGGCCACCACAACCCCTCCCCCCTTCTCCAGCTCTCCCCCACTGATGACCTTGTTTCTGTTGCAGAGAAAAATTGAAACTATCGGAATAGCCTTCAGCTTCTTGCTTTTTGAGTGACAAACATCAGGATCTGGTTTCATTCCTTCTTTCAAATCTCAGAATGAAAATGTCCTTTGGTCTTCTTTCAGGCCAGTCCCTGCACCTGAGACCTCAGTCACATCTCTCTCGTTTCTCTAGAACAAAGACTCTGTTCCACTCTGGATCCAATTTCTGCTATATTTTCAAATGCCACTCTTTCCCTGCTCCTTGTGCATGGCCTGCAAAATACTCGAGCTTTTCCTGGCTTAAAAACAAATCCAGGGAAAAAAAGAAAAGGATGATCCTAAAGGTTGTTACACTGAGTGACTTAAGTCAAGCAGAGAGACAAATATCATATGATATCACTTATGTGTGGAATCTAAAAAGAAAGTACAAATAAACTTTTTCAACAAAACAGAAATATAGTTAGCAAACAAAGACTGGGGGCTGACTGTGGCTCAGATCATGAACTCCTTATTGTTAAACTCAGACTTAAATTGAAGAAAGTGGGGGAAAACACTAGACCATTCAGGTATGACCCAAATAAAATCCTTTATGATAATATAGTGGAAGTGAGAAATAGATCTAAGGGACTAGATCTTATAGAGTGCCTGATGAACTATGGATGGAAGTTCGTGACATTGTATAGGAGGGAAAGATCAAGACCATCCCCAAGAAAAAGAAAGGCAAAAAAGAAAAATGGCTAGCTGAGGAGGACTTACAAATAGTTGTGAAAAGAAGAGAAGCAAAAGGCAAAGGAGAAAACGAAAGATATACCCATTTGAATGCAAAGTTCCAAGGAATAGCAAGGAGAGGTAAGAAAGCCTTCCTCAGTGATCAGTGCAAAGAAATAGAGGAAAACAATAGAACAGAACAGACTAGAAATCTCTTCAAGAAAATTACAGATACCAAGGGAACATTTCATGCAAAGATGGACTCAATAAAGGACAGAAATGGTCTGGACCTAACAGAAGCAGAAGATAATAAGAATAGGTGGCAAGAATACACAGAAGAACTACACAAAAAAGATCTTCATGACCCAGGTAATCATGATGGTGTGATCACTCATCTAGAGTCAGATGTCCTGGACTGTGATGTCAAGTGGGTTTTAGGAAGCCTCACTACAAACAAAGCTAGTGGAGATGATGAAATTCCAGTTGAGCTGTTTCAAATCCTAAAAAATGATGCTGTGGAAGTGCTGCACTCAATATGCCAGCAAATTTGGAAAACTCAGCAGTGGCCACAGGACTGGAAAAGGTCAGTTTTCATTTCAATTCCAAAAAAAGGTAATGCCAAAGAATGCTCAAACTACTACACAATTGCACTCATCTCACACGCTAGTAAAGNGGACACAACTGAGTGACTGAACTGCACTGAACTGAAAAGTGAAAGTAAAAGTGTTAGTCACTCAATCCTGTCCGACTCTTTGCTACCCCATGTACTATAGCCCATTAGGCTCCTCTATCCATGGGATTCTCTAGGCAAAATTACTGGAATGGGTTTCCATACCTTCCTCCAGGGGAAACAGAGTTACAGATGAAGAAAATAAACTTGTGGTTATCAAGAGGCAAAGGGGTGGGGAGGGATAAATTGAAAGTCTGAGGTTGACATAAACACATTACTATATACTATAGACGGCTAATAAGATCATATTGCATGGCACAGGGAAGTCTACTTCATACTCTGTAATGGCCTATATGGGAAAGAGTGTGAAAAAGAGTGGATGTACGTCTTGTATAACTGATTCACTTTGCTGTACACATGAAACTAACACAACATTGTAAATCAACTATTTTGTTGTTGTTGTTGCTCAGTTGTCGAGTCTATCCAACTCTTTGCAATCCCATGGACTGCAGCATGCCAGACTTCCCTGTCCTTCACTATCTCCCGGAGTTTGCTCAAGCTCATGTCCATTGAGTCAGTGATGCGATCCAGCCATCTCATCCTCTGTAATCCCCGTCTCCTCCTGCCTTCAATATTTCCTAGCATCAGGGTCTTTTCCAACAAGTCAATTTTTCGCATGAGGTGGCCAAAGTATTGCAGTTTCAGCTTCAGCATTAGTCCTTCTAATGAATATTCAGGACTGATTTCGTTTCAGATGGACTGGTTTGATCTCCTTGCAGTCCAATGGACTCTCGAGAGTCTTCTTCAACTCCACAGTTCAAAAGCATCAATGCTTTGGCTCTCAGCTTTCTTTGTGGTCCAACTGTCTCATTCATACATGACTACTGGAAAAAACCACAGCTTTGACTAGACAGACCTTTGTCAGTAAAGTAGTGTCTCTGCTTTTCCAGATGCTTAGAAATGGTTTTAATGACCAATCATATTGCAAGAAAAAATTTTCTATTTGTTAATGCACTGAATACCTCTAGAAGAATTTTTCCCTTCAATTTTTTAAACTTTTGAACTCCCTTGTGTGTAATTAACATTGTCTTCAACATTTGTATGGCCTTTTCTAGGATTAGAAGAAAATGGAGAAACACGATGCAGAGAATATTCTACTTATAATTATATCCCTCTGAAATACTTTCAATTAAACCAAGATTACTAGAAAAGATCCTTGCGTTGCCTTTATACTTGAATTTGAAATCACAAAGTCTATCCTGATTAGTTTTGAAATAGAAATTCAAGATTAACTGCTATATTCACTGGAGTTTTTGAGTGGNTTATATCCCTCTGAAATACTTTCAATTAAACCAAGATTACTAGAAAAGATCCTTGCATTGCCTTTATACTTGAATTTGAAATCACAAAGTCTATCCTGATTAGTTTTGAAATAGAAATTCAAGATTAACTGCTATATTCACTGGAGTTTTTGAGTGGAAAAAGTTCCACCACATTATTTTGAAATGCAAATTATGTGAATAGCATTTATTCTATAGGTGTCATTCATGAAATAGTAGTTTCAAGTCATCTTTGTTAAATGTAAACATGAAAGATAGTGAGGTGAAATCCAATCAGGAGCAATTTTATGCAGAAGCTGCAAAAATCAAATCACATTAAATATGTGTATATAAATTCATGAGTCAAATTCATCATTTTTGTGAGGTTCAGCTCAGTTCAGTTGCTCAGTCATGTTCGATCTTTGCAACCCTATGGACTGCAGCATGCCAGGCCTCTTTNTTATGCAGAAGCTGCAAAAATCAAATCACATTAAATATGTGTATATAAATTCATGAGTCAAATTCATCATTTTTGTGAGGTTCAGCTCAGTTCAGTTGCTCAGTCATGTTCGATCTTTGCAACCCTATGGACTGCAGCATGCCAGGCCTCTTTGTCCATCACCAACTCCCAGGGTTTACCCAAACTCATGTCCATTGAGTCGGTGATGCCATCCAACCATCTCATCCTCAGTCATCCCGTTCTCCTCCCGCCTTCGATCTTTCCCAACATCGGAGTCTTTTCCAATGAGTCAGTTCTTTGCATCAGGTGGCCAAGTATCGGAGTTTCAGCTTCACCATCAGTCCTTCCAATGAACACTCAGAAATGATCTCCTTTAGGATGGACTAATTGGATCTCCTTGTAGTCCAATGGACTCTCAAGAGTCTTCAACACCACAATACAAAAGCATCAATTCTTTGGCGCTCAGCTTTCTTAATAGTCCAACTCTCACATCCATATATGACCACTGAAAAAACCATAGCCTTGACTAGACAGACCTTTGTTGGCAAGTTTGTGAGGTTACAAAGAAGTAAAGTGTATAATTAAACCTAATACTTCATTTTATGTTTTTACAAATGTCTTGAATAATTTTCTTTAGTTATTCCTTACCACTCAACTGTTTACAGTTTATATCCCTTCAAATTTACCTTTTTTTCAAATAAATGATGTTGACAACAGACTCATTGAATCACAGAATCAATTAAGATTAACGTTCATTTATCTCTACACATCCATGTCTGTTCTTTTTCAGTTTGTTCTGTGTGTGTGGGAGAGGGGCAGAGGACTCACTAACCAGGGTCAGCTGCCTTAACATTTTCTCTGTGAACTTAACCAAATGTGAACACCATCAAGAGATGAAGGAGGAAATAGAATTGATCACAGTGCTTATTCCCCTAGTTCTATCCTGCAGGCTTGCCTGGAGTCTGGCTGCATCTATCCAACCTGAATCCAGTTTATGTTGAGCAGCCCTCTCCATATGCAGCTGTCTCTATCTCAAGGTACAGGTAATCATGCCCTCTCTTCACACTGTGAGGCCTAGGATTAGTAAAATCTTCTTGTTACTAACTCTTGCATGTGACCTGATTTCTCTTGGTATATCTCTATTCTTCATATATGTGTCAATATGAGAGCCTTTTATTAAATCTGTTCAAAGTATTCTAATTTGAGTAACTTGTCTAACCCCTGATGGAACCAGGGCTGATATTGTAATTAATCTAATTATATATGTACATATATCTATGTGCGGCTCAGCAGTAAAGAATCTGCCTGCCAACAAAGGAGGTAGGGAGACACGGGTTAGAGCTCTGGGTAAAGAAGAATTCCTGGAGGAGGGAATAGTAACCCACTCCAGTGTTCTTGCCTGGAAAATCCCATGGATAGAGGACCCTGGTGGGTTATAGTTCATAGATTCACAAATAGTCAGAAAGGACTGTATGACAGAACACACACACAAAAAACACATAACACACACACACACACACACACACACACACATATTATATAAATACTAAAAATCTGGTGGAGAGATGTTTACTGACTTAGAAAATCAAAGAAAACTGAAGCCTAAACTGACAGTGGGGCCAACTATGAAGAAATGGATGTATACAGCGAAACAGAATGAATCTGATAGTAGAGGTGGTGATAACCAAAAATAAGCTTAAAGTTTGAAAAATCTGTTAAAGAACCATTTGGATTTTAAGATCCCATCTGCTTATTCCATGCAACCAGGTGGCAGCCCCATTCCAGGTCAGGGAGATCAGGGGTTTGCATAAATCATAAAACCTCACTTAAAAGCTGTATCACTTATAGTATACAAGGGTAAACAAAGAAATTAAGGAAAAATTAATACCTTGACTCATAATTAGGCTCTCCATTTTCTTCCCCAATTTGGCTCACCAAACACTTCATATGAGATTTTAGAAAGATACCTGGAGAATCCAACAAGATCAGAGAAGAGACCCAAAGACATTGATAGCAGGAGCTTCTTAAGCAAATAGAAACGTAGAATCATCCCATGGAGAAATTCACAATTGTCTAACTCAGTCCATGAGACTAGAGCAACTATTAATATATTTTTAAATGTTCTATAATTTTATACGAACATGTAATCAAGCACCACCAAGTGCCAAAGATACAGAATTTCTACTATGAAGGACAAGGATTAAAACGACTTTCCAAAAAAAGCAGCATGAAGATAGCGAAGACTGTGCATAGAGATACACTTCAGAAATTTATCAGCAATACATTAACATTTTCCAGAAGGTAATAAAAGATCTTGCACTCATGAATAAGAACAGAATACTACAAAAAAAGAAACATTCTGGAAAAAAAATAAAGAATATTTGGAAATTTAAAGTATGATAGCAGAAAGTGAAAACTCAGTTGGAGAATGTTGGAAGATGAAATTGTCGAATTCTTCCTGACAGTATAACAAAACACAAAGTAATTAAAAATAGAAAAAGGAAAAAGATTAAAAAATAGAAGAGCAATGAAGGAAGTCTAATATCTGAAATAGTAATAGTTACAGAAAATAGAACAGATATGGAAGCAGAAATCATCAGAGAAATAATTTTAGAAAATTCTGTAAAACTGAACGACATAGTTTTTAATACTAAAAGAAACAAACTAAGTAAACAGATTATTAACTCAAAGAGAAACCAAAGAACATTTAGAACATTAAGGATAAAGAAAAGACACTACACGCCTACAGAAAGAGATGCAAAGGACCACAAAATCTCAAAAATTATATTCTAAGATTTCTCAACAGCAACTATAGATACTTGAAAATAAACGATTTCAACAACATGAGGGAAAATGTTGTCCAATCTAGAACTGTATATCCTTCCAAATTATTAGTTAAATGTGAGGATAAAGTGATGTCATTTTCAGACATGAAAAGTCTCAGAAATTTAACTGTATGTATAGAGGGCAAGCAGTCTAGGTAGAAGCAGGTCAGAATGCTCTGAGAAGAACATATGTTACTGATATGATACCTGAAAGGAATGAACACCTTGAAAAGAGATTTAGATATCTGGAAGAGAGTCTGAATTAAATTATTGATAAATACCTTATCCAAAAATCAAGCAAAAACAATAGAATTACTAATACTATATTAGGTGAGATTATATTAGTGAATAGGTGAGATTATATTAGTAATAAATATATTTTTATATAAAGAAAAAACAACATAATCTGAATAGGTGAGATTATCTTAGTAATAAATATATTTTTAGATAAAAAACAATATAATCTTCAATTAAGCAAGAAATAGTGCAATTATAGGTGAGATTATATTAGTAATAAATATATTTTTAGATAAAGAAAAAATATAATCTTCAATTAAGCAAGAAATAGTGCATTTATAGTTTACTACATAGCTCATCTTAATTTGCATATTTAGGAAGATAAATATGAACATTAATATAAACAAAATGATGATTAAAAATAATACTGGGACATTGGAGGAAAGGGAGGTGTGTATGTGAGTAGCGGCAAAATGGGAGAATTTGGTAAATCCTTAAGGGGAAAATCAAAAGATAAAGCCTAAAATTTTAAAAATAATAACATACCAATATATACATATTATTTAGATGTAGAAGTTAATAAAAGAACCAACTAATAAATTATTAATTTTTTACATTTATTTTTTATTGAAGTACAGCTAGACCACAATTCTGTGCCACTTTCTAATTTTAATAGTTGATTCATTCTTCTTAAACTCAGTACTGTTTCAACCCCCTGGCATTCAACCTACTCAACTATATTCCCTCCCTTCATTATAAGCAATGGCAACATCAACTCATGTTTTCCAACCCAGCTTTTTCATTGGTACAAATCCTTGATGAAAATTATTCAATATAAATTGAATCCATTCATTCATTAATATATGTGAATTATGTATTTCCTCAACCTAAATTATTCTTAAAAATGTAAACCTAAAAATGTATTTCCTCAACCTAAATTATTCTCAATGGTAGGCAAATATGAAGCATCCAATCACTATTTGCCCTTTCCTAAGTTCTCTGCCATTGAACTTTTCAGTTAGTACAATGTTATTTGGGAATTGGTCTTGTCAATATATTTTTCAACATTTCCAAAATCACAAAGAAACATTTACATCATTCTTTCTTTAAAATGTAAAATATTGGGATTTTTATATAATGGTGTTTTGATACTTGGCACTAAAAATTCTATCACCCTTCAAATAAGACTTAGTTTCAATATCAGAACAAGAAAAGGTTGTTCCTAATTCCTGTATTAAATGGGATATATTATCCCTGAAGAACTTAACCCAATTGTCAAAGATGAGAGGTTCTGAACAGGACATATGTTTCACAAGTTAATCAACTCCTGTCAGTAGGTAGGGGCGTTAGAGTGCCAGGCTTCAAGAGCACAAAATGAACAGCAGGAGTAAGCAAGGCACAAGAACTTCCTCAAATGTATAGGCAACCCACCTCCTATCTGTCCCCAAATCTACGTATCTTTCTGTAACTCTGTGACCTGGATGTTAAATGCAGTAGTCAGGGATACTGCAGGGATTGATGGACTTTTCTGGAGCACTGAGGGACTCATGCCTTGGGCAAGGAGTGTAATCATTCATATATACAGGGTTTCTTTTTTGCTTCTGTGACAGATATAACATTGATTTCTTATTTCAGGAAGTCATTTAAACATCACTCAAACCAAAGATATGTTAGGAACCCATTTAACTATTTGCTGGCCTAAATACATATATAAATGGAATGAAATGGGGAGTGTTCCTGTAGCAAGAGGCAAGACCTTTACTGAAGCAGTGGTTTCCCTGGGGACAATTAGCAATGACCACAAAATGTCTCTTAGGGTCACAAAGAGTCAGACAGGACTGAAACAACTTAGCATGCCCACACGCGTTAATACAAAGTGAAAAATGAAAGTGTTAGTCACTCAGTCGTGTCCTACTCTATGCTACCCCTGGCAGGCTACCCCTACTATAGCCTGCCAGGCTCCTCTGTCCATGGGATTCTACAGGCAAGATTACTGAAATGGGTAGCCATTTCCTTCTCCAGGGGATCTTCCTGACCCAGGGGTCAAATCCGGGTCTCCTGCATTGCAGGCAGATTCTCTACTGTCTGAGCCACCAGGGAAGCCCCCTTAATACAAGGTTATGCACTTTAACCTGGGCTAACACAGAGGCTCCTGGAGAGGGGCAGGCTAAAGGGAGAGGGATTTGGTTCCTTTAGTATTTGCCAGCTTCAAGTTCAAATCGAATTCAAACATTCCATATTTCATGATAATTCTCTAAAAATTCCTGGGGCCATATTTATAGCACTTGTACACTCCAGCTGCAGTGCTCCTGCAAGGAAAGAAGAGCCCTGTGTCATTTAGTGCATTATGGTCGATTACAAATCTAAACTGATATATCGATGCCAGGCTCTGATCTGGGCATGTCACATACATTATCTCATGTAAACATCACAATGACCCTTGAGGTAGGTATGGTAACATTCAGTCTACATATGAGAAAACTGAGTTTTATAGAAATTGAGCATCTTGCTTACAAGTGTTATAGCCATGATTAGAAATCGCTTTGTCATACTGCCTATTCCTCATCTGTCAGTGACGTTAACATGGAAGTCTTATCCTGAGAGAAGCTCTGTCTGCTGAGATCTTCTACCATCCCCAAATCCCAGCCCTCTTTCATGTCACAGCCATCAAGAACATGGGATGAGAAAGGAAAGGGTAAGTGAGGTAGATAGATACCAAAGGACAGATACCCCTTTCCCAAGTGGGAAAGGGGTTGAGGGGAAAGCATTTGAGATTTTACTTTAAAATATGTAAATAAAAATGTGAAATAAATATGGAAAATATCAACAAATGCTAATTATAAGTAGCTGGTGTATTAATTTCTGTTGTATAATCTTTATACTTAGCCTATATGGTTGAAATAGTTCATGTTAATTTTTTTTTATATTTATTTAATATAAAAAGTAGCTCTGGGCCAAATTGGGACATAAACATGACTACCACACTGATGTTTTTTTGGACTATAATCTAAAAGAAATAGTCAGCAAAGTCTTCCTTAAAGAAAATGACAGTCTTGAGACTGTGACAACTCTCATAGCTGAATGAAGAATGGATTGAAAAGGGAAAGTAAAGGGTCAGAGAAATCAGTGAAAAGGCCACTCCCACAATTCTGAAAGAATATGACAAGGTGTGAGGCGTGGTGAGGATCGAGGAAAATTAAGAGGATAGAACGGAAGTGAAAAACTTCCAGGAGAGGGTTTGCTGTGACTTTGTGACTGATGGACTGTCAAGGACAGAGCTATCAAATATAATCCCAAACTTCCCAGGCCAGTTGGTTAAATTGACATACAGTCAAGGGAAAAGTGGCACAGGTCTGAAAGGAAAAGTTACCAGTTCAGTCTGGCACTCCTATTTAGAAGTGCTGACAGGATCTCAAACGTGAGACATCCACAGGCAATTAGAAATGTGGGCCAAGAGCTGTCAAGAAAGATCAGGGCTGAAGGCAGATCATTGCTGGTCTTCTGCACAAGAGTGATCAGCAAGGACAGGAAGCTGAAGAAGGCTGTCCAGAAAAGAGAACCCCCAATAAGCAGAAAGACAGAGGACGGGGAGAAAAGTTGGGGGATCTAACAGTATAATACAGTTAAGAAATATCTGCCTCATGTAAACACACCCTTAGCAAAGAAATTCTCAGGATCTTGAATTCATCCTGAGGGAGTTGAGGCAGAAGAGCACTGCCAGCATATCTAGGATGTTCCAGAAATAGCTGTAAGTATTTCATATGATCTTACTTGTCTCTCACAACAGCTTTGTAAGGCGATATTATGACATCAGTTAGATAAAAGGGGAGCCCATAGCTCTGAGTTAGGAAGGCATTTACCCAAATTCACACAGATAACAAGTGGCACAAGTGAAGAAGTGAAGTGACAGTCACTCAGTCATGTAAACTTTAGAGGCCCTGTCTTAGTGCTGTCCCTGTGCTTCCTGTCTGTAATGAAGTAGTAAGTGAGAACATGAAAACAGAGGTTTCAGAATCAGTAGTGGATGAGCTGTGAAGTAATCTGACCTTAACAGGTGCCCAGTAAGATTGCCATCCACTTAATGTCCCCCTAAACACTGCAGTCCATAGCACATGGAGTAGGTGAGAAATTCACTTTAGAAATATCAGTGNGGATGCTATAGTGAACAAGAAGTTCCCATTTCACTGCTTCCCTATATATTATTTAAGACACAGTACTTGTCCTCAGAAGTGGAAAGAAGAGACTAATCCAACAAAAGAATATGAAGTCATCTGAAACAGCAAAAGCAAAATAGATTCACAAATCACTGACACTGAGAAAAAGGTCTCTCTATGGCCTACAGCCTTCAGTGGGGTGATACAACAAGTTGGGGTTCTCTATAGCTATATTACAATGAAGACACTTCTTTTATCATAGGATTCTTATACAACAGTACTGTGTTCCCTGAATTTTCATAAGTTTCTGCTGCCACATAAAATGCTGCTGGCACTAGGTATCCAACATGTTCATTTTATAAATATCCATGGAGAGACTATGTGGCAAGCATAGTGCATATGCCAAGTTTGAAAACAAGAAAGGCAATAATGAATAAATGTGCATCCCTAAATTACAAGGGAATCACAATTAAGGGAGGAGAGACAGATAAACAATTGTATAATATGATCTATTCATTACAAGATTATGGAGTAGAAAGGAATTGTAATTATGTGTGGGGATTTATTTGTGGGGCAGATTTATGAAAGCAGTGACACTGAACTGAACATGGGGGAAAGGTCAGAATTTTGTTAGGTAAATAAAGAGGACATTTCAGGCAAAGAGAATGTCACAATTATATTCATGGAAGAAGGACAGCACCAGATGTTTTCAGAGAATAACGAATACTATATTTCATTCTTGCTGGTTAGTAGCAAAAAAAAAAAAAAAAAAGGAGAAGAATGAGATAATGCTGGGGCTACGGTTTGGAACCAAAGCAGGAAAATTCTTTGAATGTCAATGATTCAGGATACATGTCGCACAGAACAGGAGATGGGGAATCAAAGTTACAGAATCAATCTTTTTGCTATGAGCATTCAGCCCTAACTCTCATGGTAGAGATGAAAAACAACTAAAGCCAGAGAGGTTTAGTGATTTGCTGATATTACACAAATGATTAACTGGAGAACTACTGAATATTTTTCAATTGGGGGCCAGAATGATCTGTTTTGCTTCTGGAATGGTAACTTTAAAATATCTTATGAAATGAAGTAGAATAAGGGGAGATCAACCCTGGGATTTCTTTGGAAGGAATGATGCTGAAGCTGAAACTCCAGTACTTCGGCTACCTCATGAGAGGAGTTGACTCATTGGAAAAGACTCTGATGCTGGGAGGGGTTGGGGGTAGGAGGAGACGGGGACGACTGAGGATGAGATGGCTGGAGGGCATAACGGACTCTATNGAATGATGCTGAAGCTGAAACTCCAGTACTTCGGCTACCTCATGAGAGGAGTTGACTCATTGGAAAAGACTCTGATGCTGGGAGGGGTTGGGGGTAGGAGGAGACGGGGACGACTGAGGATGAGATGGCTGGAGGGCATAACGGACTCTATGGACGTGAATCTGAGTGAACTCCGAGAGATGGTGATGAACAGGGAGGCCTGGCATGCTGCGATTCATGGGGTCACAAAGAGTTGGACACGACTGAGCGACTGAACTGAACTGAACTGAACTGAAGGGAAGATTGAGGATGGAAAAAACCAATTAAAGATATCTATCTTGGGACTGAACAAGATATTATGAGAACCTGAAACAGGATAGATATGAAAACAGAAGATTAGAGATGATGGTGATAGTGATGATAGTGATGATGAGAAGAACAGCAAATATGTTACATAATGATATCTGTAATGTAGTCAGCTCCACATGTATATACTAACACATTCAATCATTATAACTACACCCTGATTAGTATCCCATTTTACAGAAAGTGAAAAGTAGAAAGATAGTGAAGTTGCTCAGTCACGTCTGACTATTTGCAACCACATGGACTAGCCTACCAGGCTCCTCTGTCCATGGGATTCTCCAGGCAAGAATATTGGAGTGGGTTGCCATTTCCTTCCTGACCCAGGGATCGACCCCAGGTCCCCTGCATTGCAGGCAGATGCTTTACCATTTGAGCCACCAGGAAAGCAACTCCATTTTACAGAATAAGGAATATAATCACAAGAAATACTTACTGCCAAAATAACAGAATTTCATTGGAAGATCAAGGGTTCGAACTTGGCATTCTGGTTCTAAAGTCTAAATCCTAACTAATGGATATAGAGTCTCATGGAATAGAGTCTACAGACAGAACAAGAAACCGGTATTGTTGTTGAAAGAGAAAGATTTAAAGCCATGATAAAAAGTTTGAATTTGGAAAAATGGTGTCTTTTTAAAAAATGGAAATAGGTGTGTCCTCAAAAAGTGTTTGAGATCAGTTGAGAGGTATTAAGAAATATGAGTCAAGTCTAATAAAGGGATTTAAAGCTTCAAAAAATAGATGACATTGGAAGTCAACCTTAGAGAGATGAGAGCTCAAGTCCCAGGCATGAATGAAACTCTCAAGGAAGAAGGAGTGAAAATGTCTTGTCATTAAGGAATGAAGGTAAGAGGAGTTCATGAAACATTCTAACAGCCTTTCAGAGAACAAACAGGGAAAACCAAGAAAGGCCAGGTCACGGAATCCAGGAACTGAGCATTCTGAGAAAGGACTTGTGTTGAGCAGAAACCAATCAAAGAAGAGGAGGATGAAAAAACGTGATGTGATTGGTAGGTAGGAGTCGCTGCTGACTTCTGATGTGGCTGTATAAAACAGCTGTGGGAGCAGAAATCTGATTGTTGTTGTTTAGTCGCTAAGTCATTGACTCTTTTGCTACCCCATGGACTATAGTCCACCAGCCTCCTCTGTTGATGGGATTTCCCAGGCAAGAATACTGGAATGGGTTGTCCTTTCCTTCTCCAGAGAATCTTCCCAACTCAAGGATTAAACCTGAATTCCTATGTTGGCAGCTGGATTCTTTACTCCTGAGCCACATAGGGCCCAATGTTGATTATCTTTGCAGAAATCTGATTAGAAACCATATAGAAAGTAGATGAGGAGACCATGATACTCTGGTGATTCAAGGAAAGAGAGGCATAGGCTGATAATGACAGTGGCAGAGAATCATGTGAAGTTTTTGAAACTGCTGACAGCCAATCATATCTGTAGACAATATATGTCTGTATCAGCCATGTGATTTTTTAATCTAAACATTAATATCATTTCAAAAATAGCCAAGTTGCTGAATGAGTTCAGAGAGGGCCCAATATATAGGAAATAAAATAATTGTTCAAAAAGATAACCAATGAAGAGAATGGTGATATTAATGCACCGCTTAAGCACAAAACCTCTGAAGGAATTTTAATTCTGGATCAATTAGTATTGTTTCTGCACATTAATATGATATCAAGGATAGGGCACAATGTATTTTTTTTAAATAGAACATAAAACTATAAGAAAAGAAACTAAAATGGCAAATCATTCTACCATCTTCATCAGTAACACCACAACTACCCAGGAAATGGTGTCATTTCTTCCTCTCTACTTTCAACATTCTTGTATTACTGCACTCAACATCAGTTTTACTACTATTGAATTGTTACTTTGAGCAAGTGTCTTTGTTCCCATTTAGACACTTAAAGAATGTTTACTAAAGAGAATTGTACCAAATATTATAGATCTGAAAACATCAGCTTGGTGCTTAGATAGAAACTGTGAAAAGCACAATTCCACTGTTCTGAGGGCTTTTATTTTATAAAAAAGAATATAGTGCATTGCATTTAGGAGCATCAGCTACGGTATCAGAAAGACCTGGGTTCAAACCCTACCTCTTTCTTGCCTATATATGTGTCCTTGGCAAAATTATTTATTTTCGACAAACTCTAGTTTCCCTATATATGAAATGACTAATAGGGTTAATGATAAGATCATTTTATTTCTAATTTGTATACAATATTGTTAGATAGATCATTTATTTCCCCTTGGTCAATGTCATTATTTCTAATACAAGAAAACATATAAAGAAATTGAATATAATTTCCCTACGGTAAAGGAGTATCCATTTTATAGAATATGCTTTAATTTAACCTAGTGTTATTTGGAAAAGGTATAATGACATTAGCACATTTAGAACTATATATCAAATATATTGGGATGAATTTCTAAGTACATAGCATAGTTAGTTGCATTTCAATTACACTTTGTTGATTAGTGAAAAGAAAAAGGCATTATAAATACACTGCTTAAATATAAAACATTAAAAGGAGAATTTTTTTATGTATAACAATTGGCAAAGTGTAAACACAGAATGTTGATGTTTTTCATTTTTCTCTTAAAATGCTGAACTGAGTTCAGTGCCAGAGGCAGAGTGCCAGACTATCGGCTTTGACAAGCTCAGCAGAGGGAAAGCCTGCCTTCCAAAATAGGAAGGGCAAGAAGCCCAGAAAAATACCTCATCCCTGAAACACATGAACACTTTAAGCACTTGACTCTTCCTTAATACACATCAGTTTTTCAGCACACCTAGAGAAATTATTTTAATATCTGAATATGCTTATATGGATATTATAAATGTGCCTGGTATTGGTAAAATACAAGGCATTAAGTCAGTCTGAAGTATCTTTTTAAGCCATACTGGGAAAAAAAATTCTTCAACACAACTTTTAGACCCTTTTATTATTTAATGAAAGTTAAGATTTTAATGCAGTTTTTTGAAATGTACCTTGACTCTTTTGAGTATCATACACTGAAGAGCACCTAAAAACAAATTCTGGGATTTCCTGAAGAATGAGGAGAGATCTGTGATCTCTGCTTATTAATGTCAAAATAGAGTTTGACATAAAGCAATCATGAGAAAGTAAATGTTAGAAAGTTGCCTGTGTGAGTAAAGTCATTCTGCGTTTAATTTGGAAAAAATTAAGAGTAACATCAAAAGACATAAGGTAAAACTCAGCTAAGAATTTACACTTTTCTGCAATAAAGGCTACTCCTATTAATATACGTGTACACAGAAAATTCAAGTATGTTATATATAGTGCATAGTGTTAGTCTCTCATTCATGCCCGACTCTTTGCGACTCCATGGACTGTAGCTGGCAGGGTCCTCTGTCCATGGAATTATCCAGGCAAGAATACTGAAGTGGGTCACCATTTCCTTCTACAGGGGAAATTCCCAACACAGGGATCAAACCTGGGTTTTCTGCATTGCCAGCAGATTCTTTACTGTCTAAGCCATCAAGGAAGCACTGCCCTCCCCCACCATCCCACCCCCCCCCCCAAATAACTGAACACTGAGAGCTCAATTAGCAAGACAGATACATTACTTAGTAGAAGATTCATCCCCTCATAATCACATTATCTCATTTCTCCACTTTCTTTCACTAAAGCACAGATACTTTTNTGCTCACCTGTGGGTTCTCCTGGTGCCTATGATGAGAAGTGTATTCCAGTGTAATTACAGAGATGACAGGTCAGGGCACACAGGTGAGAAGAGCAGATGTCAGGAACAACCACCTGCTGAGGGCTGGTTGCCTCAAGGCTCAGCTCTGAACCCTGATTGAACTGGAGGACTGGAATCTCATCCTGGGAACCTGTCTTGAGGGTCTTTGTTAGTGAAGCCAAGAATGGCCTTTCCTGTCCATGAAGCTGAAGTCTCTTACATGATATAAAATGAGAGGATCATAACTGTCACTGATTGAGCTCTCGCCATGCCTGCGGGGGAGCAAGTGCAGTGCACACATCTGTAGTTTCATCTCCACACAGCGAAAGGGTAGGAGCTGTACTCCACATTCACAGAGATGATCTCAAGGGGGTTAAGTGTCAGGAGTCAAATCTCGACAGTCTTCTCTGAGACCCTGGCTTACTGAGTCCTCGCCCATATGCTGTATTCCTCCCAAGAAGGAGCAAGGTCCTAGCTGATGCTGCTCCAGGGACCTGGAGCTGGGCACAAGCTCTCAGGAGCAAGCCACAGCCATGGGTCCTCATCGGTCCATCAGGTGCTGAAGGCCTCTGCATCCTGTTACCATAGATACCGCTCCCCACCTCACATAGGAATATTTCTGTGTGCTGCCTGGAAAGCAATGCTCCAGCTGTATCAGCTGATGGCTTTCACGATGAAGCCATCCTTTATTAAAGAGAAAAGAAAATGTTAAAAACATTCTGAGGAATCATACACATCTGACTTTTAGCTCTGTGCCTGGGGCTCATTTTTCTTTAATTTTTAAATTTTATACTGTAGTTGATTCACAATATTGTGTTAGTCTCAGGTTTACAGCAAAGTGATTTAGTTATGCATATACATACTTCTATTCTTTTTCAGCTTCTTTCCCCATATAGATTATTATAGAGTTTTGAGTAGAATTCCCTGTGTTATACAGTGGGTCATTGTTGACTATCTGTTGCACGTATAGCAATGCGTGCATGTTAATCCCAACCTCCCCTTTCATCCCTCCACATTCCTTCCTTTCCCCCATGGCAACCACAGTCCGTCCTCTAATTCTAAGTCTTTTTCTATTCTGTAAACAAGTAGGCCTGCATCATTTTTTTTAAGAGTCCATGTATAAATGATATCATATGGTATTTGTCTTCCTCTAACTTACTTCACTCAGTATAACAGTCTCTAGATCCATCCATGTTGCTGCAAATGGCATTATTTCATTTTTTTTTATGGGTGAGAAATATTCCATTGTATATGTACACTTGGATCTTCCTGGTCGCATATTGTTAAAGAATATGTCTGCCAATTCAGGAGATGCAGGGGACGCAGGTTTGATCCCTGGGTCAGAAAGATCTCTTGGGGTAGGAAATGGCGATGCACTCCAGTATTCTCACCTGGACAGAGGAACCTGGTGGGCTCTAGTCCATGGGGTTGCAAAAGAGTTGGACACAGGTGAGCGACTGAGCACCACCACAGCCATATATACCCTCATCTCAGTTCAGTTGCTCAGTTGTGTCCGACTCTTTGCAACCCCATGAATCGCAGCACGCCAGGCCTCCCTGTCCATCACCAACTCCCAGAGTTCACGTCCATCCAGTCGGTGATGCCATCCAGCCATCTCATCTTCCGTCGTCCCCTTCTCCTTCTGCCCCCAATCCCTCCCAGCATCAGGGTCTTTTCCAATGAGTCAACTCTTCGCATGAGGTGGCCAAAGTA
>SJYV01007181.1:1307694-1327701 GCA_006410875.1 Neotragus pygmaeus
TCCACGCCACCAAGGAAGCACTGCCCCCCCCCACCACCCCCCCCCCCCCCCCCGTAATAACTGAACACTGAGAGCTCAATTAGCAAGACAGATACATTACTTAGTAGAAGATTCATCCCCTCATAATCACATTATCTCATTTCTCCACTTTCTTTCACTAAAGCACAGATACTTTTCAAAGTCATTGGGCTTTCCAAATGAGTAGCAAGAGAAGCCACCTTTCTCAAGAGGCAGAAATCAGCCAAAATGGGATTCCCAGGGTGAAAATTTATTTGCCTCCAACACCTCCTTGATGTAGGCACATAGTCTTGCAGTCTGTCACTAGCCGGCCAATTAAAAAAGGGAGGGGAGTGGGAGGTAAGAGGAAGAGAGGAAGGGCAGGAAAAGAGTAGGAGGAGAGAAGCATAAGGAAGAGGAGAGAAAAAGCAAGCTCAACCAACTTCAAATACTCACAGTAAAATGAAAAGTTGAAAGAGACTGAGTCATCCTTAGACCTTGCCTAGTACTTTATCCAACCTTGCTGATGGCTAATATTTATAGAAATGATATAAGATGCTCATACGGACATGCTGCCAAGAGGCAAAACTGAGCCTCCATGGAAGCAATCTTTAATCAGCAATTATGCTTGAGAATCCAAAGAAGATGTCACATTAAAGCAACCTAGCTAATAATACACACTCACTTGATGATTTATAATAGTCCAGTAACAAACAACAGCAATTCAATTTATCTAACTGTCTGTGCACCTCCTCAGGGAAGGGAAGACTTAGAATTTTAATAGTCTGATAAATGATTTGTATTTATGTGTAGCTGTGTTAAGCCATGTATGATTATTTCCCCAGCTTTCCCTATAGGAGTGCCTGAGCAAGTGGAATGCCTAGAATGTTCTTCCCATCTTCCACATATGAATTCAGGCTGATTTGAAATGTGGCCAGACAGTAGAGTAATAGATATGGGAACTACTGTGGTAGTACAAATTCTGAAATACTAAATTTGGAATAGTTTAGGTTCCAAAAACGTTCCTGAATATCTATTCTTAAACACATTGAAAGTGAAAGTCACTCAGTCATGTCCAATTCTTTGCAACCCCATAGACTATACAGTCCATGGTATTCTCCAGGCCAGAATACTGGGGTGGGTAGCCATTCACTTCTTCAGGGTATCTTCCCAATCCAGGGATCAAACCCAGGTCTCCCACATTGCAGGCAGATTCTTTACCAGCTGAGCCACCAGGGAAGACCAAGAATACTGGACTGGGTCTCCATTCCCTTCTTCAGTTGATTTTCCCCACCCAGGAATCCAACCAGGATCTTCTGCATTGCAGGCAGCTGAGCTCCCAGGGAATCCTTAAACATATTATACACACAGATATTAGACATTTAAATAAACACATACTTTATTCATTCAACAGCATCTGTTAAACATCTGAGTGTCAATGAATGTAGCTGCTAGGAACATGTTAATAAAATATGATTCTTGTCTTCAGAGAAGGTAAAAGAAAAAAGGAAATATAATTTATTGAACATCTGCCAAGCACCTAATATATGTGATCATGACACTGCTGTAAAGTTTGTACTATTTTCCATATTTTACTTACAAAGAAACTAGATAAGATTCAAGGAGACTAAGTGATTGTTTATGATCAATTACCCAGTTAAGTAGCAAAGTCAATATTTCAACCAAAATATGTCAAACTGCAAATTCCAAGTTCTCTCCACTATTCTGCCAAGAATTAAAGCAAGATGGGCAAGTAAACACTTGCAGTAAAATATTTAAAGTATATTTGGCCCTTTCCCTGGGGATGATCCAGAGAGACCGTTGTGGGGTGGGAGGTGGGAGGGGGATTCAGGATTGGGAGCTCGTGTACACCTGTGGTGGATTCATGTCAATGTATGGCAAAGCCAATAGAGTATTGTAAAGTAAAATAAAGTTTTTAAAAAATATTTAAAGTAGTAGGACGCAAATACACACATTGTAAAGTAATGGCGGCAGAAGGAAATGGCAACCCACTCCAATATTCTTGCCTGTAGAATCCCATGGACAGCAAACTACTGTTCGTGGGGACACAAAGCAACACGACTGAGCAATCAAGCACAAAGTAATGGCAGAAAGAAGCAGTAAATTCTGACTGGGGTGAAAGAAAAGGAAAAAGTTCTGATGAGTCTTTTCCAAAGAGAGAATATATGAGCGCCGTGTCTAGTTAACAAACAGTGGTTCTCTAGTCTTTATCAGTTCAGGTAGTACTATGCTCCTATTAAACCACTTCCTAAGTCGCTTCAGTCGTGTCCCACTCTGTACGACCCCGTAGACGGCAGCCCACCAGGCTCCCGGGTCCCTGGGATTCTCCAGGCAAGAACACTGGGGTGGGTTGCCATTTCCTTCTCCAACGCATGAAAGTGAAAAGTGAAAGTGAAGTCGCTCAGTCGTGTCTGACTCTTTGCGACCCCATGTACTGCATCCTACCAGGCTCCTCAGTCCATGGGGTTTTCCAGGCAAGAGTACTGGAGTAGAGTGCCATCGCCTTCTCTGATTTTGCTGTCCCCAAAATACACATTTGTGTGAGTTCAGTCTCTTCAGTTGTGCCCAAGTCTTGCGACCCTATGGACCTGCCAGGCTCCTCTAACCATGGGATTCTTCAGGCACAAATACTGGAGTGGGCTGCCATGCCCTTCTCCAGGGGATTTTCCTGATCCAGGGATTGAACCCCCATCTCCTGTGTCTCCCGCACTGCAGGTGGATTCTTTACTGCTGAGCCACCACGGAAGCCTCCCCCACAATTATACTCTTCACCTATCCTCTGTCTGTCCATACAGTATAATTTGCCTAAAATAGCTCATCCTTTTACTACTGCCTGATGAATTCCTAGAAGGAAATCTAGTAGACTTAGACATGAAAATGTGTAGAAATTTGCCCAGTGATCTGTTCATTCAGCAAATATGTGAGTTCCTATTTATGTACAAGATACTGAATATTCAGAAAAAGGACTAATAAATTTTGACTTGTTGAAAATCTTGTTGGAGAAGTAGAAAAATAACATTATCATTAAAATAAAATATATGCTATGTTAAAAGAAAGCACACAGGATATGACAGAACAGCTGAGGGCAACAAAAGGGTTTCCCAGAAAAGAACACCTTGGTCTGTGTCTTAAAGACTAAGTTGTTTCTGATATACAGTGAAAAAAATTAAAATAAAAAGAGTTAACTTTCTGATTTGCCTTGTATTGTTGAAAAATATTATTAAAATCTTGGCAGTACTGCAGTGAATTGTTAATTGTGTAATGAACAAAAGAGGTGATTGAATGAATGAGATCAGCAAAGTACACTAACAGTTTCATAGTGCAATTTCATGTCTTCCCTGTGCACCAGCCAGGAGAAATTTGACAATCAATGATGTGTTCATTGGTGAAAGTTAATTTTTAATCTAAGACTCTATCAGACTTTATTTACTAACAATATTGATTTTCTGATATAATCTGAAAATGAAATGAAATTTAGTTGATTGGCATCAAAGAGGAGAAATAATCATGACTGAACTGACAAAGAATGAGTGATAACCTTATTCTGACCTGAAACCCATGTCTACATGAAGGACTTTTCTGGAATAGTTCAGCCCAACAAGAGGATGTTTACTGCAGGTTCTGTGATCCTTTCTCCATCTGTCTCTCCAAACTTCCTCCCTTCCTCCCATCCTCCTTCTCACTTTTCTCTAGATAGATATATAGATCACCTTTTAAACCCCTTACAAAGGACATATATGTGTATGTAATAAATATATATTACATAGAGACTTGATACTTTTTAAGGGATTAAAAAGGTGATCTTATACAAGAATAATTATGGCTAAATTATGGATTAAGAAAAATGACAGTATTCTATAAAGACAATTTTTATAGTGATGACAATAATTTCCTTTCAATTTCTCTTATTACAATCTAATTCTAAGCATGTTAATTCCTGATGTTGTTCATTTCCAAATACCTTCAGGCTTTTACATTTGAATTCTAAGAACAAGTCTACACTTCACCTATCTTTGCAGCAAAACAGAGGTTAGCCTTGAAATTTTTCACTTTTATAATAATTTCAGAATTTTAATTATTATGATTCTAATTCTATTTTTTAGTTTTTTGCTAGCAATGATTTCTATGCTCTTTTCCTGAAGTACATTTCTAAATAAGTGTGCAAACTCATTTGCAACAGCAGTGTGTTATAGGGACTGCTGTAGCAATATTTCAATTATGTTATAAATATCTGCATTTAATAGTGAAATTGCCTCTCTATTCAAGTCTATACTAACAAAATAACACATAGATATAAATCAGTTACTAAAATTCAAAAACAGCAAGGGAATGAGGAGCACATAAATGCTAGAAGGGTCTTAAAGTAATAAATAAAAATGCACATTTTGCTTAAAATATCTGGATAATTTCCTGAAATCGTTGTTTTTTTTTTTTTTTTTTAATTTGCTGATATAGGTCTGCCCCATATCTCTAAGAGAGATGATTTTCATGAAACGTCAATGATAAAATTCTCATTATTCTCTCTTACTTTTCAGATGTTTAAGACATAAAGGTAGACATGAAAACCGTTAATTTTAGGATTTTGGAAGGAAACATCAGCTAAGTCTCCAAATTAAACAAGAGGTTTATTCTCTATTATATTTTTATAATGCCATCTATTTATTTATAGAAAAATGTTCAATTATCAACTAGATGTTAAGCTGTCAGTACAGGATTTTAAATCTGGGAAAATTTCCATAAGAAACTGAGTCTAAATAAAGTGCCGGTATATGTTTCCTTATAATTTTAGCACCAAAGTATATTATATGCTCCTCAACATTTTCTACATGAGCTCTTAGGCCCACGTTCCTACTGATGTTCTCCAGAAATGCAAAGTAAGACATGAGTTGGCAGCTTCCTGGAAAGATGAAAGAGGTTTTAGAAGCCAAGCTGTGCACCTGGCCAGATTCCAGATGAGTGGTTCCTTCCTGAGATGAGGCTGTATCAGCCAGGAATAGCCTAAAGGCAGTAAACGTGAATGGCAAATAAGTAAAATGACAGAAGATTAAGGGAAGACAAAATATTTGATCTTTAATTTTATACCAAAGACTTGTTAATTATGAAAAATCTTATCCCTTGATTGTGTTTATAGCATTTATGTTCAGAATTGGTCTAAGGGAATTAGAGATGAAAACTCAACGAGCAAGCAATACATTTCTTCAACATTCTTTCCTCAAAGAATGAAAAGATAAACATTCTGAGAAGCAAGAAAACTGATTTTTTAAGAGCAGGCCCATGATGCCAATGAGGAGTTTGCCTTCATTTTCCAAAATAGCCACTAAAAAAATCATCAGCATGTGTATTATTCAGAGTTATTCAGAGAAATAGAGCATGTATGTGTGTGTGTGTGTGTGTGTGTGTTTGTGTGTGTATCATGACACATATATATATCATGATATATATAGATATATGTCATGACAGTCCCATCACTTCATGATGGTGGTCCCATCTTTTCATGGAAAATAGATGGGGAAACAGTGGAAACCATGACATGCTTTTCTTGGGCTCCAAAATCACTGCAGATGGTGACTGCAGTCATGAAATTAAAAAATGGTTGCTTCTTGGAAGAAGAGCTATGACAAACCTTGACAGCATATTAAAAAGCAGAGACATTACTTTGCTGTCAAAGGTCCATATGGTCAAAGCTATGGTTTTTTCCAGCAGTCATCTACGGATGTGAGAGCTGGACTGAGCACCAAATAATTGACGCTTTTGAACTGTGAATATTGGAGAAGACTTTTGAGAGTGCCTTGGACTGCAAGGAGATCCAACCAGTCCATCCTAAAGGAAATCAGTCCTGAATATTCATTGGAAGGACTGATGGTGAACCTGAAACTCCAATACTTTGCCCACCTGATATGAAAGACTGACTCATTAAAATAGACCCTAGTGCTGGGAAATATTGTANAAGGAGATCCAACCAGTCCATCCTAAAGGAAATCAGTCCTGAATATTCATTGGAAGGACTGATGGTGAACCTGAAACTCCAATACTTTGCCCACCTGATATGAAAGACTGACTCATTAAAATAGACCCTAGTGCTGGGAAATATTGTAGGTGGGAGGAGAAGGGGACGACAGAGGATGAGATGGTTGGATGGCATCACCAACTTAATGGACATGATTTGAGCAAGCTTCAGCAAGCTTGGTAATGTACAGGGAAGAAAGCCTGGCATGCTTCAGTCCATGGGGTCGCAAAGAATCAGACACAATTGAGTGACTAATAAGTTCAGTTATATATTTTATACATATATATGGAATTGGCTCAAGAAATTACAGAGGCTTTCAAGTCCCAAGATTTGCAATCAGGAATCTTGAGGCTCAGGAGAAATGATCGCGTTGTTTCCAAATCTACAGATCTGCAGGCTTGAGACTCAGAAAAAGCCAATGTTTCAGTCTGAGTTAGAAAGCAGGAATAATCAAGACAGTCAGGCAGGGGGAAATTCCTTCTTATTCACCTGAGATTCAGTCTTTTTGTTCTTTTCAGACCATTAAGTGATTAGATGAGACCCACCCACATTAGTATTAGTGCCTTGGACTTCCCAGCTGGCTCAGTAGTAAAGTGTTCAGTGACTCAGTCCTGTCTGACTCTTTGAGACCCCATGGAATGTAGCCTGCCAGGCTCCATTGCCCATGGAATTTTCCAGGCAAGAATATTGGAGTGGATTGCCATTTCCTCCTCCAGGGAATCTTCTCAACCTAGGGATCAAACCTACATCACTTGTGTCCCCTGAGTATCCTAAATTGGCAGGTGGGTTCTTTACCACAGCACCACCTGCGAAGCCCAGGGAAGCAATTCAGTAGATGCCTGGGTTAGGGAGAACCCCTGAAGAAGGAAATGGCAACTCACTCCAGTATTCTTGTCCAATCACATTAGAGTACCCAGGTTTACAAAGAGTCTAAAAAAATTTAGCAACTAAACAACAATACACCCATATCAGGTTGAGGAATCTGTTTTACCAGTCTACTGCTAAATATTAATCTTGTCTAAAAATACCCTTACAGACATACTAAGGACACCTAGCAGGTCACCCATTGGCCCTATCAACTTGGCACATAAAATTAACCATTACAGTATAGTAAGAAACAGAAGGAAAAATAAGGCAGCATTTCATCTACTGAAATCTGTTTTTAATTTCTGAAACTCGAGCCACCAGCATATCAAATCATTTGTTCAAGACTGTGAAAATCATTAGTATTGAAGCTCAAAGTAGATCACAGATGCTTTATCTCATAATTGTGGAAATTACTACTTTTTAAAAAAAGTGAATTTGAAACTTGAAAGTGTGACATTTTACCTTTTCTTTATTCTCTCTCTCTCTCTCTTTCATTTTTGATTTGTCTTCATTCAATGCAGGACTACTTTCTCTTCTCACAATATCAGACAATTTTAATCTGTTCTCCAAACACACACTGACCACGTTTTAACACTTAGGAAAAAAAAAAACCTGTTGACAAGAAATCTCATTAGACTTCTCCCCAAAATCTCTTCTCACTGAAAAAAAAAAAAAAAGTGTATTCTAACAATGGAGTGGTGGCTGTGTGGCATTGGAGTGACTTTGAGGAGATATCACACGTCCAAGGGCAAAGGAGAAGCCCCAGCAAGACAGTAGGAGGGATGAAATTGTGTTTAGAATCAAGCCCCATACCTGCCAGAGATGCTCAGAGGGCTCAAACAAACCTTGTGTGCACCAGGACACAGAGACCCCACAGAGACTGTGACAGAACTGTTGGAGCATCTCATGTGGAAGTATGGGTCAGTATAGACTCTTTGTAAACCTGGGGACTCTAAGCCACCAGACTTTTCTGTCAATGTGATTGGACAAGAATACTGGAGTGAGTTGCCATTTCCTTCTTCAGGGGTTCTCCCTAACCCGGGCAGGAGTCATGGGTCATGGGTTTCTCTATTTCAGCAGTGGACTTTGCAGGGGTAGGGGTTCTGGGTGTAGTAGATCTGGGTATGATATAAGCCCTCTTGGAGGAGGTCGCCATTAACCTCTCCGTAGAGCCCCCAGAGCTTACACAGGACTGGGGAAACAGACTCTTTGAGGGCACAAACAAAACCTTGTGCTCACGAGGACGCAGGAGAAAGGAGTAGTGACCCCCCAAGAGACTAACTCAGACTTGCCCATAAGTGTCCAGGAGTCTCCAGCGGAGACATGGGTCAAATAGNACAGACTCTTTGAGGGCACAAACAAAACCTTGTGCTCACGAGGACGCAGGAGAAAGGAGTAGTGACCCCCCAAGAGACTAACTCAGACTTGCCCATAAGTGTCCAGGAGTCTCCAGCGGAGACATGGGTCAAATAGCTGTGAAAAGAAGAGAAGCAAAATGCAAAGGAGAAAAGGAAAGATATACCCATTTGAATGCAGAGTTCCAAAGAATAGCAAGGAAAGATAAGAAAGACTTCCTCAGTGTTCAGTGCAAAGAAATAAGGAAAACAAGAGAATGGGAAAGACTAAAGATCTCTTTAAGAAAATTCGAGATACCAAGGAAATTTTCATGCAAAGATGGGCTCGATAAAGGACAGAAATGGTATGAAGCTAACAGAAGCAGAAGTTATCAACAAGAGGTGGCAAGAATACACAGAATAACTGTACAAAAAAGATCTTCATGACCCAGATAAGCACAATGGTGTGATCACTCACCTAGAGCCAGACATCCTGGAATGTAAAGTCAATTGGGGCTTAGGAAGCATCACTACTAGCACAGCTAGTGGGGGTGATGGAATTCCAGCTGAGCTAGTTCAAATACTAAAAGATGATTCTGTGAAAGTGCTGCAATCAATATGCCAAGAAATTTGGAAAAATCAGCAGTGGCCACAGGACTGAAAAAGGTCAGTTTTCATTCCAATCCCAAAGACAGACAATGCCAAAGAATGCTCAAAGTACCGCACAATTACACGCATCTCCCATGCTAGCAAAGTAATTCAAAATTCTCCAAGCCAAACTTCAACAGTAGGTGAACCATGAACCTCCAGATGTTCAAGTTGAATTTAGAAAAGACAGAGGAACCAGAGATCAAATTGCCAACATCCATTGGATCATTGAAAAAATGAGAGAATTCCAGAAAAGCAGCTACTTCTGCTTTATTGACTATGCCAAAGCCTTTGACTGTGTGGATCACAACAAACTGTTGAAAATTCTGAAAGAGATGGGAATAACAGACCACCTAACGTGTCTCTTGAGAAATATGTATGCCGGTCAAGAAGCAACAGTTAGAACTGGACAGGGAACAACAGACTGGTTCCAAATTGGGAATGGAGTATGTCAAGGTTGTATATTGTCACCCAGCTTATTTAACTTCTATGCAGAGTACATCATGCTAAATACTGGGCTAGATGAAGCACAAGTTGTAATCAAGATTGCTGGGAGAAATATCAATAACCTCAGATATGCAGAGGACACCACCCTTATGGCAGAAAGTGAAGAGGAACTAAATAGTCTCTTGATGAAAGTGAAAGAGGAGAGTGAAAAAGTTGGCTTAAAGCTCAACATTCATAAAACTAAGATAATGGATCTGGTCCCATCACTTCATGGGAAATAGATGGGGAAAGAGTGGCAACAGTGTCAGACTTTATTTTTGGAGGCTCCAAAATCACTGCGGATAGTGATTGCAGCCATGAAATTAAAAGATCCTTACTCCTTGGAAGGAAAGTTATGACCAACCTAGACAGCATATTAAAAAGCAGAGACATTACTTTTTCAACAGAGTTGTCTAGTCAAAGCTTTGGTTCTTTCAGTAGTCACGGATGGATGTAAGAGTTGAACCATAAAGAAAACTGAGTGCTGAAGAATGGATGCTTTTGATCTGTGGTGTTGGAGAAGACTCTTGAGAGTCTCTTAGACTGCAAGAGATCTGACCAGTCCATCCTAAAAGAAATCAGTCCTGAATATTCATTGGAAGGACTGATGCTAAAGCTGAAGCTTCAAATCTTTGGCCACCTGATGTGAAGAACATTTGAAAAGACCCTGATGCTGGGAGAGATTGAAGGCAGAGGGAGAAGGGGACGACAGAAGATGAGATGGTTGGATGGCATCACTGACTCAATGGACATGAGTTTGAGTAAGCTCTGGGAGTTGGTGATGGACAGGGAAGCCTGGCATCCTGCCATCCATGGGGTCACAAAGAATTGGATATGACTGAGTGACTGAACTGAACTGAACTGATTCTAACACAGAATATAACAAATGCTGAATTTAGGCTGAGTTAGTATGTTATTCCAAAGAGTGCAAGTACTTCACAATTTCAATCTTTATCTTTTACAGATAAACAACAGGTAATGCAAACCTACCTGTACAAATAGGTCTATCCAAGCCTCAGTCCTCTCTCTTAGCCAGATAACAACAGTAAGCTATAATACAACAGGCAGTGTAGGTTTTGCACACATTGACTTAAAGGAAAGGCCCACAATTCAGGCTGTGCATACTGCTTTGAAATGTTTCCCTATGGTTTCACTGTTCTCCTTTCTGCTGTCTACAGAGACCAAAATCAGGTTCTAAAACTGTCACCAAGATGACCAGCACGCCTATAACATCCTAGTGCAATCTGGACCTGGAATCTGCTTCCTCTTTCTCTTTGCTACAACTAGTAATGATGATAGCATATAAGAATAGAAAAAAGTAACACATCTTTAACACAACAACCCCCACCTCATAAAGCACCTTATGATCATCCTGGGATGATCATCTATGGGTTTCTGGTTCAGCATCTTATCTTACTTACTTCATGGAAGCATGAAATTTATCAGATCTTAGGCTAAAATAAAATGCAAACAGGATATTCAGAAGAGGGAGGATTTTTTTTTTTTTTTTTTTTGCTGCTTCTTGTTTGTGCTTTTTGAAGATTCAGAAGAAACCACAGCCAGGTTCCTTACCTGGATAGAAACATCTTCAACAGACCCCTTTCACATGGTCTAGGAGGCTCTTCATTAACTGGTCAGCACTTCCTTCAGCCTCATCTCCTAGGACCCTAGTTGTTCCCTCCTCCATTCTAACCATACTGGCCTTGCTCCTTCCCACCTCAGGGACTCTCAATACATTGTTCCTTCTGTCTGGAATATTTGTCCCTCCACTCTATAGCAGAATGATACACTGTAAAATATTCCCTGATGGTATTTTCCCTGTCTATAACTTGAAGTTTTCTCTGTAGCTCTTGGGTTATTAGTATAGATATGACTTTGGTATTTATTTGTACAAGCAAGTAGAGGGCAAATACCATCTTGGGAAGCAAAAAGAAATGACTTAAGACCATCCTTGCCTGACAGAAAGAGAGAATGGAAAGAGAATTCTGAGGGGAAGATGGAAGGCTTTTTTAAACAACCCTCCAAGGCAGCCCCAGAGCCAAACAGGGAGACTGGGGAGAAGGTGTGACTGTAAAAATATGCAAATAGTTTGGTAGAATTCTAAAATAAATGAGTTATTCCTTATCACAACCTCCAAGGACCACATGCCTTTCAGAGGAGCTCTGAGGCTTTTTGGTGCCATGTTGAACACTGTGTCTGAGTGATAAGAATATAAATGACTGAGGGGAGAGTCCAGGTGGATGGACTTGAAATAGCTCTCTGTTTTGGTTCGGTCTGTGTTTGACATTTAGGGGATCCAGAAATTCCTTTTTGTCTTCCTGATAAATTCAGAAGATAGCTAAAGATGCAAGATTGTGATCTTGTAGCAGAATGATACAGAATCAACTTCCCAAACCAGAAACCAAAAGAAAGATCATGGGGAATCTGCAGTACCAGTGAAAGGTTGAGGGCAGGGAATAAAAATACTGGTGGAGTCACAGTAGGATAAATTACATGGACTGTCGAGACTACAGGTTACAGCAGCCAAAGATAGGTCAGAAGCAAAAGCAGCAAGGATATAAATCAACTTCCAAAGAGCTGGCAAGAGGAGCTAGACATCAACCAGAAGTCAACAGGAGCCAGTGAACCACACTCCCCATCACTATTATGTTGTATAATCTTTCTCCTGGTCTTGAATGTTGGCAGGAGGTAGGACTTTGGTGGTGATGATAGTGAGGAGATATCAAACAAGAAGCAGAGGAAGAACTATAAAAAGGAAAGAGTGCAGAGATGCTAGGAAACTGATCACTAACCCAAAGGGATTGAATTTATCAAAGAAGGACTAAGTTTAAAATTTTAAGAGACCCAGAGCTGTCCAACAGCAACGTCAAAACCAACATTTTCTCTATTACTGTAACAGTAGCCAGAACATAAGTCAAAATCATCTACATTAAAGAAAGTAGACCTACTTGGCAAATGATTCATCATGTGTAAATTTCACCCTATCACATACCAATATCCCTGTCTTAGTGTCTTAAAAATCTCTATGGAACATTAACTTGTACATGGGCTGTGTACAAAACCTGGACTTGGAACCAAGTTATCTTCAGAACAGTGGCATAACTCAGTTAGAGAAATAAGCAGAGATGAGTATAACCTCTGTAAAAAGGAAAGAAGGAAGAAACAAAGAAGAAAGGAAGGAAGGGAAAGAAGCAAAATGTTAAGATGGAAGAAGAAGAAAATGGAGGGAGAAAAGGGGATAAGAAGGAGAAAAGAGGAAAAAGGAGAGGGGGGAAAGGAAGAGGATGAAGATGGGAGAAGAAGGGATCATTTAGACCTCTTGCTTCTATGAGAACTAGATCTCTTTCCAGAAAGAATGAATCTTTCAGCTCACATTAAATGATCCCTTCCTTGATTTCTTTAATTGGGTAAATACCCCTAGTATATGTTCAGTTCAGTTCAGTTGCTCATTCATGTCTGTTTCTTTGCGACCGCATGAATTGCAGCACGCCAGGCCTCCCTGTTCATCACCATCTCTCGGAGTTCACTCAGACTCATGTCCATCAAGTTCGTGATGCCATCCAGCCATCTCATCCTCGGTCGTCCCCTTCTCTTCCTGCCCCCAACCCCTCCCAGCATCAGAGTCTTTTCNATATTGAGTGCAGCACTTTCACAGCATCATCTTTTAGGATTTGAAATAGCTCAACTAGAATTCCATCACTTCTGCTATCTTTGTTCATAGTGATTCTTCCTAAGGCTCACTTGACTTTGCATTCCAGGATGTCTGGCTCTAGGTGAATGATCACACCACCATGGTCACCTAGGTCATGAAGATATTTTTTGTATAGTTCTTCTGTGTATCCTTGCCACGTCTTCTCAATATCGTCTGCTTCTGTTAGGTCCATACCATTTCTGTCCTTTATTGTGCCCATTTTTGCATGAAATGTTCCCTGCTTGAATTCCCACCAAAAAGAATAATGTCACAAAATCAATAAACAATTTTTAATTTTCTACAAATGGAGGTATATTCTCCTCTCCTGCATAAACCTGTAAAGTCTCTTTCCCATCTCCCTGCCTTTATTTGTGTCTCTTCACAAACTTCCTGAGCACACAGGAGAAATTTCTAAAATGATAACCTGATCATGTCTCCTCTTTCCAATTCTATTTACATGGATTCCAATCCCTTACAAACCAAATTTCAAATTGCTCAGCTTCACAAGTGGATCGTGATGCTGATGGATGGACTAACACTCCAAACTTATCTTCCACTACCACTTTCTCCCACTTGCTCCAGCAATTCAGAACAGTTTACAACCTCTCAAGCACACCATATGACTTGTACTTCTATGTCATACTTCTAGTCATCTGGCATTCCTGTTCTTTATTAAGGATATGACCTCTCCTGGAATGCCCAGCTTTTCACATCTTGCTCCCAAATAACCCACATATACATTCCTATGTCCTGTCTGGATAATTCCAACTTCAAAACCCAGTTCAAAATCTGCTTACTTAAGGCTTTATAGTCATCAGCCTTTTGATAACTCAGAGGAAAAATAATCAGCTCCTGCTCTATATCTTCTACGTGTATTCATTCTTGCAGTGTTCATATGCTATTAAGTATATTCTGTCTCCTGCATTAGATTATGAGCTGCTTATAACAGAGCCTGTGTCTGACTTGCATTTATTCCAGAACCTAGCAAAGGAACACACAGGAGGCACTGAATCCTATTTGTGCTTGACTAGCTAGAATTAAGGGGACCTTTAAATACTGTTTTCTTGCTTTTTGTTCCCTTCAAAGTCAGAATAGAACTCTGAGATCTCAGCAGGCTCTGTTGTTCTATATGAAAAAGTCTTTATCAACACTAAGTCATTCAATAAAGAAGCTCTTTCTGAAAAATTAGACCTATCTTCAATTATTTAAATTTCCAAAAACTTGCAGTAGCAAGCCTTACTGCCCCTTTGAACAAATTATACAACCTATTTCCATTTCTGAACTTTCATAATTTCTAAGGGCAGATATAAGGAGAGAAATAAAAATGCTTCCTCAGATAAACGTTGTGAACCTACTTTAAATCACATAGAAGCTCTGCTCTAAGGGGCAAAAAATTATATTAAAACAAAATATTTTTACCAAAAATGGAATGTCTAAGATACTAATCCTTCAAAGTGACAACATAATGGCAAATTTTGACCCACTAAACTCAAAGGAGCAACGTTATATCTGAAGAAATATAGATCAGATGGGTGCTAAGCAGTGAACCTTTTTCATGGGAAATTAAAAAGTTAACCACCCAGGCTTTTGGGTGCTGAATCACTTACTATCTGATGTAGGACCACATCTGGAAAAGAACACTGAAATCATCTTAGAGCGCTCCAGGCCAACCATTCATTGATATATGAAGATTTAAAAAGTCATCACGGGGTCATCAATAACCAATAAATAGGTTTATATATAATCTGAGGACTGCAGGAGGCCTTGTAAATTATACCCAAAAAATATAAAACTAATCTTTGCCTTCAATGAGTTTATAGTCTGGAAAGGGAAATAAGTCTAAAACAGAAAATGCAAATAACATGCAAGTTATGTGATTCTCCAACACAATGCAAAGTAATAAAGATTAAGTTTCTGACTGATTCATTTCACTAATGTTGATTGATTTTGACTGAATATCTAATACTTTGCCCCAGAGAGATACAGGCAATGGGAACAAGAAGATTTAAAAGGAAGGAGATCTTAATAGATTTAAACTGTTGTTGGAGAATTCCCAATAGTGGAAGAGGAGAGCTGAACTGGGTGTTCAGAAGTAAATGATATTTAGATTTGCAGAGAAAAGGGGAAATGACTCAGATATAGGAAAATGGTATAAATCAAAATATATTCCCAGTTATATTTTAAATTTTGTCTAAGTTCTAAAATGACTTGTGGTTTGATATATCAAAGCCCTGGACTTGTGCGTATACAGTATACACAATGGAAATCTCCATTCCTTCATGCTGATTCCTTGACATTACTGAACTCTACAATTCTATCCACTTTTCTGCCTATTTAACAACAGAAAAGGGATAGAAGGGACCTTTCCTGATTCAACATAAGAGTAAGTCTATAAAATGACTTGTGCACTCAAGTATGTATAGAAAGAGGGATGCACAAAGCTAATCTGGTTTGAATGTTTACTTGCTGAAATTTAAAAATATCCCCTGTGGCTAATAGGCTCATCTAATAAGCATATTCAATACTTCAATAAGTAGCATATACTTCTTGCTTCTTGGAGATTGCTTTCATCCAACTTGCTCAAAGCTCTTCAAAGACATTGAGCCAAATTTTCCACATTTCTAAGTCACTCTCTGGAGGTAATTTGGACAGTTAAGTAGGTGCATTAATTCTTTCAGGCCACAAGGGGCCCATTTACTGGATATATGGTGAAAAACCAAAAGAGAAACAAAATCCCCTGAGCCCCAAAGATGGGTTAGGAATCTCCCCTGAGCCAGTGAGAAACATCAAGCTCTGTACAGCATGTTAATTAACACAGAGGAACCAGAACTTTGCATTTTGGTTTTACTAAAGCTAAGAACACTCACCAATCACTGACCCCCTTATTCTGAAATGAATTATTTCTTCACAATTTAATCATTAATTAAAAAAATACTTCCAGATATAACTATAATTGTAGCAGCCAAGCAAATATGCCAACAAAAAAGATGAATCAATGCAACTCTAATGATAAACTGTATCCAGAGTTTAGAGATATCAAGTGTTCTGTTAATTTTATTATTTTACACTTTGGTTTTCTTTCACCTTGCTGAGGTATTAGGCAATTTGTAAAGATGATGACCTACCCCAGAAGTCTCTTATATACATATTGAGACTTATTCAATTCTGATCTTGAAAGCACCCTGGAGTATTGTTTAGCCTTGAGAAAGCATATCCAGGCAAGCAACCACTGAGAAAATAAAAAAATGAAGATAATCTTCTGCAGTTAGATCTGTGTTTAACTCTAGCTAAATCCAGGCTGATTTGCATCAAAAAGAAGAGATCATGCCTTTCAACCAGTTTCCAGGGACAGAAGAATCATTAAGATGCGTGTTTCATCTTAACTCCCTACCCCTGTCATGTTATGTCTATTCTTACAAACTCAAACAATCAGGAAGTGACTATTAAGAATATTTTTACTAAATAGGTTCAAATATTTACAAGTATAACTGGAACAGCATATAACCAAGAAAAATGAAGAATGAGGAGAAAAAGATAAATTTGCATTTAGTTTTTGTGGTTTGTGTTTGCATAAGATTTGGTTATCTGAAATCACTTTGAGCTTCTTAGAATTAAACTGTCTCATTTTAGAAAATGTAACTTTGTCCAAATGACCTGTGCCAAAACTCATAATCTATTTTCTATGATTGTGTTTAAAATGAATCTGCAAATTAGGCTTATGGAGTCTATCAATTTGTGTAAGATAAGGAAAACATAATTTAATCCAGGTATCCCAGTAGAGGAAATTTAGTACAGGTAACAACGTACAGAGATGTTGGAAGAGATGAAAACAAGGAAAGTTGAGGCAACCAGAAAATAACAACAACAGGAAATTGCTACCATTTAAAGGCAAATGAGCAAACAGATTAGATGGTATTATCAGAAGCAAATTGAGAAGGCTTGCATGTGTGAGCTGGAACTAGACAGAAGTGACTAGGAAGGAATGCCTTTCTTCTCCTTTTTTTAAGCCATATCATTGGTGGCCTTCTTAGGATGTGAATGTCCATAGACATTAACACCATTTTTCTGAATTCTTATTGAAATATAGTTGATTTTCAATGTTGTGTTAGTTTCAAGTATACAGCAAAGTGATTCAGTTATACATCTATTCTTTTATGACACGCTCTTCCATTGCAGACAACTATAAGATATTGAGTAGAGTTCCCTATGCTATACAGTAGGTCTTGTTAGTTATTTATTTTATCTATATTAATGCGTGTAACTGGATCTAACACCACAGAGATGTAGCTACTCTCTTGAATATCACTAGAAGCACCATTAGCTTTTTCTTAATGCCTCCAGGCCAATGTCCTGGCCACTCTCCCCCTTCAGCCATGCCCAATCAGAAGCCACTAGGAAAGGAAGCCTGGGTAGTGCAGGTTATAGAGATCAGGCTCCCTGAAACCAAACAGAGTAGTGGAAGAAAAGGGGACTCTATTTGTGAGTGAACCACCAGATGTTTACACAGTTTATCTTGTCCGCTCCTCAGCATCTGTCTTCACCCTCTATGCCTATTAAAGCTTCATACAACAGGAACTACTTGCATTTGCCTATATCTTTCATGTTACAAACTAATATACTCTCACCTTCTCCTTCAAAAAGGGAGAGAATGTCCCATCAGTGTGAGTTTCTCATCGAACTCAGTGAAAATTCTACCAAGATATTTTCTAACCTAAAAACTACTTGTTAATTAAGGAGTATGCTTCTTTTAAGAAATGGTAGGACAAGGAAAGGAAAAGGCAGAAAAAAGAAATGAGTGGTTAATACTGCCAATGTCTTTTAGCCAGAGATGATCCATTGAACAAATTGGGTTTTATTACCTGATGCATTCACGCAGAACACAAAGTATGGGAATTAAAAGGTGTCATGGTAATATGGTGTTTAACAACAACAAAAAAAAACACCTGTTATAGTATAGGATTTGGATTTTAGTTGGTTGATTAGTGGAGGCTCTGAGGAAGTGGCGGTTCCCCCTAGATGGAGGACTGTCAGAAAGCAGGGGCAAGTCTATAATCTGGTAACTCAATAAAACTTATCTATAACGCGTTAAACTAGAATGAAGACAAATCTATAAATGAAAAGGAAGCAGCAGTCACTCTTATTATCTATAATAAGAATGTCTGCTTGTGGCTGGCTCAATGGCTTTGCTTTTGTCTCATTTCATTCTGGTATCAGATGACCTTGTCTGATATTGATGTTCTGTGAAACTGCTTATATCCAACAGGAGAAAACAGGGCCTGGCGATGAGCAGCAGACCAATTACCAGATACTGGAGGCTTCTTTTCTTCCTTTTCAATATTCACAGAACTCTTTTTCGTTACATATATGAATATCTGTATATATAAAAACATACATACATATCTTTTCTGGCCTTTCTTCTAGTAACAGATCATGAGTGACTATTAATATTTTAACACATCCTTTTCCTACCACCCATTCCATGTTCCCTTTGCCCTTCCTTTTCATATCACCCTAACAAGGATTCAATGTTCAGCAGAGACAGAAATGTTGTTTTAATCAAAATCACATCTCTTCTTTATGTTCAAAGTAAGCAATTATTGTACTTATGTGATATAGCATTTAACTTCTTTGAAAATGTCATGAATTACATTTTTTCCCAATTAAGCCTGTTCAAAATAGGTTTAAAATGTTTTTATTTTTGTCTTTTATTTCCAGAGCAACAAAACATTTCCACCTTTTCTATAGATTTTGTTCTACATGCATGTTTTTCCTAAATTTTTGAGAAGAATTTTTTTTTGCGGGGAGAGAGCATATATTTTTCAAAAAGTTCAGTTCAGTTCAGTTGCTCAGCCATGTCTAACTCTTCATGACCCCATGGACCATAGCACGCCATGCCTCCCTATCCATCCTCAACTCCTGGAGTCTACTCAAACTCATGTCCATTGAGTTGGTGATGCCATCCAACCATCTCATCCTCTGTCGTCCCCTTCTCCTCCCACCTTTCAAAAAGATTTTAAATTTTAAATACTGAAACAAATATGTTCAATCTTAATGATTAAGTAATGTTTGAATTCCTTTGGAATTTCAGCTGTGTATCTGGTTGTTCGCTGGATCGATGGCCTGCCCCATCTCTTCAACTTGAATATGCTCTGCCCATTATAAAAATGCTCAGTAGATAAACCAGTTAAACCAGTGTGGAGTACCTGTGATGTGCTGTGTTTTTATTTTCAATCAAGGGTACTATCTCCTTTGGCAGAAAAAGAAACAGTTTAAAATTTTTGTCTGGTTATTAGAGGCATTGTGCTTAAATACATGAGTTAACTAATTTCATATTTCTCATTTCTTCTAATCACATTTTAGCATCTTCAAATGACTGGTACCTGGAACAGCCACCCAATTGACCTCCTGAATCTGGCCTCACCAGAAGGAAGAATATAGTTGTGAGACTAGTTGTCAGTCTAGTGTCTGAACCATTTTCTCAATTTAAAAAAAATAATAATAATTTCGTTTCCAGTTTTTTAAGGAATCTCCACACTGTTCTCCATAGTGGCTGTACTAGTTTGCATTCCCATCAACAGTATAAGAGGGTTCCCTTTTCTCCACACCCTCTCCAGCATTTATTGCTTGTAGACTTTTTGGATCACAGCCATTCTGACTGGTGTGAAACAGTACTTCATTGTGGTTTTGATTTGCATTTCTCTAATGATGAGTGATGTTAAGCATCTTTTCATGTGTTTGTTAGCCATCTTTATTTCTTCTTTGGAGAAATGCCCACTTTTTGATTGGGTCGTTTATTTTTCTGGAATTGAGCTGCAGGAATTGCAGTGTGGAGATCCCTTAAAAAACTGGAAATAAAACTGCCTTATGACCCAGCAATCCCACTGCTGGGCATACACACGGAGGAAACCAGAATAGAAAGAGACACGTGTACCCCAGTGTTCATTGCAGCACTGTTT
>SJYV01007182.1:0-32585 GCA_006410875.1 Neotragus pygmaeus
AGGCATTGACCGGCCCAGATACAGAGCTGTGGCTCATCCAGGCCCCTGTGGACTTCGCCCCAGACTGGTAAGAGATCCTATGCCAACTCCCGGGATCATTTCTCACCCCAGTGGCTGAACGAGGTGGGGTACTTAAAGGGGATTTCTCGGGGAACCCAGAAATGCTGCATCTCAGCTGCTGTCCCCTGTCCCACCAAAAGAATCTGATCAAGCTTCTGCCCTCCTCTTTTCAACTTTCAGCCTCAATGGACGACTCGTGCCTCTCTCTGGCTCCCAGATTGTGAAGGGCAAGTTGGCGGGCAAGCGGCACCGCTACAGGGTTCTCAGCAGCAGTGGCCCCGGAGCTGGAGGAGAAGCCACCCTGCTGGCCCCCTCAGCGGAGGCAGGAGGGGGACTCACCTGTGCCCTGGCACCCCAGGGCAGCCTGAGGATCTTTGAGGGTCCCCAGGAATCCCTGACAGGGACTCTACTGCAGTCCATTCCTGCAAGTCCCCCACCACAGATCCCCCCTGGCCTGAGGCCTCGGTTCTGTGCCTTCGGAGGCAGCCCGCCGGTCACAGGGCCTGGGTCTGTCTCGGCCTTGAAGTCCCTGGCCTCAGGGAAGAGGAAAAAGAAGAGACACTTGCCAGAAGCCTCAGCTCCTCAGGAGGCAGTGAATGAGCATGGGGCCCTTGAGGTGGACACAGCTTTGGGGTCCCCAGAGCTGGATGTGGGGAAGAAGAAAAAAAAGCAGCAGCTGAAAGAACTAGAGGTGACAGAGCCACTGGCAACAGAGCCCGTTGCTGAGACGCTGGAGCCTCCAGGAGCACTGTCCCCGTCCACCATCAAGAAGAGGAAAAAGAAGCCCAAAGAGTTTGTAGAAATGGTCAAGCCAGAAACAGGGATGCCAGAGTCCAAAGAAGAGACGGTAGAGGAGCTAGAACTCAGGATTAAAAGGGAGCCTCTGGAAGAGACAGTCCTGTCCCCCAGAAAGAAGAGAAAGCAGCAGAAGGAGCCAGGAGAGATGGAGCCAGTGGAGGGGACGACAGCGGAGTCTCAGCTGCAGGTGAAGACGGAGCCACAGGAGGAAGCCATCCCACTGCCGTCCTCAAAGAAGAAAAAGGAAAAGAGGTACAAAGGGATGAGGGAGCCAGGGATGGAGGCGACAGAGCCAGAGGTGAAGCCTCTGGAGCTTGCAGGGGAGGTGATGGAGCCTGAACTGCCACCTGATGTGCAGCCACAGGCTGAGGCAGCTCTGGGATCCCCCAAAAAGAGAAGGAAGAAAGAAAAACAGCAAAATGTGATGATGGAGCCACAGGCAGAGGGGATGGAGCCCGAGCTGCCAGGTGCTGCTGAGCCTCAGGCAGCTCTAGCATCCACCAAGAAGAAGAAGAAAGAAAGAGGGCACCTGGCGACAGAGCCCGGGACTGAGATGACTAACCCCCGAGGCGAGATGATAGAGCCTGGGCTGCCAGATGAGGGGCCGCCTGAGGCCAGGGCAGATCCAGCATCCACTAAGAGGAAAAAGCAGGGCCAGAAAAGCCAGGTGCCCGAGACAGCACTCCAGGAGGAGATGCCAGAGCCCCCGCTGAATCCCAAGTCTGGGCAGGCCGCTCCCCCAGGACAGGAGAGGAAGCGGAAGAAGAAGCTGCAGCAGGATCCCTCGTAAGCGTCCACTGGGGAAACCAATGACTGCAGCGCAGACAGGCTGAAGGTGGCCGCCTGGGCCATCAGAAAGCGAGAGCAGAGAGCCCCCTCCCACTGACTATACCAGCACGCCAGCCAGAGCCTGCGCCAGAAAAAAGTGCTTTATTATTACACCGAGGACCTCCTTGGCATCTGGGGTCAATGGGGCACTTTCAAGAAGGGCTCGTGGAAGACATCAAACAGCCTTCGGGCCTGGAGATGGGGGGAGGAAGAAAAGGAACTGGTCATTAAATGAGCCATTTGTTTGATACATTGGAGTGGGCTTCTGGTTCTTTTTCTCCTCACTTGGAGGGGACATTGTGGGGGCGAGCAGAGAAGTGGTCAGATCTAGATTCTATCCCAGATGGGCTATGTGAGGTTGGGCTGGTTCCCACCCTCTCTGGGCCTTCTGAAACCTCAGAACTTTGGAATCTGTGGTCGCATTTCTTTGGGGCTCCCTCCTGCCTTTAGCCCCTCAAGCCCATTTCCCCAGGTTTTTACCTTCTGGGGTCCCAGACCTGGGCACAAGGACAGATCTTCCCGGGATGCAGCTATGAGCTGTTCCAGAGACTGAGGAAGGTAGAAGCAAATGGTCAGGGGAGGTAAACCCAAAACCTCCCCTGCCCCCAGCTGCTCGGTGGGTGTACAATATTCCTGGAGGGTAGGGAGATCCTGCAGGGGCTGGGGGAGGCAGGAAGGATGGGGAGGGGGCACTGGGAGGTAAAAGGAAATAGGTGGGCAGCTTCCTTGAAAAGCAAAGCAGGTAGAAATGTCAGTCAGCACACGGGAATTGTTCCTCACCCCAAAAGTAGTCAGAAGGGTCTGACTGTCTGTTTTGTTGACTGACTTGACGGTGGTCAGACATTCAGTCACCTGGAGGGAAAGGAGAGGGGGGCAGAGGTGGGAGAAGAAACCAAGGCTGAGCCTATGAGGGCGGCACTGGGTCACTGCTGTGTCCCTAGGCTGCTCTGCATGCAGGAAGCGCTCAGTAATGCTTTGGGGGTGTGTTTTTGATTATGTGTTTTGATGATTAAAAGGTCATCTCAGAGTGATCCCAAACTAGCTGAGAGGGTGCTGGTCATGGGATGAGAAGATTAAAGTCATTTATCTTGAGCTGGTTCTGCCCCGGGAAAGACTAGGCTCTGAAGTTGGACCCGAGTTCAAAACCAGGCCCCACTGCCTTCTTCCTGTGAGACCCTGGGCATAGGAACTGACCTCTCTGGGCCTATGTTTTCGAAAAATGGGAGTTCTCACAATACCCTGCACAAGGGTGGCTGGGGGCATCCTCCATTACCCTATCGTTGGAGCCCCAATTCAGTTCATTCAGCAAATATTCTCTGAGCACTCCCTGAGTGTTTGGTGGTGCTGGGGACACGGCAAGTCCGAGACAGGCCCAGCCCTGCCCTCCTGGAGCTCCTAGTCCACTGTGAGAGGGAGATTAGTTCCAGACACAGTGACCCAGACAGGCAGGGCTGAGGGAGCCCAGCGGGGACACTTGACCTGATCTGGGGATCCCGGAAAACTTCCTGGAGAAGGAAGCATTGGAGCTGAGAGAGGTGAAAGACAAGATCAGGCAACGAATCAACAGAAGAACAGGAATGGACACAGAATTGACATAATGAGGAGGTAGGGGGTAGATGGGGCTGCTGGGTCAAATAGGCAGGACCTTGAAGAGTGTGGTGAGGGCACTGGGGAGCCATGGGAGGGTTTGGGTGTTTATTTGTTTAATATTTATTTATTTGGCTATGCCAAGTGTTAGTTGTGGCATGCAGGAGGTTAGTTGTGGCTCTCAAACTCAGTTGTGGCATGTGGGATCTAGTTCCTCGACTAGGGATCGAACCCAGGCCCCCTGCATTGGAGCTCAGAGGCTTAGCCACTGGACCAGCAGGGAAGTCCCCACACAAGGGTTTTCAGCTGAAGAAAGCAGGCTTAGGAAGACCCTACTAGCTGGTGTTGGGGCAGAAGTGACTGGAAGCTGAGGGTGGTGTTGAAGGGGGAGAGGTGTGACTTGAGATCAGGATGGCAGCTCAGACCCCCAGAAGGAGCTAGGGGGAGGCCCAGGCAGGGAGGGGTGGGTGGCTCACCCGGGAAACGAAGTCCTGCTCCAGCTTCTCCATCAGGAGATCGGCCGGCTTCTGCTCGTAAGCCTTGTAAGTCTCCAGGTACCGCCCGGCCTCCTCAGGGCTGGGGTGAGAGACATTCGGGTCAGGGGAAGAGGGCAGGGGGGTCATGTTTCACATTAATTTCATTTGCTGATGCTAGAATTCCAAACTTTTAATATAGAGAAATGAAATGTTCTTAACCTTGCCTAAATGTCCCCTGGCGGTAACCCCTGCTAGGCGGGCACATCTTGACAGGTCTTTCCTAAGACATGTGGCTAGGGGCCATAGCTTGGGAGCCTGCCCAGTGGGGTTCGGGCCCTACTTCCCACCTGAGTTACCCTGGGCAATTTTCATCTCTCTGGGCCTTGGTTGCCTCACCTGTCAAGTGGGCTGGATGCTAAGTTCTAAGTGTTAGTCACTCAGTCGTGTCTGACTCTTTCCAACCCTATGGACTGTAGCCCGCTAGGCTCCTCTATCCATGGGATCTGGAGTGGGTTGCCATACCCTTCAGGGAATCTCCCCAACCCAGAGATTGAACCCCAGTCTCCTGCATTGCAGGCATATTCTTTACCGACTGAGCCACTAGGAAGAGGGGTGGATGCTGATGACAATTAAACAAGTCCACACTCTTAAATGCCATGCCTGGTGCTTAGAAGCCTATTTAAGAAATGTTAGCTATTCTGGGAGGGAGGTTTTATATGCCGCACACCTTCAAAAGGAAAGTTCTAGAAACTGACTGCTGCAACTAACCTTACAGTCACCATTCACGTTTCCATTAGGCACTGGGTTTTTCTGACATGTAATTAACTGTCTCAAAAGTAGCTGAAACAACTAAATCACTAAATGGGCCTGTGTGTGGAAGAGAGGAACCCAAGTTTATTCACACCAGGAAAAAGCTGGCCTTTTTCCTCAAGTGTTTGTCTTGAGGTATTTTCTTAGCCTTCAAAGTCTAGCTAGAGGACAATGTTTGTTAATTAAACACGGATTTACACCCTCAAAAGAATACTCCTTTTTTAAAATTCTGTGTCTTTCTGTGGGCCTTGCTTTTGCTCTAGTCGCAGAGGGGACTGTTACTGTTCTTAAATCATTTGTTCAGGACAGGCTGTATCCACTTCCTCACTTTCACTTTTGTTCCCCAGTCCAATGAGGACATTCTTCCACATCGGAAGACAGAGCTCGACCCCATTTACTTTTGAAAAATATTTATATCTTTGTCTGTGCCAGGTCTTAGTTGCAGCAGGTAGGATCTTCAGTTGCAGCATGTGGTATTTAGTTCCCTGACTAGTTCAGGGATCGAACCCGGGCCCCCTGCCTTGGGAACACGCAGTCTCAGCCACTGACGCACTAGGAAAGTCCCTCGACCCCATTTACTTAATGGGTCCAAAATATTCCCCAGTTTGGATATAAAGACATGGGAAATATTCCCCGTGTGGGGGCCTAGCCACATTCCAGACACTGTTCAAAGCCCTTTATCTTCAGAAGCTTCTGGGCTCTCTTGAGAGATCTTGTAAGGCATTATTCTCAATCCATGACAATGGAAGGGGAAACAGACAAGTGGTTGAGTCACTTGCCCAAGATCACACAGCCGGGCTCCCCATACGCCACTGTGCTACTTCCCACAGTAAAGAGAGAGCAATTTTTCACACTTGCTTCTGTTTTAATATATAACCAATACATAAGCACATTTTTCTAAGTAGTCAAAAAGTATAGCGGTGACACAGCCCTAGGGAAGACACAGAGTGACAAATACATGTACCCTTTGGCCTCAAAGCCCATCCCTGGGGTTGGGGGCAGTAGTGGGAGTGTTGCTGTAACAGCCAAACCCTGGAGTCAGCCAAGTGTCCACCAACAAGGGGCTACGGGTAGCATGCTACACAGCTGAAAAAGAATGTGGGTTCAGACAGTGAGTAGTAAAGTGATAGCAAATGAACTACGAAGATGTGAAAAGACGCGGAGGGGAACTTCTCCGCTGGTCCAGCGGCTAAGACTCCGCGCTCCCAAGGCAGGGGCCCCAGGTTCAATCCCTGATCAGGGAACTAGAGCTCACATGCAACTAAGAGTTTGCATCCTGAACTAATTATCCCCCATGCTTCAACTAAAAGAACCTGCCTGCCACAACTAAGTCCCCATGCAGCCAAGTGAATTAAAAAAAAAAAAAGACAAGGAGAAACCTTAAAGAAGCCAATCTGAAAAGGCTTCCATGAGCTAACAGAAAATATATACTGGTGTCTGTCCCTGTGTCTGACACAGAGCTCCAAACCCTGTAAATTCCCAAGTGATAAGATCACCAAGCGCTTCTTCTGTTCCACAGAGGTGACCCTGGGTGGCTCCTAGATGGGGGGCTGGTAACTGGAAAGCCCAAGCCAGGATTAGAAGCTTGGAATTTCCCACCCCACCCCCAATCCTCGAGGGGAGAGGGGCTGGAAATGGAGTTAATGAGTGACCATGCCTGTGTGAGAAGCCGCCACAGAATCTCAACACTAATCCTGGGATTTCGGGAGTTCCAGGCTGGCAAGCACATCCACACCAGGAGGGTGACACAGACCCAGCTCCCGGGGACAGGAGCTGCAGCGCTCAGGACCCTCGCACACCTTGCCCTGTGTACCTGTTTGTATCCTTTAGTGTATCCTGTAATGAACTGGTAAATGTAAGTGTTTCCCTGAGTCCTGAGAACCGCGCTAGCAAAATAATCAAACCTGAGGAAGGTCATTGGAGGTCTTGACCTGCAGCCGCTGCTCAGAGCTCAGGTGATTCCCTGGGCTTGCGACTGGCGCCTGCAGCGTGTGTGGGATGGGTAGCTTTGTGAACCATTAACCTGGGGGATCCAAGGTTATCTCCAAGAGAGGTCAGAACTGAGCTAAACCTGAGGAGTGAAGGAGACTCACAGGATGAAGAAGTGCATTAAAGAGTGTGACTCTTTTCTGCTTTAATCCCCAGTCAAGTCTCCTGCTAACCAAACAGGCAGGTGCCTGTTTCTTGACGTTTTCACCAAATTAATAGGTGAAAAATAACACCTCATTCTTTGAAAATTGACATTTCCTGACAAGCTGTATGGCTGACAGTTTTTTCATGCCTTCTTGACAACCTGCTTTAGACTTCGGGCTTTTGTTTTTTTTTTGGCAACACTGCATGGCTTGCAGGATTTCAGTTCCTCACCCAGGGACTGAACCCAGGCCACTGCAGTGAAAGCCCAGGATCCCCTCACCACTAGGCCACCAGGGAGCTCCTGGGCTATTTTTCTTACTGATTTGTAGGAGGTCCTTTCTACATATAAATATATAATACATGTTTCAATATATTCCTGTGAATGTAAACATGTAAAGATTTTGAACTGTATAAATATAACATTTATATGTAAACATATAAATTAGCAATCTTAGGACTTCCCTGGTGGCGCAGTGGATAAGAATCCGTCTGCCAATGCAGGGGACACAGGTTCGATCCCTGGTCCTCCTGGAGACTTGACATGCCTCAGAGCAACTAAGCCCGTGTGCCACAACTGCTGAGCCCAAACTCTACAGCCCAGGAAATGCAATTACTGAAGGGCCTGTGAGCCACAACTACTGAAGCTGGAGCACCCTGGAGCCTGCGCTCCGCAACAAGAGAAGCCACCGCTTGCCACAACTAGACAAAGTCTGCAAACAGCAACGAAGACCCAGCACAGCCAGAAACAAATACATAAAGTTTCCTTTAAAGAGAAACGTAAATTGGGGATCTTAAGTCTTTTTGTCATATATAGCAAGTATTTCCTCTCAGTGTGTCACTTGTCTACTAACTTTGTCTAGAGTATCACTTACTCTCCAGCAGTTTAACATTTTAATTTTCTCAAATCAGCCAGCCTTTTCCTTTATGGCTTCTGGGTTTTGAGTCTTGCTTTGAAAACCTTTCCCAGCACAAGAACATTATATATATATAGACAGATAGACAGATATGAAAGTCAAAGTCGCTCAGTCATGTCCAACTCTTTGTGACTGCATGGCCTATAAACAGTCCATGGAATTCTCCAGGCCAGAACACTGGAGTGGGTAGCTGTTCCCTTCTCCAGGGGATCTTCCCAAGCCAAGGATCGAACCAGGGTCTCCTNAGAGTGTGACTCTTTTCTGCTTTAATCCCCAGTCAAGTCTCCTGCTAACCAAACAGGCAGGTGCCTGTTTCTTGACGTTTTCACCAAATTAATAGGTGAAAAATAACACCTCATTCTTTGAAAATTGACATTTCCTGACAAGCTGTATGGCTGACAGTTTTTTCATGCCTTCTTGACAACCTGCTTTAGACTTCGGGCTTTTGTTTTTTTTTTGGCAACACTGCATGGCTTGCAGGATTTCAGTTCCTCACCCAGGGACTGAACCCAGGCCACTGCAGTGAAAGCCCAGGATCCCCTCACCACTAGGCCACCAGGGAGCTCCTGGGCTATTTTTCTTACTGATTTGTAGGAGGTCCTTTCTACATATAAATATATAATACATGTTTCAATATATTCCTGTGAATGTAAACATGTAAAGATTTTGAACTGTATAAATATAACATTTATATGTAAACATATAAATTAGCAATCTTAGGACTTCCCTGGTGGCGCAGTGGATAAGAATCCGTCTGCCAATGCAGGGGACACAGGTTCGATCCCTGGTCCTCCTGGAGACTTGACATGCCTCAGAGCAACTAAGCCCGTGTGCCACAACTGCTGAGCCCAAACTCTACAGCCCAGGAAATGCAATTACTGAAGGGCCTGTGAGCCACAACTACTGAAGCTGGAGCACCCTGGAGCCTGCGCTCCGCAACAAGAGAAGCCACCGCTTGCCACAACTAGACAAAGTCTGCAAACAGCAACGAAGACCCAGCACAGCCAGAAACAAATACATAAAGTTTCCTTTAAAGAGAAACGTAAATTGGGGATCTTAAGTCTTTTTGTCATATATAGCAAGTATTTCCTCTCAGTGTGTCACTTGTCTACTAACTTTGTCTAGAGTATCACTTACTCTCCAGCAGTTTAACATTTTAATTTTCTCAAATCAGCCAGCCTTTTCCTTTATGGCTTCTGGGTTTTGAGTCTTGCTTTGAAAACCTTTCCCAGCACAAGAACATTATATATATATAGACAGATAGACAGATATGAAAGTCAAAGTCGCTCAGTCATGTCCAACTCTTTGTGACTGCATGGCCTATAAACAGTCCATGGAATTCTCCAGGCCAGAACACTGGAGTGGGTAGCTGTTCCCTTCTCCAGGGGATCTTCCCAAGCCAAGGATCGAACCAGGGTCTCCTGCATTGCAGGTGGATTCTTTACCAGCTGAGCTACCAGGGAAGCCATACATATATATGATTTCTTATACTTTCACTGTAGTTTTTCTTTTTATGTCTATCATCATCAAGACTTCATTCTGATTATGGTGTGAGGAAGGGATCTCTTTTTCCTGTGGAGAACCAATCAAAATGGTCTTTATAAACCTAGAGTGGGAATTAACTATTCAGCCAGGTTTTATGTCTAACTCATAAGTGCCTAGCACGGTCCTGGGAATTTCATCTATGTCACCTTCTTTTGTGCCTACAACCCTGTAAGAAAGATGTTAAGACCGCGGTTAATAGATAAAGAAATTGAAGTCCAGGGGCTCTCCTGGTGGTCCAGTGGTTAAGAATCTGCCTGCCGATGCAGGGGACATGGATTTGATACCTGGTCGGGGAACGAAGATTCCACGTGTCTCAGGGCGACTGAGCCCGTGTGCCACAACTCCTGAGCCTATGAGCTCTAAAGCCCAAGCTCCACAGCAAGAGAAGCCACCGCAGTGAGAGGCCCACGCGCCACGACCAGTGAGCCGCCCCCGCTCGCTCCATCGCTGCCAGTAGAGAAAGCCCGCGTGCAGCAACAAAGACCCAGCATAGCCAAAAATACACAAATAAAAAATAAATAGAATATTTTTAAAAAGAAATTGAAGCCCAGAGAGGCAGTGCCTGGACCAGGCTCACACAAGACATTCCTGGGAGGAAGAAGGAAGGTCTGGGGGCGGAGGGGGAAGAACTCTCGGGATGGAGCCTGACCTGAGGGGGAGCCTCCATCTCACCTCCAGGCAAGGATCAGGGTGCAGTCGGCCAGGATGCACATCTTAGCCAGCTCCTTGAGGGCCTTCTGAGGATCTTTCTGAGAGAAGGAAACCAGAATGAGGGATCTGAGGGAAAGCAAGTAGCTAAAGAGTCTTAAAAGCTGAGCACCAACTGACACTCCCTGTTCCCCGATGGGGTGCCTGACCCAGGCGGGGCAGTCCCAGGACCCAGCAGTGACCAGGTCAGCCCTGACTCTGTCTTCTGGGGACTCACAGTCTGATGCGGGGGACAGACCCATCCCTAGACAGTGATGACCTAGAGTGCCCAGGGCTGAGGTGGAGAAGCCAGAGGAGCATCTGTTGTACCTGGGGGATCAGGGAGGGCTTCCTGGAGGAGGGGACATCTGAGCTGGGACCTGAAGGAGGACGAGGAGTGAGGGTAACAAAGGACAGCAGAAAAGGGAATTTCACACAGGGGAACAGTGTGTGCAAACGAAGGAAAGGGAGAGAGGGCTTGGAGAAATAAAATCCACTGCTATGGAATGGAAGATGTGAAATGCAAGGGTGATCGTTGGAAGCTGAGAGATGAGCTGGGAGAGTAGGGCAGGGATTGGGTCATGCAGGGCTTCACACAGGGCACTGAGGAGCTGTAGGGGGTTTGGACTGCAGGTCTGTGTGCTTGAAGAGCCCTCCGCTTGCAGAGGGGCAAAGCTGGAGGCCACGAGATGAGAAAAGGCTGGGGCAGAAACCCAGGCAGTAGAAGCAAGGGCCTGGATCAGGGTGGGACTGCGAGGACAGAGAGAAAGAAACGGGTTCAAGAAGTATTTAGGTGGAAGAGGGCTGGGCCTGGCTGAAGGCAGGGTGGTGCGTGTGGAAGGAGAGATGGGTCATCTGACCATCCCATCTCCTTGCCAACACAGGTTACAGCTCAGATGCAAGAAACTCCCCACTGAGGTTTCGACTTGCATTCCTCCTTGGAAAGGACTCAACACCCACCTGGCAACCAGGAGGCCCAAGGCTCCCCATTTCACAGATGGGGACACTGAGGCCCGGGGGAGTGACCCCTGCTTACCACATCCACCTGGACGAGCAGGACCCGCAGGGCGTAGCTCTTCCCTAGGCTCTGTAGCCGCTGGTGGATGTAGTCTGGGTGGAGGTTGTGGTAGCGGAGGCTGGGGATGGGGAGAGAGGGAGGCAGGGAGGTTGCGAGGTCTCTGGCTGAGACACCCCAGAAGCCCTCCTTCTTCCCTCTGGCTGGAGGGCTTGGAGACAGGTAGACAGGCTTGCCGGGGTCTGAGGCTCAGAGAGGTTAACTGTCTTGCCCAAGGTCACCCTTCAAGAAGGGAGCACAGCGGGGCCTGGCAGTGACTCTGGCTCCCTGGAAGGGTGGACTCCCGGACTCTTCACCAAGGAAGAGAAGACCTCTGGGTTTCAGGTGGAGCACAGAGACCCTGGAGAGTGCTTGTTCCCTGGGGGTTAGGGTCGCGGGGCGCTGCACAGCCGGTCTGGGGAAGCAGTGCCCACCTATCCGCCCCCGGGACTGCCTGCTTTGGCCTCTGAGGGTGCTGGCAGGGAGAGGTGGGACAGCTTTGCCACCCAGGAACAAAGGGGCGTCTCTGCCCAGCAGCCGCCAGCTCCATACCCCACAGGGAGGACAGAACTTAAGAAGTTTCACTTCCCCTTTCTGGCTCTGTCTGGAGAAGGGCCCCCAGGAGTGGAGGGGGGAAACCTGTTTAACTGGTGAAGCTTACCGAAACCTTGGCTCCAGTTCTGAGGGTCTGCGGCATGAGGCCACTGCTTCCCTCAGAGGCAGGAGTTCTGGCCCCCGGCCTCTCCTCCCTCGGACCTGGGACCTCCGCGCTAGTGCTGGGCACTTACGGGCCAAGATCTCTGCCTCCTCCACGGGGTCACACCGAGGCTCAGAGGTGACAGGGCCGTACCCGGGGGTTACACACCCCCTCCCGGGCCTGACAGCCCAGAACATCCAGAGCACCCCCCTCCCAGGCTGTCCGGAGGTCGGGCGGCCCCAGCACTCACCTGAGGAAGAGTGCACAGGTGCTCTGGCCCAGCACGTAGTCGGGGAGCACATCCCCGAACTCCCAGGGCACGTTACGCACGAACCTCAGCACGGGGTTACCCCTCTGGGAGGACGGAGGAATGAAGCCATTAGCTGGAGGGCCCTAGGACCACTGCCCCCACTGCCACCCCAGGGCCCTCCTCCCGCCTCTGCTCCGCCCCTCCCCACCCTCCTCCTGCTTTGCACCCGGGGCTTCTCAGCTCCGTTCTCCTCCTCTCCCCAGATCCGCTCCCCCTCAGCCCAGAATGTTCTTGGTGCTGGGGCTCTGACCTAGGCCTCTCCTCCCGGGCAGGCTTCACTGGTGGATTTCCCAGGCAAGAATACTGGAGTGGGTGGCCAATTCCTTCTCTGGGGATCTTCCTGAGCCAGGGATGGAACTCACGTCTCCTGCATTGGCAGGTGGATTCTTTACCACTGAGCCACCCTTCCCTAGCCCTCAGCCTTAACCTAAGGGTCCCTGGATCTCTCTCAGACTCAGTCTTCTCTCCCAGCCCCAGTTTATGTGTCCTGTGGCCCACTGGACACCTGTCCCCAGGTGTCTACCTCACTGGACCCCATACCTGCTACCCCTCCCAGCCCCAACTCAGGGATGACCCCACCATCCAGAGACCCAGGGCTTCCCTCTCCCTCCCCTGCCCCAAGTGGGACATCTAGCTTCTAAGCATCCCCCAGAAATGCCTCCGCTTCCAGTGCCACGGCTCCCACCCCACCTCCTCCTGGTCCTCTGCCCCTCCTGGCTACCCTCCAAACAGGAGCCAGACAGCTCTTCCTAAAGCACAAACCTGCCCTTCCCCTGCTCTAAGCCCTGCTCTGGCTCCCCACTGCCCTCAGGAGGAAGCTCCTCATGGTGCCTGTGACCCTCCACAGGGTTAGACCCCTGGCGTCTGTGGAGCAGACGCCTCCCTCTAAACACTCCCTCACACTCTACTCTCTACCTCACACTCTACCCAAGATGGAAATACTCTGAGCAAGTCAAGCGCTGATCTATTTATAGGTATCTGAGAACCCACTTTGTGTCTAAGTCTGACCAAGAGGACACCGATTCCAGCCCCTGTGGGGGCCACAGACATTAAACAAAGGCATCCTGGGGGACTTCCCTGGAAGCTCGGTGGTAAAGAACCCTCCTGCCAATGCAGGAGATGCGAGTTCAATCCCTGGTCTGGGAAGATTCCCCAGAGCCTAGAGGAGCAACTAAGCGCCTGCGCCACAAGAACCACAACAATCAAGCCTGCGCTCTAGAGCCTGGGAGCCGCAGCTACTGAGCCCGTGCACTCTAGACCCTGTGCTCCAGAGCCTGGGAGCCGCAGCTACTGAGCCCATGCACTCTAGAGCCTGCGCTCTGCAACAAGAGAGGCCATCGCAATGAGAAGCCCACAGATTGCAACTAGAGAGTAGCCCCCTCTTCCCACAACTAGAGAAAGCCTGTGTGCAGCAACAAAGACCAAGCACATTGCCCTCCCAAAAAGTACCTGGGGGATGGACATGTAATCACCAAGTGAAGTGGAATTCTGCTCGAATGAGGGTGTGGATTTGCTCTTGTGGGGGGAGCCGGGTAGTGGTGTGTGGTCAGAGAAGCTGGGGTGGGAAGGGTCTGCAGCCCTGGGGCATCTTGACCTGAGACGCCAGGAGTCATGCAAGGGCTTTGGGTAAGGCAGAGGTGGGATCCGATTTTAATTTTTAAAAGATTGTTCTGTCCACTTCACACCCTCCTAGAATGGCCAAAATCCAAAAGACCAACAATGACAAGTGGGAAGGATATGGCAGAAATGCAACCTTCATTCAAGGCTGGTGGGAATGTAAAGTGGTACAGCCTTTTAGAAGACAGTTTGGGGGTGCCTGAGAAAGTTAAGCACAGCGTTGTCACATGACCCAGCCAATCTACACCTAGATAAATACCCAAGAGAACTGGAAACATGTCCACACACACACTGGTACCTAAATGTTCACAGCAGCATTTTCACAATCAATGAAAAGTACAAACTCAAATGTATATACCTAGGATATAAAACCCAAATGTATATACCTAGGATATACCTCTAGGAATTTCTGGGCCATATGGTAACTCTATGTTTAAACATTCAAGAAGCTGCCAGACTGTTTTCCAAAGTGGCTGCACTGTTTCATATTCCCACCAGCAGTGTACGAGGATTCCAGGTCCTCCCCACCCTCCCCATCCTTGGTATTGTCTATGCTTTTGATTCGAGCCATCCCCGTGGGTATGAAGTGGCATCTCATCGTGGTTTTGGCTTGTATTTCCCCGATGGCTCACAATTTTGAGCATCGTTTCATGTTCTTGGATCTTACTATTATCATCATGTACTGCTGCTCTCTCCCTCCAAAATGCCAGCCCCATCAATGACAGAGACTTTGTCTCCTGTCCCCAGAGCCTAGAGCAGCATCAGGTAAACTCTGACCACCTATGAGGATTGTAAGTGGCTCAGAGGGGCTAAGTCACCTGCCCAAGAAGACACAGCTACAGTGTGGCAGAGCAGGATTCAAACTTGGGCCTGTGTTCAATAGTTTTTGGATAAATGGACAAAACTGGGGTCAGCAGATGTAGCTGCATGAATACAGTCACACCTCCAACCAGAACAGTTGGGGCAGGACTTTCCTGGTGATCCAGGGTTTAAGATTCTGAGCTCCTAATGCAGGGGGCCTGGGTTCAATCTCTGGTCAGGGAACCAGATTCCACCTGCTGCAACTAAGACCTGGTGCAGCCAAATAAATATGTATATAAATATCATTAAAAAAAAAAAAGAGTTGGGGCATTAGGGACTGAATGTCTATGTCTCCCCAAAATTCATGGGCCAAATTCCAACCCCCAATGTAACAGTTCGTGCTGCATGCCGCGCCACTTCAGTCGTGTCCAGCTTTGTGCGACCCTAAGAGCTGTAGCCCTGCAGGATCCTCTGGCCATAGGATTCTCCAGGCAAGAATACTAGAGTGGACTGCCATGCCCTCCTCCAGGGGATCTCCCCAAGCCAGGGATGGAACCTGCGGCTCCTGCATTGCAGGCAGATTCTTTATTAGGCGGTAAAGGCAGGTGATAAGGTCATGAAGGCGGAAGTGTCATGAATGGGATTAGTGTTTCTATAAAAGAGACTCCAGGAGCTCCTCGCCCCTTCTGAAGCTGTGAGGACATAGTGAGAAGACAGCTGGCTATGAACCAGGAAGCAGGTCCTTACTAGACATGGAAGCTGCCAGCCCCCTGATCTTGGACTTCCCAGACTCCAGAACTGTGAGAAATAAATGTTCACTCTTTAAGCTACTAGTCTACGGTATTTTTGTTAGAACAGCCCGAAAGGACTAGGACATGGGGCATCCTCAACCCACACACATTAGCTGAATGGATGAATGGCGCTGTTGAGAGCACAACGGGTGGAACTCAGACCTTCCCTGCCGACCAGAAAGTCCTCCTTACAAATGCATTTCCCACCAGAAAGTCCCGAGTCCCCCTTCTCCATTCCCATCCTCACCTGCCGGGGGCTCACAAGGATGCTATTGGATTTTGTTCCTGGTTTGGGGGCCTGGTTGGGGGTCTCTCCTGCCAGGGGTTCTGGCCCCACAGGGCGTGTGGCTTCAGCCCCACCTGGAGGCCCAGAGAGGGCATACTCAGCGTAGGTCTGAGGGCCTGGCGGGGGTGAGGTCTCCACGGTGGGCAGGCTCCGTGTGGATCTGAATAAAGGCTTGGCCTGTGGGAAGGGATGTGAGAGGGCACCTGAAGTCTGAATCCAACCTCTTCTTCCCCTCCTCGGCCACTGCCACCCTGGTCCCAGCCACCGTCTTCTCTCCCTCGGGCCACTGCAGTCACTTCCTCACTAGTCCCTCGCTGGCCCTTATCCCCTCGTCTGCTCCCCACACTGAGTCATACCATGCCCCTCCTCTGCTCAGAGCCCCGAGATGGCTCCTGCCTTAGAGTAAAAGCCGAAGCTGTCACCACAGCCCTCCAGACTCCACTGCCCCTCTGCCTCAGAGACCTCACTTTCCAACTCCTCCCCCTTGGTTTTCTCTACTCCAGCCCCACTGGCCTTCTTGCTGCCCTAAAATGCATCAGGTTTTCTCTCACCTCAGGGCCTTTGCACTAGCTGTTTTCTTCCACCCCATATCACAGAGCTGACTCCCTCACCTCTTTTACATCTCAGCAAAGGCATCATCTCCTCCAAGAAGCCCTCCCTTGACTGTTCTATCTAAAGTAGCTCTCCCTTCCCATCACACTGTACATCCTTAGCTTACTTTCTTTTTCTTCATAGCACACAGGTGGCAGCCAGTACTTAGCACCAGCCAATTGTGTCCCTGTGGGGTTGAGAACTCAGTGCTGCCAGATCCTTTATTTACCAGAAGATGTTAGATGTGCAGACTTATTCCAAAATCGCAAAACCTTCCAATTCTTAAAGTTCAGCAATAAATTCACGCTTTTGCAGAACCAAGGTGCTGACCACGTGAAACATTCCAGAACTAGTCCCCTTGGTGCCAGTTTTCTAACTCTGCCTTAGCCCTCCTATGACATTTTACAGACAGGGAAACTGAGACCTGCGTAGGTCAAAGGACTGCCTTCTCAAGGTGACCCAGGCCCCAACATTTCCTAACCCACACGGCGGTCCTACAGGCCCCTTCCTCCTAACCAACGCCCCCAAGCCTCTCAAAGGTTCCCTCATCTCCTAGTCCTACCNAAAAAAAAAAAGAGTTGGGGCATTAGGGACTGAATGTCTATGTCTCCCCAAAATTCATGGGCCAAATTCCAACCCCCAATGTAACAGTTCGTGCTGCATGCCGCGCCACTTCAGTCGTGTCCAGCTTTGTGCGACCCTAAGAGCTGTAGCCCTGCAGGATCCTCTGGCCATAGGATTCTCCAGGCAAGAATACTAGAGTGGACTGCCATGCCCTCCTCCAGGGGATCTCCCCAAGCCAGGGATGGAACCTGCGGCTCCTGCATTGCAGGCAGATTCTTTATTAGGCGGTAAAGGCAGGTGATAAGGTCATGAAGGCGGAAGTGTCATGAATGGGATTAGTGTTTCTATAAAAGAGACTCCAGGAGCTCCTCGCCCCTTCTGAAGCTGTGAGGACATAGTGAGAAGACAGCTGGCTATGAACCAGGAAGCAGGTCCTTACTAGACATGGAAGCTGCCAGCCCCCTGATCTTGGACTTCCCAGACTCCAGAACTGTGAGAAATAAATGTTCACTCTTTAAGCTACTAGTCTACGGTATTTTTGTTAGAACAGCCCGAAAGGACTAGGACATGGGGCATCCTCAACCCACACACATTAGCTGAATGGATGAATGGCGCTGTTGAGAGCACAACGGGTGGAACTCAGACCTTCCCTGCCGACCAGAAAGTCCTCCTTACAAATGCATTTCCCACCAGAAAGTCCCGAGTCCCCCTTCTCCATTCCCATCCTCACCTGCCGGGGGCTCACAAGGATGCTATTGGATTTTGTTCCTGGTTTGGGGGCCTGGTTGGGGGTCTCTCCTGCCAGGGGTTCTGGCCCCACAGGGCGTGTGGCTTCAGCCCCACCTGGAGGCCCAGAGAGGGCATACTCAGCGTAGGTCTGAGGGCCTGGCGGGGGTGAGGTCTCCACGGTGGGCAGGCTCCGTGTGGATCTGAATAAAGGCTTGGCCTGTGGGAAGGGATGTGAGAGGGCACCTGAAGTCTGAATCCAACCTCTTCTTCCCCTCCTCGGCCACTGCCACCCTGGTCCCAGCCACCGTCTTCTCTCCCTCGGGCCACTGCAGTCACTTCCTCACTAGTCCCTCGCTGGCCCTTATCCCCTCGTCTGCTCCCCACACTGAGTCATACCATGCCCCTCCTCTGCTCAGAGCCCCGAGATGGCTCCTGCCTTAGAGTAAAAGCCGAAGCTGTCACCACAGCCCTCCAGACTCCACTGCCCCTCTGCCTCAGAGACCTCACTTTCCAACTCCTCCCCCTTGGTTTTCTCTACTCCAGCCCCACTGGCCTTCTTGCTGCCCTAAAATGCATCAGGTTTTCTCTCACCTCAGGGCCTTTGCACTAGCTGTTTTCTTCCACCCCATATCACAGAGCTGACTCCCTCACCTCTTTTACATCTCAGCAAAGGCATCATCTCCTCCAAGAAGCCCTCCCTTGACTGTTCTATCTAAAGTAGCTCTCCCTTCCCATCACACTGTACATCCTTAGCTTACTTTCTTTTTCTTCATAGCACACAGGTGGCAGCCAGTACTTAGCACCAGCCAATTGTGTCCCTGTGGGGTTGAGAACTCAGTGCTGCCAGATCCTTTATTTACCAGAAGATGTTAGATGTGCAGACTTATTCCAAAATCGCAAAACCTTCCAATTCTTAAAGTTCAGCAATAAATTCACGCTTTTGCAGAACCAAGGTGCTGACCACGTGAAACATTCCAGAACTAGTCCCCTTGGTGCCAGTTTTCTAACTCTGCCTTAGCCCTCCTATGACATTTTACAGACAGGGAAACTGAGACCTGCGTAGGTCAAAGGACTGCCTTCTCAAGGTGACCCAGGCCCCAACATTTCCTAACCCACACGGCGGTCCTACAGGCCCCTTCCTCCTAACCAACGCCCCCAAGCCTCTCAAAGGTTCCCTCATCTCCTAGTCCTACCCCAGGAGGAGGGACCACATCCTCGTCCATAGGAATGAGGAATTTCTTCCTTGAGGGTGGACCAGCGGGCTTGTGTACTCCCTCTTTGTCCATCGCAAGCTCCTTCTGGGGCCTGAAAATGAAAGCGTGGCGTTGGGAGCCAATGAGACATCGGCATTCCCCAGCAGGAGCCACGCCCCGGCCACCTCCAGTCACAGTCGCGGCCCTCGCCCCCCGCCAACCGCAAAATAAAATTCCAGGGCTCGATAGCGTCCAGCTCCAGACACCCAGGGAAGGAGCCAGGTTCTATAAGGCCCCGCCCCAGCCAGCCACCACCTCCGGCTTGCCCCGCCCCTTACCGGTCCACACTCTCCACTCGCCACGCCCTCCAGGGCCCCAACCCTCTTTTCTTCCGCCCTCACAGTTCCCCACCTTCCGTTTGCCAGGCCCGACCACTATCCCCAACCATCCGTCCGCCCCGCCCCCACGGCTCGCACCTGGATGCCTTCCCCTCGCTCCACCTCCTCAATCTCTTAGACGCTGTATCGATTGACTGGCAGCTGCCAATCGCCGCCGGCAGTCTCCACCCCCAACCCCTCTCGCCCAAGCCCGGGTGTCTTAGCTCCCCGAGGACCCACCTCCTTGCCCCCGGGCCGCGAGGAAAAGACCGGAGGGAGATAGAGGCTTCCCACCGCCCGCGCGGCCAGCGCGGCCCGAGGCTCGCCGCACTTCCGGCCTCTCTAGCTCTGTAGCCCGCTCCCGACGTTCCCCAAAAGAGTAGCGCAGAGGGGCGGTCCTGGTGCAGCTCTCTATGGTCCTGGAGGACTGCAGCTCTCTATGGTCCTGAGGTTTGGGTTGGAGAGAGCTTTCGTCCTCTCGCCCTGAGCGTCTTGGGTTGCCAAGCCGTTTGATTTCAGTGCCCTTATTGAACGCCTCTAGTGTGCCCGGGCTCTGAGCAAGGCTTAAAGGAGAAGAGATGACAGCATATCAAACTAGGTTCCTTCTCTCTGTACAGACTTGGGTTTGAATCCCAGTTCTGTCATTGACTTGGCCTCAGTTTCCCCGTTCACTCATTCTTTAATTCCACATATGATCCCAGAGTGCCTCCTCGGTTCCTAGCTCTGTGCGAGGCACTGCTAGTGACACAGTGGTGACCAAGGATAACGACAGCCCCGCTCTGCTCTGCTGGAGCTCACAACGCATTCGGAGAGACAGACCTGTTCCCCAACAGGGGCGACCCAGAGTGGGCAGGGCTCGAATGGACACCCCAGAGGGCCAGGGAGCGGGGCGGAGACAGGGACACCTAATCCAGCCCGAGGGCCAGGAACAACTTCCTAGAGGAAGGGACATCTGAGCAGAGACCTGGTTGATGAGTTAGTATTAGTCATTTCCTGAAAGATCGTATCACACTGTTCCAACTTGTAATTCTCTGATTACTAAGAAGAGAGAACATTTTTCGTGAGTTTATTGCCCTTAAATATTTTGTTTTCTGTGACTTGGTTGCTCATATCCTTTGCCCATTTTAAAAATGGGGTTGTATGCTTTTTTTATTACTATTAATTTGCAGGAGTGCTTTATGAATTCCAATCCTGTTAGTTACATATATTCCAAACATTTCCTCCTAGTTTGCACTTTATATTTTAATTTATCTATTTATGTTCCTCACATAGAAATTCTTAGTTTATGTGCACCTATTTATCAATCTAGTCTGTCCTTACTTTTGGTATGTTTAAGAGGCTTGCCATACCCAAGGGGGCTTCCCAGGTGATGCTAGTGGTAAAGAACTCACCTACCAGTGCAGGAGACATAAGAGATGTGGGGTTCAGTCCCTGGGTCAGGAAGAAACCCTGGAGGAGGGCATGGCAAACCACTCCAGTTTTCTCACCTAGAGAATCCCATGGACAGAGGAGCCACAGTCCATAGGGCTACAGTCCACAGGGTTGCAAAGAGTCGGACACGATTGAAGTGACTTGGCATGAAGGCATGTATATCCCAAGGTCATAAATATAGGCTATCATTTTTTAAAAATACTTTCCTAGTTTTGATTTTCTTTCTATGTTGAATCCACATGAGACTTATTTTTGAACATGTGTTAAGGTAGGAATTTATAATGGATATAGGCAGTTGTCCCAGTACCATTTAATTATTTTAAATTTATTTCGCTGTGCTGGGTCTTAGTTGCATAACTCAGGATCATTGAGGTATATGAGATCTAGTTCCCCATCCAGGGTCCCTTACATTGGGAATGTGGAATCTTAGCCACTGAACCATCAGGGAAGTCCCCAACACCATTTATTGGAAAAGGCAGTTCTGGGAATTCCCTGATGGTCCAGAGGTTAGGAATTGGCACTTTCATTGCTGGGATCCAGTTCCATCCCAGGTCGGAGAACTAAGATACCACAAGCCTCACTGCCAAGCAGCCCCCCCCAAAAAAAGAGAGAGAGAGAGAGAGAAAGTCAGTCCTTTTCCCTGGTTTTTATATTCCACTGTTGTCATCTGTCAAATTCCCATATATCCACAGGTCGATCTCTGACATCTCTATTACATTTCATTGATCTCTAAATCTGCTTCTTGCCTCCATGCCAAACTGTTTATTTAGATATGTTTTGATATCATATGAGGGGAGTCTTCCACCTCTGTTCAGTTTCAAATCTGTCTTTACCATTCCTAACCATTTTCTCTTCTAGATGGACTTTAGTAGCTGCTTTTCTAGCCAGTTCCCTGAAAACTCCTATTGAGATTGGGATGGGAATTGCATTGGACTGATGAATTAACGACAAGAAGACAGACATCTTTTTTGATATCCATGAACATATTGTCTCTATCTCTCCAGTGATTTCGCCTTTTGTTAGGAGCCTACTGTAAAATATTCTTTCTAATTTTTATTTCTATAATTGACGCATAATTTCCTGGGCTTCCCTGGTGGCTCAGTGATATAGAATCTGCCTGTCAATGCGGGAGACACAGGTTCCATCCCCGATCTGGGAAGATCTCCTGGAGAAGGAAGTGGCAGCCCACTCCAGTATTCTTGCCTAGGAAATCCCATGAACAGAGGGTTCTGGTGAGCTACATTCCATGGGGTTGCAAAGAGTGGCTGAGCACGCATGCACCAATGACCCCATTTTGTCTCTGTAAAGACCTTGAAAGTGAAAGTAGCTCAGTCGTGTCCAAATTTTTGTGACCCCGTAGACTGTATAGTCCATGGAATTCTCTATGCCATAATACTGGAATGGGTAGCCTTTCCCTTCTCCAGGGCATCTTCTCAAATCAAGGATCAAAAACAGGTCTCTCACATTACAGGCTATTCTTTACCAGTTGAGCCACAAGGGAAGTCCACAAACACTGAAGTGGGTATCCCTTCTCCAGCGGATCTTCCTGGCCCAAGAATCTAACCTTATTTCCAAATAAAGTCACATTCTGAAGTAATGGAGGTTAGGACTCAACGTATCTTTTTTGGGGCCACAATTCGACCCTTAACAATTTTCTGTTACTTTTTATAAACTTCTTCCTTCTGAATTAATTTGCTTCTTGCCAGAGTACATTCTCTTCTAACTCTTTCCGAGAACGTTCTAGGCAGGCAATTTCTGAGTCTTGTTCATCCGAAAATGTCTTTATTTGACCTTCACAAAAGGAACCTCAAATTCTAGGGGAACTTCCCTGATGGTTAAGACTCTGAGCTCCCAGCGCAGGGGGCATGGGTTCAATTCCTGGTTGGGGAACTACGCTTCCACATGTTGCATGGCTCGCCAAAAAGAAGACCAAATGGAATCTCCAATTCTGGGTTCTTAGTTTTTTTTTTTTTTTTGCAGTTAGAAGATACTGGTCCAGACTTCCCTGGCGGTCCAGTTTTTCAGAATCTGCCTGCCAATGCAGGGGACGAGGGTTGGATCCCAGGTCTAGGAAAATCCCACACGCCGAGAACAAGGCAACTAAGCCCATTCACCACAACTACTGAGCCCACACGCCTAGAACCCGTGCTCCACAACAAGAGAAGCCACCGCAGGGAGAAGCCCATGCGTGCAACGAAAAATAGCCCCCCACTGCTGGCAACTAGAGAAAAGCCTGCGGGCAGCAAGGAAGACCCAGTGCAGCCAAAAATAAATGAACAGAATAAAAAAGAAGGAGATACGGGTCCTCTATCTGGGTCGCTGGTGATCAATCTTTCGTCATAAGCAAGCTCTGAGCCTAATTTTCCCCAGGATTCTTTACTAGCCATGTGACCTAGTGCCGGCAACTCAGTTTCTCCATGTAGGCCAGTTTGCTCCCCTCTAAAATGAGAGTAACAATAGCAGAACTATTAGGAAGAGGAAATGAGGTATGTGGAAAGTGCCTACATCTGTATTTGGCACACAGTATATGCAATATTCAGGTCTGTCATAAAAATAATATAATCCTTAACCACATCCTGGGCAAGCAGGGGCTGAAGCTGTTGTGACCACTGCTGTATCAAAGTGCCCAGAAACCAGAAGGGACTACTGAACCACATATTGTTTGAATGAACAAAGAACTGAAACAGGGTCCTCCAGCAAGCGACTTTACTACGGGAGCCGCTGCTTCCACATCTGTAACTGCTGAGGTTGTGGGAATTCAGTAAATCCACAGAGACATGCCTTGAGCTGCATGGTTCACTCAGTTCTTGACTAACTACAAACTAAGCATATATTGTGTGTCAGACACTGGGGATATGCGCGTGTGTGTGTGCTAAGTCGCTTCAGTCAGGTCCGACTTTTTGCGATGGAAAGTGTCAGACTTTATTTTGGGGGGCTCCAAAATCACTGCAGATGGTGACTGCAGCCATGAAATTAAAAGACGCTTACTCCTTGGAAGAAAAGTTATGACCAACCTAGATAGCATATTGAAAAGCAGAGACATTACTTTGCCAACAAAGGTCCGTCTAGTCAAGGCTATGGTTTTTCCTGTGATCATGTGTGGATGTGAGAGTTGGACTGTGAAGAAGGCTGAGCGCCGAAGAATTGATGCTTCTGAACTGTGGTGTTGGAGATGACTCTTGAGAGTCTCCAAGGACAGAGAGGGTTCCTAGAAGGAAGCCAGCCTGGGAGAGACTCGGTTTCTTCCGAAGGAGAATGGAAATTACCAAAGAAACCTGCAACTCGTGTCTCCTCCGCCAGGGGGCGATGGCATCCCACAAGAGGATTTGAGCTGTAGCGGCGCTGGAACGAGAGCCTCCCCTCCCAGCGAGGGCGGCGGGCTGTCCCTTGCCATCTCCCGACCCGTTTCTCTCTCGCTGAAGTGCAACAAAGGCTCCGCGGAGCGCGGCTCAGGTTAACTCTGAGTGTATTCGATTAGTTGAGCGGGAGAAAGTTGCTCTCACTTCTACAGTGTATTTTCCAAGTTGGATTCCTACTTTCAGTTCCCAAGTTGAACTTTCGGATCCTGAATTCGAATCTTTCCAGCTCCCAGAGTTTGCGAGTTCGAGTCTAACAGCTGTCCATACAGTACTCATTTCCGCATCCTTCTTCCAGATACTTCAAGTTCAAAGTCCAGCCCCAACCGAAGTTCCCAGGTAACTCCTCGGAGTCCAGACCTTCCCCTAACCCCAACTTCGACTTTCCTCTGAACCTCCAAAGAACTAGGGTGAGAATGGTGAACATAGGGATACCTCGCTCCTAATTCCACCCAGGAGACTCTGGGCGGGGGGCCGACAGCCGCCGGACCGAAGGCTCTGAAAGCGAGGGCGCGGCCGAGGGGCGCAGTGACCCGGCCAGCATCCCCACCCGCCTCTAAACTTAGCCGCGGTGACGCGCGGCCCGGCTATCACGGCGGGGCCGGGGACGCAGGGGGGCCCGAGCGGAGGGGGAGCGGCTCAGCTCCGCTAGCCTCTATTTATAGAGCCCGGAACCCGAAATAGCGCGGAGCTGAGCGGCCGGGATGACGCGGGAGCCGCCGGGGGCTGACTCACCCGGCCCGGAGCGGCGGCCCCCGGATGGGGGACAGTGGAGGCGCTGGACTCGACCCCGCGCCATCCCGGGCACCTCTTCTGCTGGGACGTCCCAGGTTTCCACGAGGCACTGTGGTTGGATACGCAGCAAAAAGGAGGATCTGCAGCACGAGAGACTGAGGTTAGATCAGAGGTGGGACTTCCCTCAAAGAGCCCAGAATCAAGGAACTAACTTTATACAAGAAGAGGGGTTGGGAAGGAGGGGAGATGAACCAGATATACACACGTATTTATCACCAGCAACAGGACTGAGGCGTCTTGGGGGCAGAAACATGGACACAACCGAGCCAAACCCCTGGGTCACAGCTGTCCCCCTCTCCGCTTGCCATGGCTCCTTGCATGCTGTTCCCACTCCCTAGCATGCCTTTCCCTGCCTCCCCAGTCTTACGAATTCATGCTCCTCAGAGACCTGGGGCCAAGCGCAATCCCTCACAAATTAAAACTCTGACCCACTGGACGGGGAGCCCCATGAGGGTAGGGCCAGGCGCTTCTCAGTCATCACCATTTTCCCAGCATAAGATAGACCTCTGGAGAAATTAACTGCCTGAATAAAAACTGTGTTGGTAATAAAATAAAATGATGTTTCCCAAACTATCACAGCAAATGTTGGTTGTATGCTACATGCCAGGTGTGAGTCGGAGAGTTATCTCCTATGGGTCTCGCTACAACCCTAGGAGGGAGGTATTTTTATTATTTTCATCATCACCAGCCTCATGATGTTGTCTTTTTTGTTTAGTCACTCAGTCGTGTTCGACTCTTTGTGACCCCAGGGACTGTAGCCTGCCAGGCTCTCCTGTACACAGGATTTCCCAGGCAAGAATGCAGGAGTGGGTTGCCATTTCCTTCTCCAGGGGATCTTCTCAACCCAGGTATCGAACCTGCAGCTCCTGTATTAGCAGGCAGATGCTTTACCACTGAGCCATCTGGGAAGCCCAACTCCATGTTAGAGATGAAGAAACTGAGGCTCAAAGAATACCTCACATGTCCTCAGAACTGTCTCCTGAACCAGGTACCCTGGCCCCAGAGGTGTCCAGTTCCCAGGACACTGTGTTTAGTTCCTATTGGACCGAAAGGTAAGGGGTGATTCTCAAAGTGCAGTCCACAGAATCTTGGGGGGTTCCCCAGCACTTTCTTGAGGTCCCTGGGGTCAAAATGATTATCATAGTGCTGATACTTAACTCAATTTTTCACTTTCTCTCTCAAATGTTCAGCGCAACCTGCAAAATATCTCAACACACTGAGCACAGAAGCAGAGGTGAAGACCTAGCTATCTTCTGTCTAGCCAGACATTCAAGTAATCTGTAAAACACTGCCCCTCTTCTTACTAAATGTTCTTTCTTTCAAGTACAGTTGGTTTTGTTTGTTGGTTGGCTTTTTTTTTTTTTTTGCCATGCCTCAAGGTCTGTGGGGTCATAGTTCCCTGACCAGGATGGAACCGGTGTCCCTTGCAGTGGAAACGCAGAGTCCTAACCACTGGACCTAACCAGGGAATTCGCCCAAATATGGTGGTTTTAAATTTAAAATATAGGATTTATGTTAACCTGATTTTTTTTGAAAAATTTTAAAAACGAACCAATAAATAATCCTTAAATATCAATGGCACCCCACTCCAGTACTCTTGCTTGGAAAATCCCATGGGCGGAGGAGCCTGGTAGGCTGCAGTCCATGGGGTCGCTAAGAGTTGGACATGACTGAGTGACTTCACTTTCACTTTTCACTTTCATGCACTGGAGAAGGAAATGGCAACCCACTCCAATGTTCTTGCCTGGAGAATCCCAGGGACAGAGGAGCCTGGTGAGCTGCTGTCTGTGGGGTCACACAGAGTCGGACACGATTGAAGCGACTTAGCAGCAGTAGCAGCAGCAGCAAATATGGATAGACAGAATCCACATCAGCAGAAGTTCTTTGGAGTCCTCATTACTTTTTATGCATTTATTTTTAGTTTTTGCTGCACTGAGTCTTCGTTACTATGCCCAGACTTTCTCTAGTTTCAGTGGACGGGGTCTACTCCTTCACTGCGTTGCGAGGGTTTCCCCATCGTAGTGGCTTCTTTTGTCACAGAGCTCAGGCTCTAGGAACTCGGGCTTCAGTAGCTACAGCACTTGGGCTCAGCAGTTGAGACTCATGGGCTTAGTTGCTCCTGGGCATGTGGAATCTTCCAGGACCAGGGATCAAACCTATGTCCTCTGCACTAGCAGGTGGACGTACCCATTATGCCGCTAGGGAAGTCCAGTCCTCATTACTTTTTAAGAGCGTAAGCGACCTTGAGACCAAAAGTTTAAGAATCCCTGACCTAATACCTAAGTGTTATATGAAAGACAAGAGTATGAAACACCATTTTAACTGGGAGTGGGAGAATGGGAGGGTGGGAGAGTTAAAGATATCTACAGGATGACTGGCAATGGCATCCCACTCCAGTACTCTTGCCTGGAAAATCCCATGCACAGAGGAGCCTGGTGGGCTGCAGTCCATGGGGTCGCTGAGGGTCTGACATGACTGAGTGACTTCACTTTCACTTTTCACTTTCATGCACTGGAGAAGGAAATGGCAACCCACTCCAGTGTTCTTGCCTGGAGAATCCCAGGGACGGGGGAGCCTGGTGGGCTGCCGTCTCTGGGGTCGCACACAGTCGGACACGACTGAAGTGACTTAGCAGCAGGATGACTGGCAGTCCACTAGGTGAAGGGAGGAGAGCTTTCAAGGCAGTGGGAACAGCTTGTGCAAAGCCCCTGTGGTAGGAAGTTGCTACGCCTACAAAGATGAAACATGGAGTGAGGAGGAGAATGGCAAGAAAGAAGAGAAGGCAAGCAAGGGACCAGACTATGTAAGACTGCAAAGGCCATGGTAAGAATTTTGGATTTTATTCTGAGTGGAGAATGGCCAAGGATGGAAGCCGGGAGCCCAGTGGCGAAGTGATCTCAGTTGTCCAGGGAAGATCAGACAGTAGTCTAGACAAGGGTGACGGGAAGTCAAACAAAATGTGTGGGGGCTTCCCTGGTGGTCCAGTGGTTAAGAATCCACCTTGCAATGCAAGGGACACCAGTCTGATCCCTGGTCCAGGAAGATCGCACATGCCAAGAAGCAACTAAGTTCCAATGCCACAGCTACTGAACTGTGCTATAGAGCCCTCGAGCCGCAAGTACTAAACCCACGTGCTGCAACTACTGAAGCCCCATCGCCTAGAGTCCACGCTTATCTTGTTTCTATTATCATTTCTAGCTGATTAATGTTACTGAATATTATCAGTTGGCCAGGCAATCTGGCCTAATTCTCAGTTTAAAATAGTTTGTTGATTCTCTTAGTCTTTCTTTGAGATGGTAGCATTATCTCTTGCCCTCCCATCTTTATATCTCATTTATTTTTCTCGTCCTACAGCATTTGCAAAGACTTTCAGGACGATGTCAAATGGCAAGGTTGATCAGTCCTCACGTACTCCACATCGCAGCCTTCTGAGAAGACTTTTTTTTTTTTGCTGTATCAGGTCTTAGTTGTGGGATGCCGGCCCTAGAGCAACATGGGCTTGATAGTTTCGACGTGCAGGCTTAGTGGCCCTGTGGTATGTGGGATCTTAGTTCCCCGACCAGAGATCAAACCTGTATCCCCTGCATTTGGAAAGCAGATTCATAACCAACGGACCGCTAGGAAAGTCCCTGAGATGACTTATCTTGTTATTCCCATTTTGTAGAAGGAGAAAGTGAGGTACAGAGAGGCTAGTCTCTTGATCAAGGCCACACAGCAAAGAAGCAAACAAACCAGGACTCCAAGGAAAGCTTGTGTTCTCAACTACTGCCTTAAAAGAAAGTTCAATAGGCATTCTGGATTTTTTTTAAAAAACAGGCAAAATACCTTGTGAGTTTCCACAGTGGCCCCTGGATCTTGAATGAGGTTCTGGGGACCTGAGATCTGATTCTGACCCTGCCTTCTTTTTGAGCCTCAGTTTTCTCCTTTGAGACAGCATTTGAAAGCCACAGAAACTCCATCTTCAGGGTGTAAGGGGACAGCCCCCAAACAGACTGTATTCATTTCCTGTGGCTGCCTAACAAATTACCACAAACTTGGTGGCTTAAAACAACAGAAATTTATTCTCTCTCAGTTCTGGAGAGCGGAAATCCTATTATAAATCAAAATATTAGGAGGGTCACACTCCCTCTGGTTTTTTTAAAACTTTTCTTATTACTTTTATCTGTTTATTCTTGGTGGCACTGCATTTTTGTTGCTGTGCTTGGACTTCCTCTAGTTTCAGCCAGTGGGGGCAGCTCTTTGTTGAGGTGCTTGGGCTTCTCATCACGGTAGCTTCTTTTGATGCCGAGCACAGGTTCTAGATTGATGACTCAGTAGTTGTAGCACTCGGGCTTAGTTGCTCCGAGGCATGTGGAATTTTCCTGGACTAGGGATTGATCCCACGTCCCCTGCATTGGCAGGCAGATTCTTAACCATTAGACCACCCTCTGAATTTTCTAGGGGAAGATCCTTTCCTGCCTCTTCCAGCTTCTGGTTGCCCCAGGTATTCCTGGGCTTGTGACTCTATCAGTCTCATCTCTCCCTCCATTTTCACATGACCACATCTCTAATCCTCTCTAGTTTCCCTCTGCTGGTCTCTCTCTTTCTCTCTTTTAATATCTACTTCTCCATTTATTCAGGTCTTCCCTAATTTCTCTCAGCAACGTTTTGTTAGCTTCCAGTGTACAGATCTTGCACATCTGTTGTTTGTTTATTTATTTTTGACCACGCTGCACGGCATCCAGGATCTCAGTTCCCTGACCAGGAATTGAACCTGTGCCCCCTGCAGTGGAGGCGTGAGTCCCAACCCCTGGACCTCCAGGGAATCTCCTTGCCCCCCACTGCCTTTCTCTTGTAAAGACACTTGACATTGGGTTTAGGGACCACTTGGATAATCCACAGTGACATCATCTCGAGATCCTAACCTTAATTATATCTGCAAAGACCCTTTTTTCCAAATAAGTTCCCATTCACAGATCTCAGGTGGACTCATCGTGGGTTAGAGAGGGGCACGTCATTCAACACATTACCCAGATTAAAACAGAAAAATGAGAACAGGAAAACATGTGGCAGAGTTTAGGCTGGGAGGTATCCAAAGCTTTGTGATTGCACACTCCCGTTCCGGTGGGGAATGTCCAAGCACTCGCCCTTGAGAGCCTAGAGTGGTCCCGGTGGCCTTCATATGATGGGTCAGAAGTCAGGTGTGTCCACCATGCTCTGACATTTCCATGAGGATGGGAAGTCTTTAAGGGAGTTTTTCATTCTTCAACTCTTAAAGTGCAGTTGAGAGATTTTCTCTTTCACAAAATTCCAAATAATAATAAAAGTCAAACACTCATACAGCACTTAACATGTGCCAAGTCTTGTTCTAAGTGTTTAAATATCTGTTAATTCATTTAATCCTCACAAAACCCCCTCTGATATCTTGCCGATTCTCCTTTCATAGAGGAATAAACTGAGCTGCTGAGAGCCTAGGGTTTCAGTTTGGAAGTTTCAGAGCTTGAACCCTGTAGTCTGGCTTCAGTGTCTAGGTTCTTGATATTAAGCCTTACTGTCACCTGGAGGCACACCACATCACATTAAATCTGAACTCTGAGGAAGCCATACTCCCAGATCCCTGGTCAGGCTTTGGCTACTGCTGCGACGTCTAATAAGGCAGCCATTTGGCTACACGTGGCTCTTAAGCACTTGACATACGGCTGGTCCAAAATGAGACATGTCATGAGTGTAAAATCCACATCACATTTCATATACTTAGTGTGATTTTTTTTTAAAAAGAACATAAATTATCTCGTTATGAAAACTGCTGGACTTCTCTGGTGGTCCACTGGTGAAGAATCTGCCTGCCAATACAGGGGACACAAGTTCTATCCTTGACACAAGTTCTATCCTTGGTCCAGGGAGATTCCACGTGCCCTGGGGCAGCTAAGCCTGAGCACCGCAACTACTGCAGCCTGCAGTCTAGAGTCCACGCTCTGCAACAAGGGGCCACCGCAGTGAGGAGCCTGCGCACTGCAACCGGAGAGACGCCCCTGCTCACCACGAGAGAAACCCCATGAGCAGCTACAAAGGCCCAGTGCAGCCAAAAATAAATAATTTTTTTTTTTAAAGGAGACTGCTGATACTAAGTTCATGTTGAAATGATATTTTGCATCTATCTGGTTAAATAAAATATAGGAACAAAATTATTTTCACCAGTTTCTTTTGGCTTTTGCAGGGGAGCTACTAGGCCATTCAAGCTCACATCCTATTTCTTGTGGACAGCGTTGGTCCATGGGATTTGCTGTCTCTCCATCTGGGAGGGCATCAGGTGATGGGGTGCCACTTGTTCCGGGGGTCACTGAGCCTCAGGATTTCTTGTGATTGTTCTGGAACAATCCATGTCAGAAGCACATTCAAACGGAGCAACTAGTGCTCACATCAAAAACAGGGCCTTAAAGGACGCTCTCAAATTCCTCTCTGCACCAGACCCAGGTGAAGAAGCTACTTAAGCCAGGAGAGACCGCAGTGCCAGGCGGTACTCTGCAGCCACTCAGTCTCTGGAGTACATTTTTTAATCATAAATTATATACACGCGTGCCTTTATCGGGCTTTCCAGGTGGCGCTAGTAAGAAAGAATCCGCCTGCCAAGGCAGGAGATCTAAGAGACACAAGTTCAATCCCTGGGTCGGGAAGATCCCTTGGAGGAGGGCATAGCAGCCCCCTCTAGTATTCTTGCCTGGAGAATTCCATGGACAAAGAAGCCTGGTGGGCTTCAGTCTACAGGGTCACAAACTGTTGGACACCACTGCAGTAACTTAGCACATACACATGTGACCTTATTAAAAACATTATAAAAACTTACAAAACAGAGATAAAGGGACTTCCCTGGTGGAACAGTGGTTAAGACTCCACGTTTCCAATACAGGAGGTGCAGGTTTGATTCCTGATCAGGGAACTAAGATCCCACATGCTGGGTGGCATGGGCAAAAAAACAAACAAAAATAAAAACCCTTGAAACAAACAAAACAGAGATAAAATACTCATGGATGAACCAGGCTGCATGAGATCACGAGTTCAAATCCCAACTCTGTCCCCTCCCTGGCTGGGACTCCTTCCGTGAGTTCCAGTTTCTTCATCCAGAAACTGGAAGTGTTTGTTCCTGTCCCCTGAAGGGTGTTGGGGGAAGTCAGAGAGGCCGTGTGTGCAAAGGGCCCAGCATGCTGCCAGGCAGAGAATGAGCTACAACAGCCACCAGGTTTCTTGAGAGGCTGGGAGCTGGCTTAGGTCAGAGGGAGTCATGTTGGGTTTCTCAGCAGAGGGGATCGCTGTGGTGGACCTCAAAGCACAGAGCACTATCCACTAGGTGGAGAAGGATGGGAAAGGTATTTGGGCAGAGAGAGCAGAACGTTTAAGTCCAGAGGCATGCGTGAGGCACTGGAGAAAGGCAGGCTGTTCCAATGTTGTTTGAAGGTGAAGTGGTGAGTGTTAGGGAAAGGGGTGGAGGGCAAGCGATGGAGTTGAATAAAGCAGCAGGCCATGGAAGGCCTTGTAGATCACAGGACCAAAGCGCTGGGGACCCACAGCAGGATCTGAAAGGAGCGGGTTTGTGGTTTAGCAAAATCCTTGCAGGTGGGAGGGGGCAGATCCGTGGCAGGAAACCAGGGACGAGTGTAGATGTGAAGGAAGAAGTGGGGAAAGGAGGCCAAGTAGGCAGCTGGGTCAGAGTAAAGAAGAGGAAGAAGGAGAGCATATAAAATCTTTAAAAGTTAGAATGGAGGGAGGAGTTCTCTGGTGGTCCAGTGGTTAGAAGTTTGCCTACCAATGCAGGGGACATAGTTACCCATGGTCTGGAAACATTCCACGTGCCGCAGGACACCGAGGCTTGTGCACCTCAACTACCAATCCATGCACTGCAGCTGCTGAAGCCGGAGCACCCTAGAGCCCTGCTCTGCAACAAGAGGAGCCACCACAATGCAAAGCCCTGCGTGGAAACTAAAGATGTTGCTGCAACTTCAGAAAGCCCGAGCACAGCGATGAAGACCCAGCGCAGTTTAAAAAAAAAAAAAAAGGGAGGAATTCCCTGGCGGTTCAGTGGTTAGGAATTCTCAGCTTCCATTACAAGGGGCACAGGTTCGATCCTTGACTGGGGAACTAAGGTCCCACAAGCTGTACAGGGTGACAAAAAAAAAAAAAA
>SJYV01007182.1:32650-43283 GCA_006410875.1 Neotragus pygmaeus
GCTTCAGTTGTGTCTGACTCCTTGCAACCCCACGGACTGTAGCCTGCCAGGCTCCTCTGTCCATGGGATTCTCCAGGCAAGAATACTGGAGTGGGTTGCCAATGCGCTCCTCCAGGGGACCTTCCCGACCCAGTGATCAAACCACATCGTTTATATCTCCTGCATTGGCAGGCAGGTTCTTTACCTTTAGTGCCACTTGGTACTCCATCTGATTTTGCCCAAAGGGAAGAGCAGAGGCCCAAGGAGCAGAGGAACCATCCCGACACCCATAGCACTCAGTTGTGAGGGGATTGGTGCTGTTCAGAATCAGTGGAGTCCGGGAACAAATTTGGGAGTTAAATGAATTAAAGAGAATCACAGAGACACAGAGGGAGACCCAGAAATGGATAAAAACCCAGAGAAAGGGGAGTGAGAGGGAGGCAGAAACCCAGAAAGGGACTCAGAGGAACAGAGATAGTGACAGAAAAGCACAGAGATGGCATAACAGAGACAGAGAGACAGCAGAACGATGAAGAGGGAAATTGAAGACATATTAAGAGACAGAGACTGAGACACAGCATTTAGGGGGATAGAGAGACCCCAATAGAGGCATATTTTGCATGAGGCAATATACATGATAGGCTTGACTTCCTAGAAGCAGCCAGTGCCACAGTTTGGCAATTGCAGGCTTAGCAAGCCAGGTCCCCTCCCTAGGCTTGACATGTAGGATGCACATTAAACACGTTTATATAACCTGCCCTCTGTGCAGAATCTAAGAGCTTTACATAATGTAGCCCCATGAGTCATGCTGCAGACATGGGGCAGTGACCTGACACACCCAGTGAGAGCGGACCCCTCACCCAGGACCGTTACCTGGAAGTGACTATGTGAGAAGTGAGAGATCACAGGTTTCACTGAGGAGAAAGCAGAGGGTCAGAGAAGGCAAGGCATTTGTCTGAGGTCACACAGCCAGGGGCCAGTAGAATAAAAATTCCAATCACATCTGCCTGATTTCCTTGCCTTTGCACCCCAAGACACAAAGAAAGGTGATGACTGACAATGCCCTGCGATGTGTTATTTCACAGAGTAGAGGAAATGATAGTTAAAACATCAGCAATAATATGACAGCCCCTGTGTATTTAGCACTCTGTGCTGCAGTAAGTACTTTACAAATACCATCTCATTCCAAATCCCAGTGAGGTAGAGAAAGAACTCAGTTATTAAAGAATATAATTTCACCTGTTATGTACAGAGCACTTACTATGTACTAAGTACTTAACAGGATTTCATACAGAGTTCTGGAGGCGGATGATGCTATCACTCCCATTTCAGGAAGCAAAGATGCTCAGAAAAAAGAAGTTACAGGTCAAGGTCACAGAGAGGGTATTTGAACCCAGGTCTCTCTTTCGGTTTATCTTTGCCACCCACTCTCCCGTGGAAGTGCGTGCCTACAAGTGCACCTATGCACGTGTGCAATCGATCTAACATTTTGCACTAACATCTTAAAAACTTTAGTTCAAATATCAACAGTCCCCAGCTTATACCCTTTTCTCTACTCCAGGAGGGTGTAAGCCAGTCTCCAATTCCCTAAATCCTCCCAACGCCTGGACAGCGACCCTCCCCTCTCCCTGCAGAGCCTCAGTGACGCCGCGCGGTCCATCCGGATTCAGTAAAATGTTCCTGCCTCTTTAAGAGAATGAACAGTCGGCCGGCGTTGCCTGGCAGCGCCTCGGCGGTCGCCAGGCAACGTCAACAAACGACTCAGCCGCCGTCTCCGCGCTCACCGCCCCCCCCCGCCCGCGCAGACGCGGTGACGCGCCGGGCTGTGGAACGCCGTCGCTTAGCAACGTGAAGGCTGTTTGTCCCGGGCCTGGCCGCGCGGCCGCACAGGGTGCAACCAGGACCGGCCCGGGCGGACAGACGAGCCGTCCGGGAGCCTGGTGTGGGGGGGCGCTGCGGTGATGGAGCGGGGGAGAACCAGGCCCCCAAATTGCCGGTTTCCCTTTAGACAGCCGCCGTCTGCTTGTCACCCGCTCCTCCTGTCTGACCTAGGACCGCCTCCGCTGGGTATCTGTCCGTCTGCGCCCCCTCCTCCCCGGCATGTCTGTCCAGCATCTCCCGCGCGGTGGCTGTCTCACATTCCCCCAAATAATAACAACTAAAATAGATCCAAGCACACTTCTCTGGCCTTCTGCTTTTGCCTCAGACTCCCAGGTTCCTGGGTGCGCTGTTGAGTTTGGGGTCCCAACCAGTGAAGACAGGCGGGGCATACACACACTCCAGAGCCACAGCGCGAGAGCTCCCTCCCGTTCCTTTCCCTGCTCCCCTCGGGGCTTCTTGCCTGTCTTCCTCGAAGCTCTTTCATCAGACAGGCAGCCCAAAGTCCTTCCATCCTGTGTCCGGGAAGCTGTCCACAGCTGGAAGGTTTAATAACTCATCCCCAACACACACACCCGACACCCCCGAACCAGTAGCTTCATGTGACCAGGGCTGGGGCAAATCTCCAAGCAGAGAGAAAAAACTGGGTGTTTGACTGTGAATGGTTGTGACTGTAGGTGATTCTGTCCATGACAGTGTCTATCTGGGGTTTCCCGTGTGAGAGCACGCTTATGAGGGCTTCCTTCATGTGTGAGAGAGCAACTGACGGACTCAGGGAGTGATTTCCTCAGTTTGCACTTGTGTAACTGGATGTATTGGAGAAGGAAATGGCAATCCCCACTTCAGTATTCTTGCCTGGGAAATCCCATAGACAGAGGAGCTTCGTGGGCTATACAGTTCATGGTGTTGCAAGAGTTGGATATGACTTAGCGACTACACCACCACCACCAACTGGAAGTAAGTGTATCCGAACCCTGCTGACTATGTGTTTGGGTGTGTGTACTTGAGTCTTTTTGTGTAATTGTATGTGAAATATGACTACGTAAGTACCTATATACGTATTGGAGTAGGAAATGGCAACCCACTCCAGTGTTCTTGCCTGGAGAATCCCAGGGACGACGGAGCCTGGTGGGCTGCCGTCTATGGGGTCGCACAGAGTTGGACATGACTAAATCGACTTAGCAGCAGCAGCAGCATATACACAACACTACAGATACATACATTTGGGTGTGTACAGTTTTGCTTTTGGCTTGCCTGTCTCTGTATGTGTATGTGTATAGTTCTGGATCTCTGTGTATGCTCATCTGTGTGCAACTGTGCAAGTGGCTGCGTTTGTCAGTCGGTTATCTCTCAGTTCTTTCCACAGAATTTATCAGTCTTTAGTTACATATTTCTTTGTTTACTGTCTCCCTTATGGGGCTGTGTGCTCCATGAGGACAGGGCCTAGGGCTGTCATGGTCACCGCTGGATTCCCAGCACTTCTCTGCACACAGTAGGTACTCAGTAATTACTGTGTAAATGAATCTGTGACTCACGTGTCCACGTTGAGTGCACATCTGTGTAACTGTGTGAATGGTTCTGTCTCCTATGTGTGCCTTCCAGCTTTGCAGCTCTTGGTAAGCCGTGTCTAGTTGTATAGCTCTGATTTTCAGCACCACCACACTGGGAAACACAGATGGATTTCAGTCAGTATTTGTGGACTTGAACCATATTAGCATTAAGACCTCTATGGACCTCAGTTTTCTCATCTGTAAAATGGGAATAATAATTGCCCACACTCATGGGACTGTGGGGAGTAAATGAGTTCCTACAGAGAACGTTTAGAAAGTGCTCAGCACAGAATAAACTTTTACGAAATACCACACTTGACTGTCAGCAGTATTGTTACTTCCTCTCTGTGTGTGCCCTGTAAGCATGTGTCCAGAACATGAGTTACAGGCTCAGGCATTAGCTGTATGGTTTAGCGTCAGTTCCCTTCCTATAAAATGAGCGTGACAATAGGCCTCCTCCACAGGTGGCTGTGACCAGATGAAGGTGTGTCTCTAAGTCTTGATCCTGGTATAAGGACCTAGGGAGCCCTCGGTGTCTGCTAGGCCGATCATGATCATCACTGAAGCTCAGGTTCTGGGAAAGGCAGTGGAGGGTAAGAGTTTGGGGGTAGGGAGAACAGAGGCTTAAATCATTCACTGGGATGGGGAACGAGGAAAGTCCAAGAGGGAAGGAGAGGCACCTGCTGCAGCAGGCTGGCTGAAGGTCAGAGTCCTGAAAGGACTTCCCCCCAGGGGCTGTTTGGGAGCCAAGGATTAAAAGTAACTGGAGCTGTTTGGACAGCTGCCTGGAGGAACAGAAACTAGCCTGAGTCTTGCAGCCTGGTGGGATCTGGGGAGGGGGGATAACAATAGCAATAATAATATTATACAACTTGCAGGCTCTGATGGGGCACTGTGAGGAATTTCTGTCTTTTTCTCAGCTCTATCCCCAGTGTCTGGAGAGCCTGACACAGGAGAGCTGCTGAGAACATGTGTTTGAATGGCTGGTTGAATGAATAAGTTAATGAATGAATTCCATCCCATAACAATCTGTGAGTCCTGGTCTCCAGGGGAGGTGGGGAGGTTCTGGCGGGCTGCTGGGGCTGGCCTGGGGTCTGAGCCTCTGGAATCTGCCTCCTGCCGGTCCCCTAGTCCGCTGTTCCCACAGCTCACGGGTGTGGAGGGCGTGGAGGGGGCCGGGAAGGGAGCGTCAGGCTGCCTGCCGGCCGCCAGCCCTGGAAAGCTGCCCGGAGTGTCTGCAGGAGGGAGAGGGTAGCTCTGGGCCTGAGTCACACTCAGAGAAACCCCGGACGCATACCTGGCCGCTGACATCACAGACCAGGGCACCCCCGGCGACCCAGACAAGCCGACTGAATCACAGGCGGAATTCAGCCACCCCGGGTGCGGGCACGTGGCCCACTGTGACACCCCCCCCATGACACCCCCGCATGGCTGTCTGGCTGTGGGGGCCAGGCAGGCCGCATTCGGGTCAGTGAGGGGGCACAGGCCTGAGTCAGGGACGGGGCAGCTCCAGCTTGAGACCACCCAATCCAGCCACAGGCATCCTCAAGGTGCAGGAAGGGGAGGCGGGGGAGGGGGTCAGCCGGTGGGGAGTCCCCTGGGCTGTAAAGAGGAAACCCGCACTGGGTATGACTGGGAGGCTGTGGGTTGTGGCTAGCAGTTAGATGACCTGCTAGGGGTGGGAGGGGGTCTGGGTGTTTGCGCAGAGAACAATGGAATCACCCTACGTGTGCTCACGCACACATGCACGCAAGCACACACACACCCCAAAGTGGGGAGGCCCTGCCTCCCCCACCCACTACCCCAGAGCCTCACTACCAGTGTCGGAGCCAGTCTTCACTTCACACAAACCTGCAGGTTGGGCAAGGTCCCTAAGGGCTCCTGGCCTCAGTTTCCTGATCCGTTGAATGGGGATAATAATAATTATTGCCATTGCCTCTTACACTTACAGGGAACTTATTTTCTGCCAGGCACTGTTCTAGGCATTTTTACATACAAACTCATTTATTCCTCAAAACGCTAGGAGGGAGGTGCTGTTATTATCTCCACTTTACAGATGAGGAGACTGAGATCAGAGAAGTTGCTTGCCCAGAGTCACACTGCTAGTGCCCTCCTTAGAGTGTATCAGAAGACTTCAACAAGAAAATACAGCGGATCTGTGTGGAGCAACTGGCACATGGTTAGTTTTCTCAAGTGATTGCCAGCTATATTATTAATACTACTATTATTTTCATTCAAAGTGCAGCTGGAAAGGTCTCCAAAACTGTTATCCACCTTGGTCCAGTCCTTCCTTTTAGCTTCCCACAGGCTCTCCTGCTTCCTCTTCTTTGGTCTTGGATGTCTATAGTAGGGAGAGAGTGCTTTCACGGACTCCCTCCTTATCTAAATCTTTTCAGGATTTGACAGCAGTTGCCCAGACCCACCTCCACCAGCAAGTCCTGACTCGCTCAGGCCTCCCTAAGCACTCCCACCCCCCTACCCCCCAATGCCTGGAGCGGTTATAGCCAGGGCTACACCATCACAGTGTGTGGGACTGAGGATGGGTGAGAGGTTGGCTCCCACAGTGAGGGGGCTCACAGGGCCTCTGGACCAGGGCCTGAGACAAGTCAGCATCTGAGAGTAGCCTCTGCTCAGCAGTGTCTGCATGCCCTCACACGTGAAACTGCATGTGTAGCTGGGAGCATGCGTGGAAAAGAGGGCACACAGTAATGGGGTCTGAGCATGTGACGCCATGTCTCTGTGTGCCTTGTTCTGCAGGTTCGTATGCAACTCTGAGCCAGAATGTGGAGCCTCCCTGTGTCCGAGTGACCTGGAGGCGGGAACCTCCACACAAATGTGGGTAGCTAAGAAATTCTGCCAGTCCACAGTCCTGGGGGCCTCTCTGTGGCAGTGGGGTGCCTAGCTCTGCCACTTTGTGTGTGTAGAGTTGTGCGCCTGTCAGGATCTGTTGTCTGGTGTCTGTGCATTTCTGCAATGTGTGTGCACGAGAGCGTGTGTTAAGCTGTGTGTGTGACTGTGTGTTCGTTTCTTTGTGTGTCTGTGCAGACAAAGGTGAGAGGTGTGCATACACATTTGCGTTGTCTGCCTGTGTGTCTGTCTTTTTGTCTCCACGGTTTGGATTCTGTAAATCAAGCCTCCTCCTTCTCACCCCTGACGATGTGTCCACCTCGACCCTGGGAGGACCCAGGGTCACCAGCTCAGCTGGGAAAAGACAGGGAGGACAGACAGGCGGCTGTTTATCAACACTGAGAGCCAGGTCCCAACACCCGTGTACAGCCGCCCCGCCTGTCAATTAGTCTATAGCATCTTCCCCCTTCAATCCATGAAATAGCAAAGGAACAGATATGTTTCTGTCCAAGGCAGTCTGTCAGAGTTGATAACTGAGTAAGTGAGTGGATGATGAAGAATCATTTAATCAACAAATATTTACTGAGCACCTGCTGAGTACCTGGCACTGTGCTGGGGATGTGGCTGTGACTTGGACAACCTTGACTCAGGTCTCAATAAAAATACACCCCAATGAAGAAGAGCAGATTGTCCCCAGAGAGTGATGAACCCAGACAGGCATAGGGGGAAGGGGGGCTCTCCAAGGTATAGGTGCTAACCCAGGGAGGGCTTCCTGGTGGAGGGAATAGAGGAGTTGAGACCTGGGGGAAGAGAGTATGAGCTAGAGGGAGGAAAAGGGGGCCTGCTCCAGGCAGAGGGAAGAGCACATGCAAAGATCTGAAGACCAGGGAGACAGACCACACGAAGAAGAGGAGGGGGAGGCGAGACTGGAGTGGTCGGCCCCAGCCAGGTCATGCCAGACCTTGTGCGCTGTGGTGAGTGAAGAGTTTGGATGCAGGATGCAGGGGTACTAAGGGCAAGCTGAGTCCCAAGTCTGGACTGCTCTGCTTCCCTGAAACTCCACAGACACCGCCTCCAGGGGGCCTCCAGGACAGCTCAATGGAGAGTGGGCCCAGCCAGCCAGTGACACTCACTACTTAACCCTGGGCCCAGAGAAGCCAGCAGTTACTAACCAGCGCGGCTCTACCCTCTTGGAGGTCACAGGTGCCGCAGTAGGACCTACACCCACACATGTGCGCCCTCCCCATCACGCCTCAGAAACTCTCACAGGCCTGTCTTCTGGAGCCAGAGCCTTGGAATCACACAGGGGCTGCCTGGAAACACAAAAGACTACACCAGACATGCATTGTAACTAGATTCCCCAGCTGGCTTGATTTCACAGAAACAGCTGAAAAACCCTGTTCTCAGGTTTAACCTCCCTGTGCCTCAGTTTCCTTCTCTGTACAATGGGGATAATATCAGAACCTACTTAGGGGCTGATGTAGTGTGAGGATTAACTGAGATAATTCATGTGAGCAGAGCTAACTGTTTACTTCCCGTATATTCTTCCTCTTCTTCTTTTTTTTTAAAATAATTGCATTTATTTATTTTGGGCTGTGCTGGATCTTCTGTGCAGGCTTTCTCTAGCTGTGGGAGTGGGGGCTATTCTTCGTTGCGGTGCTTGGCCTTCTCATTTGCAGTGGGTTCTCTTGTTGCAGAGCACAGGCTCTAGGTGGGTGGGCTCAACAGCTGCGGTTCCCCGGCTCTAGAGCACAGGCTCAATAGCTGTGGCACAGGGCCTTAGTTGCTCCACAGCAAGTGGGATCTTCCCAGACCAGAGATCGAACCCATGTCTCCTGCATTGGCAGGCAGATGCTTCACCACCGAGCCACCAGGAAGCCTCTCCTTGTCATTTTTATTATTAAATTTCAGAGCCGGAAAGGACTTTCAGAGCCCATGACCATCCAACCTTCTTGCCCTATGGGTGGGGATACTGAGGAACACAGTAGCAAGGGTTTTGTCAAAGGAAGAACTAAAGAATGAGGGCTCCCTTGGGCAGAATCGGGTCTCCCGGGCTGTTCACAGGATGCTCTGAGCAGATGCAGCTGTCGTTGCTTCCCCACCCCCAACAGGAACAGGAGGCTCAGGGCTCCCCCTGCTCCCCATCACCTGCAGAGCCCAGGCCCTTGGGAGCCAGGGCAGAAGTCCTGCCCTCTCCCCTACACTCAAGTCCTCCTCCTCCTGGAAGCTCCCTGGTATTGAGCCTCATGGAGGAAGGCTTGCCTTGCCCCCACCATGCTGCGAGGGCATGTCTGCGTGTATGCTCAAGTGAGACTCTGTGTGTGTGTGTGGCGGGAGTGAGGGCATGTCTGCGTGTGTACTTAAGTGAGACTGTGTGTGTGTGTGTGTGTGTGTGTGTGTGTGGTGTGAGGGCATGTCTGCGTGTATGCTCAAGTGAGACTCTGTGTGTGTGTGTGTGTGTGTGTGTGTGTGTGTGTGGTGTGTCTTCAGGGCCAATTTTTCCCTTAGGTGCAGAGGGCATGGTACAAGGACCTATGATAACTTTAGGGGCCCATATAAGGGTTTAATTTCTTTTCTTGGGTTGGCCAAAAAGTTCATTTGGGGTTTTCCCTAATATCTTCTGGAAAAACCCAAACAAACTTTTTGGCCAACCCAAGAAAATCCAAGAAGAACTGAATTTCTAGGTCAAGTGAAATGTTTTAATATTCAGTATTTGTCTTTATACCAATGCAGTCATGAAAAAATACTTCTAAAGATGTCTTTATGGAGAAAGAGGCCCACAAAGGCAAAAGTACTCAGGACTCATGAAAACGGCAATGTGATCTGGCGTGTCTGGTGGCTTCATTTTATTTTTAATCGTTACTTATTTTTTAAATGAATTAAATTTTTTTTTTTGGTAGCACAGCATGTGGGATCTTAGTTCCCTGACCAGGGACTGAACCTACATACCTTGCCTTGAAAGTGCAGGGTCTTAACCACTGGACCGCCAGGCAAGTCCTAGGGTAGCTTTGTTTTAAAAACAAAACAAGCCCTCCATTGTGCCACGCATGTTCCAAGATATTCACTTCACATGATCCTCCCACCAGCGTCATAAGCTGGGCACTATTTCTCCTCTTTTCCAAGGACAGAAAACAGGCTCCAGGCTTCACCAGCTCAAGTTCATCGAACTACTGAGTGGTGGGGTCAGAATGTAAGCCCAAGGCACCTAGTTTCTGGATCTGCCTGTGGGCAGGGGGAGGGGGGAGGAGGGCAGTAAATGCCCAGTGCCTGCATGAGTGTCACCATCTGCCTGTGAATATATCGACACATGTAACTCATTTAATAATAATTAAAAGCAGGGGCTACGTTCTTATCCTAGCTCCGCCACTAATTTGCTGTGTGACTCGAGGCAAGTGACTTCACCTCTCTGGGCCTCTATTTCCTTGCCTGTAAAACGATAGTTCCTACCTCCTAGGAGTGTTGTGAGAATTAAATTAATACAAGTGCTCAGAAGAATTAACACACAATTGTCATTGTGTGTGAAGAGCAACCACAAGTATCTATAGTGAGGATGTGCCTGTCACGTGTGTTGGTAACCATGTGAAGGTGTGTTTCTGTGTGGGGTGTGTGTGTGTGTCTGTGTGTACGTGTGAAACCTGAATGCCAAGTATGCCCCTTTGAGGAGATGCCAGCAGTTGTGTGGTCATAGGGGCCACCTCGGTTGGGGTATGAAGGTCTCTGAGCAGCGAAGGTAGGCATTTATGTGTCTCCTTTATTCCGTGGGAGAGGAGATGAGGGGCTTGGACAGAACAGGAATGAGGGGTCACTCCCTGTCTGATGCTGGAGCCGAGTCACTGCCTGCTGGTGGTTGCTGTGTCATCTCCTAGTCCCCTCCCTACTCCCAGACTGGTGGCAGACAGAGGGGGCGTGGGGGAACGAGGTGTTTGAGGCTGGGCTTTTTTTCTCAGCCTCCCTGTATTGAGCCCGTGTCCCTTCAGCCTTCCCCATCTCCCTCCCTCCTCCCTACTTTGGGGACAGGGAATCAAAAGTCTCCTGGGAATGAGGAAAGACCTAACCCCTCCAACCTGGCTTCATACCTAATGTGTGACCAGGAGACAGCCCTCCCCCTCTCTGGGCCTGTGGGATTCAACAGTTTTAAGGTGCTTCTTCCTCTGTGCCCTGGCTGAGCCAGGCTCCAACCTGGGAGGGAAATGCCAGTAACTCAGGTTTATGAAGCAGCTGGTGAGATCCTTACCAGTATGTGCCAAAGAGTTGGAGGCTTCGGGGTCTGTCTACCTCAATACTCTTGAACCACATTTCCTAGCAGGGTCTGAAATACCTTAATTAGATTCTTGAACCACATTTCCTAACTGGATAGCCAGGTAAGTAGCTTGCTCCCA
>SJYV01007184.1:0-15313 GCA_006410875.1 Neotragus pygmaeus
TTCATGTCGATGTATGGCAAAGCCAATAGAGTATTGTAAAGTAAAATAAAGTAAAAAAAAAAAAAAACTCTCTGGACAAAAAGGGAGGCTCAAAATTTATAGGGCTATTTGGCTTCTGGCAACATCATATTCCACAGTTGGGCCAGATATTGAGTCCATTTTACAAACTTGAAGTTAATAAACTTTTAAGGAAAGAAAATGTAAATGAGATAAGAACTTTTAGATAAAATCTATTAAGAATAGTTATGCTTTAGGAATGTCTACCTAAAATAATTTCTCCAGGTTTTGATAACTTGAATTCTAGAGCTGTGCTGCTGCTAAGTCACTTCAGTCGTGTGCGACTCTGTGCGACCCCATAGACGACAGCCCACCAGGCTTCCCAGTCCCTAGGGCTGTGCTAAATTAAGTTAAATGATAAAGTTTGAATAATTAACCCATTTCCAAATGAAATAATATGCTAAAACAGTAATTACTAAACACTAGCTTTCTTTTTTACAGAGAAGTGAAGGGTTTAGAAGTGTTAATGAATGTTTGGTACCATCCTGAGATGTTCTCTAAGAAAAACAAAAATTTTTAGAAATTATCACTGGTATTTATGTTCACCAATCTATAGAATGCTAATATAAAGGAGAGTTCATGGTTGCTTAAAGAAAGTGGGATAAGTTATGAGGAATGGAATTGCATTTTGTGAGGAAAAATAAACAGGTCTGACTTCCAGGTGTCTGTTTTTGAATGGAAGAATAAAGTGCTTACTATAGAAAGTGATAAGGATTTGTGGAAAGTGGACCCCAAGAAAAGAATCTTACGCATGGTACAAGTTTTCTTGGGACGTTGAACTGTCTTTTGATGACAGATTTTAAGTTTCTTTACCTTTTAAGTGATTTATTCTGTATTTGCTTTTGAAATCTTTTATTGTTACTTCAGCTGAGTGAATAACTATTGTTTCATAGTGATCTATGATTTTATCTGACTGAGTGTTCTAAACTCTTTGATATTTTTGACAGAACTTCCTAAGATCAAATTCTAATGAAGTTCTTTTGACGTCTAGCTAACTTTGAGGGGGCTTCAGAAGGCCCCTGAGGCATCCCAAAGAAAGATATTAAACTAATTAGGTTCATTATATTATAGGTACATGAGAAGTTCTGTCAAATAAGTGCTGTCAAAAATCTTCTTAGGTTATTTTGTATAGTAAATCTTACTAATACAGATATTCTAGAAATTATACAGAATTCAAAAAGATCTGATATGTCTTGGTAAAATATTATCAGTCATAATTTTAGTTACTATCTTAAAGTGTTACGTGTCACAGCAGTTACTTTGCTGATTGAATTGTAATCAGATTTTAAACCTGTCTTTTTATGCCTTTTTGTGATTACAGAGAAGTATGGTTTCGTTCTGATGTCTTTGCAAAAATATTACCTCTTCAAGATTTACAGAAAGGACTTTCTAAGATTAAACTAAAATTAACTAGATAAATGAAAATTGTTATTAACAGTAAGTTTGTATCAGACTAGAATTTGGTTTTCTCTCTATGTTAAGAGAAAAAAGTTTTCTTGGACTGTGGCTTTTGATAACAGATTATGTGAATTTCTTTGCCCTTAAGTGATTTCTTGTCTTTAAAATATTTTGTTACTTGGCAAAGTAAATATTATTTCACAATAATCTATGAAGATTGTGACACACATAGATAAGGCTCATTCTGTTTCTACAAAAACAAATTTGCCCCTCATTGTCAGACTTTTGCTATCCTGATGTCCTTAGAGCATAGCAACAGTCTACTCCTAAATCAAGGAATTTAAAATGGGTAAACAATAGCTATAAATCAAACAGTTGTGGCTACGGAAATCCAAGATAGCCTCTTGGTTTTTTCCGGTTCCCTGACAAACCTCATTTTTAATTTGATGGGATAAAGCCTCCCCTGGTTACAGGGTTAATACCCTCTTTCTCACACACACACAAATTTTGTCACACTGAATATTAAATTCTAGTTTTATTATCCGATACTCCATGAGCTACGATAAAGGGACATAAAATTACATGTATATTTAAATGAACTGTATGCTAATTGAAGCTTATAGCAAAAACAGCAAGACAAAAGAGTGCCTTTGGGCTTCTGAAGTAGGAAATTTCCAGAGGCTGGGAGAAATAACACTACCTTTGAAAAACAGTTATTGGCTTGTTATTGGGCTTTGATTGATATGGAATAATTGACTATGAATCATACTGTAATATTAAGACCTCAAGTGCCAGTCATGTTATGGGTACAAAGTTCACCCAAAATCCACAGGATTGGGCAAGCTCAGGAATCCAGCATAATGAAATGGAAATTGTACATTCAGGACCAAGCCAAACTTGGCCATATGAGGTTGCTGCCCTAAATGAAAAGATTCCTGAAGTTCCTACTAAGTGAAAGTGAAGTCATTCAGTCGTGTTCGACTCTTTGCGATCCCGTGGACTGTAGCCCGCCAGGCTCCTCCATCCATGGGATTCTCCAGGCAAGAATACTGGAGTGGGTTGCCATTTCCTTCTCCAGAAGTTCCTACTAAAGATTTCCAAAATTCCTATTAAAATCTATAGTTAGGCCTGAGATAACTGAGTTGCCTGTAAAATGGAGAAAGCCCTTGGACTCTTCACTGGTGGCTCAGCAGAAAAGAATCTGCTTGCAATGCAGGAGGTGCAGGTTCAGTCCCTGGGTGGGGAAGATCCCCTGGAGAAAGAAATGGCAACTCACTCCAGTATTCTTGTCTGGGAAATCCCACGGACAGAGGAGCCTGGCTGGCTACAGTCTATGGTGTCGCGAAAGAGTCAGACATGACTTAGCAACTAAACAATAACACAAACTTTTGACTCTTTAACTGCACTAGAAAAACAGCATGCATGTTTCACTGATAGATCAGCCAAATACATAGGATCCATTCACTATTGGAAAGTGGTGGCACATAATCCCATCACTACTAAATCACTGACAACTCCAAGGAAAGTAAAGGTAGCCAATTTGCTGAGTTGTATGCGGTGTATCAGGTATTAAGGCAAGGGAATGAGTGCCATATGCACACAGATTCTTGGTCAATCAATGGACTGGCCACCTGGCTTTCCCTATAGGTAAAAATGGGCTTCCTAGGTGGTAAAGAGCCCCACTGCCAATGCAGGAGAAGTAGGAGACGTGGGTTCAATCCCTGGGTTGGGAAGATCCCCTGGAGGAGGGCTCAGCAACCCACTCCACTATTCTTGTCTGAAGAATCCCATCGACAGAGGAGCCTGGTGGGCTACAGTACAGGGGGGTCACAAAGAGTTAGACACAACTTAAGCAACTTAGCACACATGCACAAGGGTAAGGAATAACCGGCAAATTCACTCCAAAGAGCTATGGGGAAAGGAATTATGGTTTGACATTTGGGAAATTGTTCAAACTATTAATGTTTCAGTCTTTCATGTAGATGCTCACAGAGTTCCAAATTCTACGGAACGATGGTATAGATGTAATAACTCTAGGAACAAAGCCGAATCCACGCAGTAGAAGTTGATCCAGACTCCAGTGACTTAAAAGGTTTGACTTTGTGGGCACACCAGGAAATGTGGCCATCTGGGAGAAAAAACAACATACAGGTGGGCTCAGGATACAGGTACTCCCTTAACTATGGATCTCATTAAATCTGTTATTTCACAATGTCTGGTTTCTCAACATATCAAGCAGAGAAACTTGACACAATTTGTCGAAGGACAATTGGCACTTGGCAAGAAGCCTGGGCAAATATGGAAAATTGATTATATCGGCCCGTTAGTTCGAGATAAAGGATGCCAATATGCGTGTACTGCTGTGGAACACCTATTCTGGATGTTTAGTGGTCATTCCCTTCAGCAAAGCCAATCAGATTAACACTATTAAAACATTGGAGATAATTTATATTATGGTATTCTACTTCAAATTCAGAGTGACAATGGGTCATATTTTAAAGGTAAATTAATACAAGAGCTTTCACAGGAACATAATATATAATGGATCTTTCATATTACTTATTATCCTCAAGAAGCTGGTTTGATTGAAAGAATGAATGGTTTGGTTAAACAGCAATTAATTAAACTTGGAGAGGGCTGTTATAAAAATTGGAGGACTAGCTTGAATATTTCACTCAAGATTTTAAATAATAAACATCCAGGAGAATCAGAAACTCCTTTGATGAGAATGACTATTCCAAGTTACAGATGTATAAAATAGACTTCTATCCCCAAAAAACTGAGTATTGGGAAATTGGCCCAGGAGTACTAGCTTCTTTCTGAGCTACTCCCGAGACTGCCAGACTGGGTTTGTACTGTATATCTGAACACAGACTAAAAGATTGATATGTGTTATTTCAACTGGCATTGGAATTAAAATGCCTCCTGGACACTTTGGATTAATCAAAGAACGCTCCAGGTTAGTGTTAAAAGGGATCTGCGTCCGTGGGGGAGTGATAGACCCAGACTACCAAGAAGAAATCCAAGTAATTCTACAAAATGAGGGAAAGGATGATCTATTAATCTACATGATCAAATTGCCCAATTGCTGATTCTTCCATGTGTAATTGTTGTTGTTTCATCACTAAGTTGTATCTGACTCTTTGGGGACCTCATGGACTGTAGCCCGCCAGGCTCCTCTGTCCATGGGATTTCCCAGGTGAGAATAATGCAGTGGGTTGCCATTTCCTCCTCCAATGCATGAAAGTGAAAAGTGAAAGTGAAGTTACTCAGTCGTGTCCAACTCTTAGCGACCCTGTGAACTGCAGCCTACCAGGCTCCTCTGCCCATTATTTTATATTTATTTTAGACTATGGAAATGATGTTAGACAAAAAGCAAATTCAAGTGATTTTCTTATTTGAGTTCAAAATGGGTTGTAAAGCAGCAGAGACAGCTTGCAACATCAACAGTGCATTTGGCCCAGGAACTGCTAACAAACATACAGTGCAGTAGTGGTTCAAGAAGTTTTGCAAAGGAGACGAGATCTTTGAAGATGAGGAGTGTAGCCAGCCATTGGAAACTGACAACAACCAAGTTAGAGCAATCATCAAAGCTGATCCTCTTATAACTACAGAAGTTGCCAAAGAACTCAACAACAACCATTCTGAGGTCATTTGGCATTTGAAGCAAGTTGAAAAGGTGAAAAAGCTCAATAAGTGGGTGCCTTATGAGCTGACCAAAGATTTTTTAAAAATGTCATCTTGAAGTGTTGTCTTCTTTTATTCTGTGTAACAACAATGAACCATTTCTCAATCAAATTGTGACATGTGATGAAAAGTGGGTTTTATATGACAACTGGCAATGACCAACTCAGTGGATGGACCGAGAAGAAGCTTCAAAACACTTCTGAAAGCCAAAGTGTCACCAAAAAAAGGTCATGGTCACTGTTTGGTGGTCTGCTGCCTGTCTGATCTACTATAGTTTTCTGAATCTTGGCAAAACCATTACATCTAAAGAGTATGCTCAGCAAATTGATGACCTGCACTGAAAACTGCAATGCCTGAAGCTAGCATTGGTCAACAGAAAGTGTCCAATTCTTATCCACAACAGAGCCCGATTGCATGTTGCACAACCAACACTCCAAAGGTTGAATGACGTTTTGCCTTATTCACCATGTTCACTTACATCTCATCAACTGACTACTACTACTTCAAGCATTTCAATAACTTTTTGCAGGAAAAACCCTTCCACAACCAGCAGGCTGCAGAAAATGCTTTTCAAGAGTTCATGAAATCCTGAAGCATGGATTTTTATGCTACAGGGATAAACAAACTTATTTCTCATTGGCAAACATGTGTTGATTGTAATGGTTCCTATTTTGATTACTAAAAATGTGTTTGAGCCTAGTTATAATGAATTTGAAATTCATGGTCTGAAACTGCAATTAGTTTTGCACCAAGCTAAATATTACTGCTGATAAGTTAATGGATATAGGAGTTAATGTACAAAAATATATTTCTCACTCATGCTGGGACTTTTTCTTTACTACATTCCTTACTGCTCAGAAATGGTTTTCTGCAGTTTAACCTCTTGCTTGTATCTTTATCTTGTTTCTTTTGACCCTTTGGAATTGTTATTTGACCTATAGAATTAGCAAGACTAAACAAACAAATAAACAAACAAAAAAAGAATTAGCAAGACTGCTCATCTTATTTTGTCTTATTTCTATGCTCGTCAACCTAAACAATCCTGAGGACAACTGTTTGGGAAATTAAAATGGAGGAAGTCTTGTTCAGGATTCAGAAGCAGGAGAGCAGGACTCTGACCTGCTTCTAACCTGCCTGGACACTGCTGGGATTCCGTGCTAGCCTGTGACTAGCCCGCAGCCAATAGCTAGTCAGGCAGTACATTAGATAAGAAAAGGAGCGGGTCTTGGAATTCCTGAGCTCTGGAGGCCTGGCCAAGTACACCTAGGGTTTAACAAAATCCCAGGACTCACAAGATAAATGGCTTGATAAAAATGTTAAAGTAAAACCAGAACTGCATTTTTGTGCGCCAACTCAGTTTGCAGCCCAGGATTATAAGTGGGAACCACCGAAACTGCAATTTTAAGTCTCACTCATGGAGTGGCCCCACTGCCCGGACCTTTTCCCAAATGGGACGCCAGACTGCTGTTTACATGTGAAAGATGGAGGTTACTTTTGTCAGAGTGGTCAGGAAAGAGAGGGACATTGAAAAGTCATCTGGGGGCTTCCCTGGTGGCTCAGTGGTGAAGAATTTGCCTGCCAATGCAGGAGACAGGGGTTTGATCCCTAGTCTGGGAAGATTCCACATGCTAGGAGCAGCTAAACCTGTGCACCACAACTACTGGGAGCCCTGGAGCAGAAACTACTGAGCCCCAGGTGCCTAGAGTCTGTGCTCCGCAATAAGAGAAGCCACCAAAACGAGAAGCCCCAGCATTGCAATGAAAAGTAGCCCCCTTCTATTGCAACTAGAGAAAGCCCTTGTGCAGCAACAAAGACTCAGAGCAACCAAAAATAAATAAAAAGAAAAGCCATCTGAATGATGGGTAAAGGATGCAAACTTGGTGATCCAGTGCAAAGGCCTTGAAGCTGGATGGGTCTTGTGCCCTCCATGAACAGTTAGGATGCCTGTGTGGTTGCAGAGATGTGAACTGGGGGAAAACACAGGGAAATGAGGTGAGAATGGTGTGGTTGGGGAAGAGCCTTTTCAGGAACCGCTGGAAGGTGAGCTCACTAGGACGATTTGGCTGCTGTGTGGGGCAGGGCTTGGAGGCCGTGGGAGCCTTAGGAGGCTGACCTGTCCTCTCAGGTTCTGCCTCGACCCCCTCGCACCCCTCTGTGAAACTTGGATGAGGGTGGAGCAGAGCCAGGGAAGGGGCCAGATTGAGCTATGGCCGGAGGTGGAGCAGGCCTCAAGACCTGCACAGACCTGCTTCTAGCTCCACCGGAGTCTTTCCTGGCCTCCCACCTCCAAGAAGCCTGGGGCCACAGTACCGTCTTTCTGCTGCTGACTTGGCCGGGCGCTTGGGACCTTCAGGTTTGGCACGCCTTCCTTGAGTTTTAATAAATCCTCCTCTGGTGCTTGGTACCCAGCAGTGGCATCCAGGCCGGGTGCTCTAAGGCGGGAGCAGGACCCATGGGGGCCCAGTCCCTTTCAGAAGTTCTCCCCCCGGAGCGCACAGGGTGGACCACAAACCTCCAGGAGCTCCGGGACTTGAATCTATGAGACTGGGGGTTGTTACTGAGGGTGAGTCTCAGTTCCGGGAGCGCATATTTCTTTCGAGAGATCCGGCGAGATGGGTGCTGACACGCGGATAGGGTAATTCAAATTGTTCATATGGGCAGTGATCTTGCAGAAAACATTTGCTCAAGCCCCTCCCCCCAACATCCCCCCATCCNGACTATAACCAAGGGGGAATTCCATAACCAACTAAGGTTTTGCCCTAGGGTGCCACTCCTTCCACATTTCAAGAGCAACATTAGGTCACTATCAGAAATAAGAGTGGGTAGAATTTTTTTGTTGCTCATTTTAGTTCCAATGACCCTGGCAAAGGGCTACTTACTGAAGTGGGTTTGTTTGTGGAGGTAACTCCATGGAGAATTTTTTAGATTGTGCTACAGGAATGGAGCTTGTAATGAAAAATATCACTTAAAGAAACATTGACAAAGCATCTGAGCTTGGCTACCGTCCTTGTACAACCAAGAAGCCAAGTGTTTTTCTTGAAAAGGGAAAGGTCTTTGGTGTGGATTGTGTGTCCCACATCAATGACATAATTGTAAATCCATGGTTGTTCATATCCCAGATGGAGATAAAGTACTAAAAAAAGAAAGAAAGAAAGGAAGAAAATGAAAAACTAAGACTCTTACCAACAGCCAGGAAAGATAAGTGGCTCTGACGGTATTTTACACATTTTGAATAGATAACCCAAGTGGCAGATTTGGCCTTGGAGTACAGAATGAAGCACGGCAAAGACTAATAGAGATTTGCCAAGAAAACTGATTGGTCATAGCAAACACCCTCTTCCAACAACACAAGGGAAGACTCTACACATGAACATCACCAGATGGTCAACACCGAAATCAGATTGATTATATTCTTTGTAGCTAAAGATGGAAAAGCTCTATATAGTCAGCAAAAACAAGACCTGGAACTGACTGTGGCTCAGACCTTGAACTCACTATTGCCAAATTCAGACTGAAATAGAAGAAAGTAGGGAAAACCACGAGACCATTCAGGTATGACCTAAATCAAATCCCTTATGATTGTACAGTGGAAGTGACAAAGATTCAAGGGATTAGACCTTATAGACAGAGTGCCTGAAGAACTGTGGACGGAGGTTTGTGACACAGTACAAGAGGCAGGGATCAAGATCATCCCCTCCCCATGGAAAAGAAATACAAAAAGGCCAGATGGTTGTCTGAGGAGGCCTTACAAATAACTGTGAATAGAAGAAAAGCAAAAGGCAGAAGAGAAAAGGAAAGATATATCCATTTGAATGCAGAGTTCCAAAGAATAGCAAGGAGAGATAAAAAAGCCTTCTTTAGTGATCAATGCAAAGAAATAGAAGAAAATAGAATGAAAAAGACTAGAGATCTCTTCAAGAAAATTAGAGATACCCAGGGAACATTTCATGCAAAAATGGGCACTATAAAGGATAGAAATGGTATGGGCCTAACAGAAGAAGAAGATATTAAGAAGAGGTGGCAAGAATATACAGAAGAACTGTACAAAAAAGATTTTCACAACCCAGATAATCACTGTGGTGTGATCACTCACCTAGAGCCAGACATCCTGGAATGGAAAGTCAAATGGGCCTTAGGAAGCATCACTACGAACAAAGCTAGTGGAAGTGATGGAATTCCAGCTGAGCTATTTCAAATCCTGAAAGATGATGTTGTGAAAGTGCTGCACTCAATATGCCAGCAAATTTGGAAAACTCAGCAGTGGCCACANGGACTGCAGCCTACCCAGCTCCTCCATCCATGGGATTTTCCAGGCAAGAGTACTGGAGTGGGGTGCCATTGCCTTTTCCACTATATGACCCAGCAGTCTCACCTCAGGGTATGGATTCAAAATAAGATACTTTATAAAACATTCATTTAACTGGTCACTATAATTGTCTTCAAAGAATTCTTTGCCAGACCTTCACAGGGTGAGACCATCGTTAACGAAGAAGAATGGGCATAATAGCTGACAATTATTTAGTACACAGTGTGCCAGGCACAACTACACTATGAGGAAACTGAGGAGCACAGAGAACAAAGCCATCGGCCCAGGGCCATAGAGCCGGCACCCTGAGCCCACATGTGAAATCGGACGCTGCTGTTCCAGGGCAGGAACCTGTTACACTGTCTGCCTGTGGAACTGCCTGCGCGCTGCCTCCAAGAACTTGAGAGTCTCCATGTTGGCAAGAAGATATCACAGGTTGAGGATGTAACATAGATGTTCCATCCTCCTTCCAAGAGGCAGAGTGAGGGCTAACTTCAGAACATGAGGGTGAGGCTTCATTTCTCAGCTCCCTGAATTATTTCTGAGGAGTTTATTGTAGTGTCAGTGACTAAGGAACGGAGGCCATGAGGAAACACAAAGGTGTTTCATTACAAATGGTGTAATCTTTAACTTTATTTAAAGGACCTGGAACTCTGTGGCTTCCCACCCATTTTGTGACCCAGAATTGTGCTGATCTGAAAGTCCTGTGTGACTCTGGGGAAGTGGTTATCAATCGACACGGCCGCAAGGGCTCTTGGCGGGAGCCAAGGAGGCCCACGGGTCTGGCTATTTCCACACCAGCCTCCTGGTCTGGAGAATTTGCACAATGTTTGCCTTCTCCAATTGAAGTCAAGAGCACAATGGGAACATTATTAGAGGCCTTTCCCCTTTAATTAAATTTCCTGCAAGGGGCATCTGCTAGTTTTTTCTAGTTGTGCTGGNGCCTCCTGGTCTGGAGAATTTGCACAATGTTTGCCTTCTCCAATTGAAGTCAAGAGCACAATGGGAACATTATTAGAGGCCTTTCCCCTTTAATTAAATTTCCTGCAAGGGGCATCTGCTAGTTTTTTCTAGTTGTGCTGGCGCCGCTTGTATGCTTGGTGCAGATTCGCTGCCACTGAGCAGGGTTATTTGCTTACTAATTATTAAAGGAATGCAGATGTTCTGAGGGCTCAGCTGCTGACAGTCTTGTGATTATTACTATTTGTTGGTCAGATGTCCTTTGCCCCATGTTGTGTGGGCCTGGTTACTGGGGTCATATTGACTTCCACTAATAAAATCACGTGCTCTATTGCTAAGCTTGGTGACAATTTCTGTCCGGATGAACTCTTTTCCAATTTCTTAAACCTGAGAAGTAGACTATTCTATTACAAGGAGCTCAAAAATATTAGCTATACCCTCCTTTTGATAATAGCACATTTTTATGAAGAGTTGGATACTTTATAGGCATTCTCATCTAATTTTTACAACATCCTGATGTGTACTTGCTGTTACTGTCCACTGTATAGATGAGAATACTGAACATGCAGTGTTTGCTTGTTTGTTTTTAAGTGACCTATCAAATGTCACACAATCAGGAAGTAGCAAAACTGGGATCTAAATTCATGCAACTGATTTTAAGAGCCTATAGGTCTAACCATTGTGCTGTACTAGTCTATCTTACTTCCCTGTGCTCTTTTTGAGTTATTTTATCCATTAGAGTTGTAGCCATGAATACTTGATTGTTTCTTCATCAAAAATATGGTCCAGAGTAACGTCTTTTCTACCATCATTCAATTTCTGTTACACAGATTCTCTTCCAACTCCCAGCATACACACAACTATGCCCACATATACCCCTCCAAATGCAGGGGTATAAACTCTGATGCATTTTTCATTTCATAAAATCAAATTTTTCTCTTTCCTATCCATGTCTTTCCCATACCTTACCAATTCGTCCATGGTGATCTAAAACCTATTCCTTGTAAGCCTTTTTGGAAGCTAGGGTAACCTTTTTGAAAAGGGAGGTTTCCCTGAAAAAAAAAAAAAGAAATTTCAGGGAAAGTATACACAGGGTCTAGAGACATGATCACATGGTTCTTGTCTCTTCATACAGTTTTAAATAATATCTGCAACCTTAGGACTGATTTCATTTCACCTTGGAAACTAACCACATGACACATTGGGTTGGATAAACGTATTCTCAGCATCTCTTGAAGCAGAAGAGGTGCAAATTTTCTCCTGTGACAATAACCAGACAGTTGCAGGCAATACAACAAGCACGAGGCCTGAGCCAAGCCTCAGACTCGCCCCTCACAGTCCTGTGACCTGAGCACATCACAGCCCGTTGGAGTCTTGGTTTTTATTTCTTCAATGTGGGCCAACAATACTTGCTTTCCTGCCAGATTCTTCAAAGGGTTCAGTGAAATAACGTGGGAAAGCTGCCTGGCATGGTGGCCAGCACACAACAGGCCCTCATGAAAAGTGAAATCTTAACCTAGTGTTAGTGAGTCTCCTTAATAGTCTAAGAAGTGTCTAAATATTCTCCCTGTAAGATAATTTGTTAAAATGAGCACATTTCTGAGTCTCGGATCCCCAGATTTCCAGAGGTATACCAGAAGTGAAGTTTTGGTCACATCACAATGAGATAGCAAAGAACAAGATGGAAAAATAAGGGATTTGATGACTGTCAGTGAAACAAAGAGGTAGTTGCTAAGAAACACTAGTTCTTTGAAAGTTAATTTAGTTATCCATTTTTACCCTTGGACTACTTACGGTTAGAAGGAGTGAGGATAGACAAAGGCTAATGATCATTTGATGACAGGACAAAAAATATAAATCATAATCACTATTACAGAATAAGATCTATTTTCCCCACTTCAGGCAGTGACTACTATGTGGACAGAACCCAGAGAAAACACTTAAACAGCATTGTTTGCTGAACAGAATTCCTGTAACTAAATCAAAAACATTATTATCACAGGCCATCTACCAGGGCAGAGAAACAGTTTTGTTATTACAGGCTCATCTTTCTAAAGCTGATTTTGTAAAAGGATTTTGTGAATGATCATATTTATTTTTTACTGAGGAATCAACTTTAGAGCATGTGTGAGACTCAGACTCAATACCTCCACAATCAGTGTCTTTTTCCCCTGAGAAATGGGAACCTCTCCTCTGCATTGTGCCATTGTAATGAAATAACATTCTACTTTCCTCCATGTTAGGTATTGTTCTGAAGGGCAGACCCCATTCCATCATGTTTGTTCTTCCAAGCCTTTGCCTCCTTCCTCTCCACGCAACCACTGATGCTCCTGTAGAAACCATCAACAGAACCCTTGTCCCCAGTATTCTGGACTTCCAAACAGGTTATTTTTGTTGTTAGTGGTGTACAATTTACTAGAAGAAGGTAAAAGATGATTCTATACATCCACAGCTATTTAGCTTCTTAAAAATTGTTTGTGAGATAAAGCAAGACTGGAAGGGGATGCTCTGTGACAGCAAAAGAGACCCAGGATCAAGTATATTCATTGGTGAGCACAGCTGATGGGCACAACATGCAGCAACTTAAGACTACTACAACATAGCTGTGAAGCTGTCTGTCTAAATGTCAGGCAGATGCTGGATTATGAGCAAGGTGTCATTTTGCCTTTGGGGAAAAAAAAAGGGAAAAAACACCTAAAATATCTCTACTAGTACTCATTCATTCCTGAAATACAAATTGAGTGCCTATCAATGGACAGAGGGTTGTGCTAGTTGCCACTGTGATCAGAGCCAGAATCCAGAGAAAGACAAATGAGCACTGGCCTGAAGCACAACATTCAGTGACACCATAACACTTGGGAATCAGGATAAATAACACACTCATGCAATATTCTTTTAAAAATCAAAATCAATGCCAAAATCTATGATGAACAACACATCAAAACTTCTAAAAAAAGATAGAATCTGTAACAGTGCTGGATCATAGTGAATCCTGGGGCCAAAAGAAGAATCTGAAAGAAAAACAAAAGGAAAATAAAAGGAAAAATACTAATCTAGTCTTTATTGAAAATTTTGATATTTATTCATCGTGGATTTTTGCACTAATTTTTATTTTTTAAACTGTGATGTTATGTATTGTTACTTGGTTTGGGGGCAAATGCTTAAATTCTGCATCTGGGGCAAATGCTTCAATCATCTCACAGCCTGCCGGGGATCTGAAGATCCCATATCACTTAAAAAAGTGGTACATGTAAGTAGAAAAGTTATGAAAAATGTCAGAAGCCAAGAGGAAGGAGAGCTTATTTCCACAGTGGGGGTCAGTGAAGGCTTTAGACGAGCTTGTATTTACATAGGACTTTACCATGCTTGAGCATTAATAGAAAGAAGATTCCAGAAACCCAATCACACTTTTAAGTGAAGCAAGAAGCATTACCAGGTTAGAATAAAGGAAGGGAATTCACAGGTTGTAAATGGAGGTGTTCCAGGTGATGAAAATGTGGGTTTATACAACACAGAGTGCTGGAGTCCAGTTCCAGCAGCCAGGGAATCAACCTGAAGAGATGAGCAGTGTCAGCGAGAAACTGAGGCAGCCTCTCAGTTTTCTTTGACTGCCTATTTATTTCAAGCTTATGATTCTGTTTTATACTTTTGCAAAAGCATTAGGTCAGAGGTTTGATATTTTCAGTTCCCACTGACCCAGATTTGTTGTCTCCATAAATCACCGTTGCCCCTTAAAAGGAGTTCCTGCCTCAGCAATTCTCTTATCTACTTTTTCTCATGTGTCCTTGTGAATACACTGTAATTCATGCTAATGTCTGGGCTGCATACCACATTCCTCAGTTTATTTCTTATATTTTTAAGTCCTGTTTGCCCCTAGTATCCTAAGCTCACTATTTCTTAGAAAGGGCTTCTAGCTAACAATATCTCTAAAGTCCGTAGTCTCTATAAGCTATAGTAGAATATGCTAACATTACAACATTCCTTAAATCTTTAGCTTCTAACTATTTTAACTATTCCTAAGTCCTAAATTCAGCAAACTTTTTCCCCATAAACATTTTCCTCACAAATAGGCTTCAGACAGTAATCCTTCCCATGGTCTCAAGCTGCAGCCTGTGTGCTCACCCTCACCTTTTGTAAAAGTCCTCGAACAAATGTCAATGATTAACTTTATGAATTATTCTCTGAGCACAGCTGCAGAAGACTTTGTGTCTTCTCATGCTCCTCTCAAGAACAATAAGCACCTTAATATTCTTTTCAGCCAACTTGGCCGAGGAAAGGAAAAAACAAGTCAGAATCACAAAGCTTAACTCCTTCGTCCCGAGTCCGTGTCTGCAGGACAAAGAGAGGGGGTTGGGGCCGTGCCTCCATTTTGTCAGTAATGCCTAACATGGCTCCCAAGAACAGTGTGTCTGGGAGTCCTTCCCATGGCAAGGGAGGAGGCTGTGCAAGGATGGATTCAGCTTACAATGCCCTTATAAAATCAAGACCCCTTTTACTAACTCTGTGGATGGAGACAGAAGCCAGTGTGGAAATGAGTGAATAAATCATGCTTGTGAGTGGTGAAGGAGATGCCTTGCACCTAGAAGTCATCCTCATTCAGTAAGTGAATTCTTACTGCAAGGACTGGATTCTGAATCAGCATGCAGACTTCTGTTGTGGTCAAGATCCAGGTGAATGTCCTTGCCAATGAAAAAAATCCTGATGTGGAAAACCAAACCTCCATAAAGCACAAAACACAGGAGAAAGCATGAATTTAAAATTATCTAAAAATTTGTTTCTTAGAAGGAATCAGAGCTTAGCTAAAAGGCTTGATTCTGAATCCTCTAATTCATTCAGGTTCCACCATCCTTTATTGACTACTCACCAGGTTCAGAAAGAGAGACTTTAGAAGGTTTTTTTTTTTTT
>SJYV01007184.1:17607-30987 GCA_006410875.1 Neotragus pygmaeus
CTTTTTCTAAAACCAGCTTGAACATCAGGAAGTTCACGGTTCATGTATTGCTGAAGCCTGGCTTGGAGAATTTTGAGCATTACTTTACTAGCATGTGAGATGAGTGCAATTGTGTGGTAGTCTGAGCATTCTTTGGCATTGCCTTTCTTTGGGATTGGAATGAAAACTGACCTTTTCCAGTCCTGTGGCCACTGCTGAGTTTTCCAAATTTGCTGGCATATTGAGTGCAGCAGTGTCACAGCATCATAGGTCACACCATCATTTTTGGTGACTGGAAGCATACCGGGCTAACAGCCAGACCACTGGCCCAGGGGTTTAGATGGTTCTGAGCGTGGCCCGGCCACCCTGAGGAGTGAGAGGAATCTCTCTCCATAGATCTGTAAACCATTGCTGGGGAAACACTGGCTGGGAAGCTCGATGTTCTGCAGCCCAATTCGCTATTCCTCCAGAGAAAATTAAGAGAAGAAAAGACTGGTCTAATTGTGTTCTAACCATGCCCTTGTGCCTGTGATGTACCATTTTCTAGCACTTGTTTAGTAGCAAGATACACACACACTGAGCAGGGCTGAGTGCTCAGCAAAGTCAGCAGATAGGCAGTTATATTATTTCCATGCCACCCAGTTTTCTTAGCATCTATTTGACCAAATCTCCATTCTAAATGCTGTGGTGAAAATGAAATAGGATAAGGTCATGACATAAGTGTTTGGTTGAAGCTATCAAAGACAGATTAACCAGGTGTTACCAGAGCAGGCGGAGGCTTCAAGGAGAAGGGATAACTGGATGGTCTTTAAAAAAAAAAAAAAAATGAGTAGGTTTCAACAAGCAGAGAAAGGCAAAAGGGCCAGTCAAGTGAAAACAGATGGGACAGCTGGTTACTTTCCCTATCAAAGTGGGAAGATCCAAGCCTTGTTAGGCGAAAGGTTTGCTTTGTGATTTATAATGGAATAGGGCCATGAAAAGGCACACTGGACAAATGGGGCAGGCCAAGGTTACAGAATGCCTAGAGCGTTGTATCAAGGAGGCTGGATTTTATGCTATATAAGCAGACATTGGAGATATTGTAGGTTCAGTTTAAGGCCACCCCAATGAAACAAATATTGCAATAAGTTGAGTCTCACAAAATTTTTCATCTCCCAGTACATATAAAACTTATGTTTACACTATGGTGTAGTCTGTTAAGTGTGCAATGGCCATCATCTGACTCTTCAGTGAGTGATAATATTTTGCAATAGCAACCTCAAAGATCACTGATCACAGATCATCATAATAAATATAAAAATTATGAAATGTTTGAAATATTGCAAGTATTGCTGAAATGTGACACAAAGACACAAAGTAAGCAAATTCTATTGGAAAAAGTGGCGCCAATAGACTTGTTCAATGCAGGGTGGCTACAAACCTTCAATTTGTTAAAAAAATGTAACATCTTCAAAGTCCAATAAAAGGAAGTATGCCTGTATTCATCCTTGCTGTTGTTCAGTTGCCAAGTCATATCTGACTTTGTTACCCCATAAACTGAAGCATGCCAGCCTTCTCTGTCCCTCACCATCTCCCAGAGTTTGCCCGTTTGTCATCCTTAAGACAAGATATTAGCCACTCACTTGGTGCTTGGCACTAGGGTAGGTGTTGGGGATGCAAAGGTAAGTCACAGTCTTGGAAGTAGGAGAGAGATATAAAGAAGTAAAGGGTCATAAGTATTATGACTGAAAGGTAAAATGCACGGTGGTGACCTCTATACGGAGCTTAGGAATACCTCCAAGGATGAAGTGGGAGGGGGCAATGAAAAAGTTTGAGATATAAGAAAACAAGACTACTGGGCCAGGGACATGATTAGAGCTGCATTTTAGCAAGATTGCCCACACTGTATTGTGTGGGATGGTTTGGAGGGAGGAGCAACTGAAGACAAGGATTCTGGCTGGAGGTCATCACATGGCCCAGGAAATAGACAATGCGGGTGATGCTAACAGTGATAGAAAGGAACACATTGGTGGATTTGGCTGGTCCAAGAGCCAAATCAGATCATGCGTTGCTTAGTAACTACCTACAACAAAGTCTGGGCTTCCTTGCCGGCTCAGCGGTAAAAGAATCTGCCCACTAATGCAGCAGATGCAGGAGATGTGGGTTTGAGCCCTGGTCTGGGAAGATCCCCTGGAGAAGGAAATGGCAGCTCACTCCAGTATTCTTGCCTGAGAAATCCGATGGACAGAGGAGCCTGGCAGGCTACAGTCCTTGGGGTTGCAAAGAGTCAGACATGACTTAGCGACCAAACAAAAACAAAGTCTAATTCATATGATGAATCTATGATACTGAAGTTATGTCTATTTCTCTGCCAGCTATGTAGGAGTGCCACCAAGAACTGATACAATCAGGTAGTCTGACTTTCAGAACATTCCCTATCCCTCTAATGTAAAAATAATGAAAAAGTCCTCTTTCTAAGTACATCTCTTTTAAGCCCATCTTCTGGTATTTGTTCTAAGAATCTTTACCTATCCCTCCACTCTCAGCTTCCAACATAAATAAATATTTCCAAAGAAGGTTTCTGGGAAATAGGATGGTAATTTTCACATATCTGAAGATTTAATCATGATTCTTAGATTTATTTTTTGTGTGTAAATGGAAGAACAAAACTTTCTGCCTCTGACCCCTGGGGGTTAGCTATATATAATGATAATAAATCCAATAAATCTCTCAGTAACCTTGTATGGACCCTCCCATATATACTATAGCTCAGAGAAGAGTGGAGAAAAATACTTTCAAGAAATTAACCAGGAGAGCAGGGCCTTGACTCTTGGAGAAACTGCTAAGCCTTTTTCCTCCTCAGTGTGAGAAGGTCCCTGATGGTGGGTCTTGGGCAGGGCAGGCATATAGGCTGTGACTGGATTAGTGAATGTGATTTGTGCCTAAAATGGTTTAATTTGTATATAGTAGTTACACAATAAGTATTTATGGAACTCAGTTTTTCAAAGGGGCAGACTTCAGATGAATATAGGGAAAAACTTTCCAACAATTAATTAGAGTTGTCCAACCATGATGGCTGGAGAAGCAAAAGAACTCTCCACCATCCTTTCCTCCCAGTTTCTTACCCTCTTGTCCTCTTCCCTCCTCCTCCTCCTTCTTTTTCTTCTTAACAACAACATCATGACTGCAAATACCACTTCACGGGAAAGACCCTACTGGAACTATAGGGGACACAAACTACCAACTGCCAAGGAAATGACAAGTGTGTGTATGTGTGTAGTTGGGGAGTGTGGGGGACAAGAGACCAGAGAACTAGAGATAAAAATATACAGAAATGTCTGCTCATTTTATGACAGACAAGTTCAAAGGAAAAATGATGACAGACTGAGAGAATCGAGAGAGACTTTTTTGGAGAAGGATGAATAGGACCTAGAAGGATGGCTAGCATTTTAATTTAAAAAAAAATGAAGAATTGATGAGCAAAGAGAAACACAGGCACTGGTTATCTATTATACTTTGACTTGGGCATAGTGTAGNAAGGAAAAATGATGACAGACTGAGAGAGTCGAGAGAGACTTTTTTGGAGAAGGATGAATAGGACCTAGAAGGATGGCTAGCATTTTAATTTAAAAAAAAATGAAGAATTGATGAGCAAAGAGAAACACAGGCACTGGTTATCTATTATACTTTGACTTGGGCATAGTGTAGATGCTGCTGCTGCTGCTGCTGCTAAGTCGCTTCAGTCGTGTCCGACTCTGTGCGACCCCATAGACGGCAGCCCACCAGGCCACCCCCTGGCCCTGGGATTCTCCAGGCAAGAACACTGGAGTGGGTTGCCATTTCCTCCTCCAATGCATGAATGTGAATGAAAAGTGAAAGTGAAGTCACTCAGTCGTGTCCAACTCTTCATGACCCCATGGACCACAGCCTACCAGGCTCCTCCATCCATGGGATTTTCCAAGCAAGAGTACTGGAGTGGGGTGCCATCACCTTCTCCATAGGGTAGATAGTAGAAAGCAAAATTGGAAAACTTTTTGGTATCGTACGGCAAAATTTATTGGATGGAAGAGGAGTTTGCACTGGATCTCAGTAGCTATTTAGGGTTCTGTTATGATAAAATAATTTAAATGGATTTAAATTGTGTTTTGGGAACACTCATCTGGCAGCAATGAAATAAAAAGATTATAAGGGAAAGGGAAAAGAGGCAGGGAACAAGGGAACAGACAATGGCCCAGAGGTAATACAGTGACTACCTGGACCAAGGATGGAGAAAAGCAAACAGATGTGAGAGAAACAGTGAAGTGTGATGGAGGCACTAAAATGGCCCTGAGCTGCTAAGTTTGGATGACTCTAGTTAGTTCTATAGATGGAAAGGGAACACAGAAGGGATCCTCAGAAAAAGAAAGGATGAGAAAGAGAGGAAAGTGCAGAACTGGCCCTTCAGAAATGTGCCGACCCATATACCTACCGTACATGCTTCAATTTCATTTTAAACAATCATAGTACCATTTCTTTGGTATCTTGCATATAGTTTATTACCAATAATGGTGGAGGTGCTAAAGTTAGCAAAATATACATTATTTCTATAAATGAGTGTAGTTCCAAAGTTATGATTTCAATAACTTGCATTCTGATAGGCCTTCTAGAGTGGAAAAGAAAAAAGTGTAGATGTAGCAAATTTCTTACGGCCCTGTGCATGCCCAAGGCAGCATGTCATTCATTAAAACAAAACACACCACATATTTCACACAAGAACAGCGAGAGAAGCACTGTTTTAAGACATTAGAGCCTTTGTTTTCCTCCAAATAGTGTCAGTGTTTAGTGAACAAGTAATAAATAAGCTCTCTGTGTCTCAGTTTCCTCCAAAAAAAGGATGATACCACCTTCAGAAGATGGCTGTGGGGACTGGAAGGATGATGGATACCAGATCTCCATCATGGTGCTAACAATAGGAGGTGCTCAACAAGAAAGGACTCTCTCAGACCCCCCAGCCATTCTCCCAGAACGGAGATCCACATCAGGGGAGGAGGCAGGGGGACGTGGAAGCTCACCACCACTAAACCGGGTTTGCTTGAACTGAGGAAAAGAGCCTTTAGATATTGCTCTGAGGAGAAAAATTATTTCTCTTTCAACTAATATGAACATATTTTAATATTTGAGATCTTAGCTAAATCAACTCTTAATATTGTTTTAAAAAATTTAAGCAACTTCAGACCAGACAACATAAGAATAAAGACTTGAGCAGATATGCTATCACAGCCACACTAATGATCCGATGGACTTTCTGCTACAGAGATTAACTGTAATGGTTTCATTTCACACTTCCCCATTTAAAATGGTGTGTGGCTAGCCAAATGCATACAACATAGCTATTTCCTATTTGGTTTTCCATTTCTATTTGCTATTCCCTTCTCCAGGGGATCTTCCTGACCGAGGGATCGAACCCAGGTCTCCTTCATTGCAGGCAGATTCCTTAATGTCTGAGCCCCCAGGGAAGCCCTTCCATTTCTGTAAATACTATATAAGGTATTACACTATTTCCTATGTAAGCTATAATCAATCACTATAATTTTGCTGTGTAAATGTGTGTAACAAATGATCCACAGAGACATCTGCTTCTAACCAGCTGTCTGACCTTAGAAAATTTACTTTTCTTTTTTGACCTCAAGACTTCAGCTAAGAAAATAGTTTTAATAATGTCCCATTGTTATGAAAATTCATTGCTGGGAGGATTGAGATAGTACATAAATTTCCTAGGATATTCCTCTTCCCAACTTCCTATGATAAGGCAAGATGATAATAATTCAGGTTCGGAATGTGCCAGAACTCTTCCAAAGCTTTATGCACACTAACTCACTTAATGTTCTTGAGGACCTCATGATTTAGGATTATCCCCAGAAGAGGAAACTGAGGCACGGGGAGGTTAAGGAACTTGCATGAGGTCACTTACAAGTAAGTTTGGTCAAGTCCAGATCATTGGTACCAGGGGTTGGAGTCACATGCTCTACAGCTCTTGCCACATTAGGGTTCATGACTAACATTTTGGGTTATCTCATGTCTGTAATCCATAAATCTTCATAAAGACTGTTGAAGATCTCTATTTAAAAAGATCAGAATGCTGGTTTGTTGTTGTTCAGTCACTAAGTTGTGTCTGACTCTTTGTGACCCTATGGACTCCAGCACACCAGCTCCCCTGTCCTCCACTACCTCCTGTAATTTGCTCAAATTCATGTCCATTGGGTCGGTGATGCTGTCTAACAGTCTCACCTGTCTGCCCCTTTCCTTTTGCTTTCAATCTTTTCCATCATCAGGGTCTTTCCAATGAGTCCACTCTTTGCATCAAGTGGCCAAAGTATTGGAGTTTCAGCATCCGTCCTTCCAATGAGCATTCAGACTGATTTCCTTTAGGATTGACTGGTTGGATCTCCTTGCAGTCCAAGGGACTCTCAAGAGTCTTCTTCAGCACCACAGTTTGAAAGTATCAGTTCTTTGGTGCTCAGCCTTCTTTATGGTCCAACTCTCACATCCATACATGACTACTGGAAACATCATAGCTTTAATTGTATGGACCTTTGTCAGCAACGTGATGTCTCTGCTTTTTAATACACTGTCTAGGTTTTTTTGTAGTTTTCCTCCCAAGGAGCAAGCATCTTTTAATTTCATGTCTGCAGTCACCGTCTGCAGATTTTGGGGCCCAAGAAAATAAAATATGTCACTACTTCCACTTTTCCCCCTTCTATCTGCCATGAAGTGATGGGACCAGATGCCATGATCTCAGTTTTTTTTAATGTTGAGTTTCAAGCCAGCTTCTTCACTCTCCTCTTTCACCTTCATCAGGGGGCTCTTTGTTCCTCTTCACTTTCTGCCATTAGAATGGCATCATATGCAAATCTGAAGTGGTTGATATTTCTCTCGGAAATCTTGATTTCAGTTTGTGATTCATCCAGCCTGGCATTTTGCATGATATACTCTGTATAGAAGTTAAATAACCAGGGTGACAGTTTACAGCCTTGATGTACTCCTTTCCCAATTTTGAACCAGTCGGTTGTTCCATATAAGGTTCTAACTGTTGCTTCTTGACCTGCATCACGGTTTTCTCAGGAGACAGGTAAGGTGGTCTGGTATTCCCAGCTGTTTAAGAATTGTCCACAGTCTGTTGTGATCCATACAAATGTTAGACATTTAAATTTCTTTTGGTTTGATTTATTTTACCAGGTAACACTAGTATACCTAAATCAAGCCAGTAAATAGCTGTCTACCCTCCTCTCCCAACTTTGCTAAATTTACTGTTAATTTAACCAAAGTTTCAGAGAGAAAATCTGCTTTTTGAGTCTCAAATGAATTGCTTTACGTTCCTATTTGAAGGGTTTTGTACTCCTTATGCTTCTGGACTCTGGATGCATAAAGAAGGTGCATCTTTTGATATTGCTGATCAAGTTCCAGTTCCTCCCACTGAAAAACTGACTCTGTGCATCAACATGTGCATCACCTCATTATGCCTTGAGGGCTTTCTCTAACAAGGGGATATACATGTAGAAAATCCAAAGTGGTCCCTTGATTTTCTCTCTCTCTCTCACACACACACTGCCTTGTATACACTGATTATAATTTATAAGTACTTTATGCCTTTTACTGAAGACTTAAATACAGGCATTTATATCAGACCCATGCAAACAAAATCATTACTGTTGATCTGATATAAATATTTTTCTATCAATTGAGACCAACTATCACATTATTTCCTCCTTTCTATCCCCACTCTCACTAGCAAAAAGTATTATGTTTTATTTTTTTTATGTTTACAGAGCAATCAGCCCTCTCTTTGTTCCTATCTTTTCTTTTCAAAACTCCCATGGAGCCAAACTTTCCTGCTCAACTTTTCACTTCAGGCTGGCTCATCAAGGTAAGAGAAATTCTGAGGCTAGGTGGTGAGATAGTCTATTCCCATTCTGTTCCATTAAGCTTGTCCACAACCTGAGTGAGAAATGTATCTCTGTGAACAACCAACCTTGACAATTAGGTGGCAAGTTCTAACATCCCACCTCAAATCTCCTTCGGCCTCTTGTCCTACATGCAGAAGCCTGACATAATATTCCATCCCAGAGTATTGATTTTTGGTGAAGAAGCTGTTTTTAACTTTCCTCCACTCCAGAGGCCATTGGCGGAAGAAGAAGAGATTGGAAGTGGTGCAAGAGAAGTGTCACCTTGAAGGGATCTCAGGACCACTGGGTGGGAAATAAGGCTGCTGATGGAAGGATGCATGAGCTGAGTTTAGGGGGTACCACCAGGGGTAAATCAGAGGAGGGATCATGGCAGAGAGACCTGGAAGTCTCAGGTGCCTGAGGGCCCTGCAAAAATAAGTTGGAGACTGAGAATCGGGTCTGGGTCTACTGGATGATTACCCTTAGTTTACCCTTTGGTCATGGACAACAAGCTGCCATTTTTATCTCCCCTCCTCTATGTCTTTTATCTCAGGGTCAGCATTTCCAATTAATATTTATCTAACACCAAGCATAGGGTAGATGTTTGAAGATTAGACTAAGAAGAAAAGCCTGGACCCTACCCTGGGAAGCTTCTGGGGTCTTTCTCAAAGACAACAGCTGATTTATCTAGAGCAGCCATACTTGAGAGCAAGTGGGAAGCCCATTTCACCCAGATTTAGTCCCATCTATCCTCAAACTGGGGGAATAAAGGACAATGTAGGGATTGGTAAAATTTTCATTTGTGCCAAATACATGGACTTTGCACAGAAAAGTAAAAGATGTCTCAAGAAGGCATACACTTCCTAAGTAGAAAGCTGTTCAGCCCCAGGAGAGTCAGCCCTTGGGAGTGTGTGCTACGTGGGCTCTGAAGGAGGGTGCCTGTCTGCTGTGAAGCCTTCCAGCAACAGTTCAGAGTCAACACCATCAGCCAATTCCTCCTCATGGAAATCATTTTGCCATCAAAGAAAAATTCTATTTTCCCCTCATTTAATTACATGGACTTTTGCTAAATTAAATGCACCAAGCGGCTGGGAGCCAACATCTACAAAGGAGAAATCTCAGCTGCCTCTGTTTTCTGCAGATCCGTGCTTCCTTGAAAACAGACACTGGGCGATGGAAAATATGGTAAAAGTGTTAACATTCATGCTAAAAGGAAAAACACCTTTCCTTTCCTTTCCATTGGCCAGCCACACCTGGCAAGGCAAAGGCCAGCTTAGCCAAAAGTCACTTCTGCGAAATCCAGCTGAGCTCAGCAAGCAGTGACTTGGAAACAAAAAAGTCTGGGGAAAGAATCTTTAGTTTAAGATAGACTGCAGTTCTGGTGTTAGAATATATATATTAATTAATATATACAATTAATTATGTGTATCATGTGTATATAATATATATTCAACTCTTTTGACAAGAAGTAGGTCATTCACCCTCAAAGAAATGTTCTCAAGGAAACATCCCAAAGTATCCAAGTTTATTGTATATTGTATTAATGCCTAGTCTACAATACAAGAAAACTAAAAGTAGTGAAAACAATTCCCTGTAAAGTAGAAAGGATTTGCTTTAAAATTTCTAATGCGATGCCAGTCCTTTGTGAAGCTAAGTAGAGGAGGAGATAGGAGCACCTTAATAACCCCTTTAAATCTTCACTCTAATTTGGCCAGAAAGGAATTTGCATCTTTCCTTGATTCAAAACACGTGTCCCCAGGTGGGAAAAGAAGTCTGGTTGTGGGGAGAAAAGGTAATGCCATTCCTCGCTTTTCCACATGGCTTTATTCAAAATTTGTTTAACTTTTTGAGAAACAATTTATTTGAAAAACAGAAACACAGATGCTTCCTAACAGACCTTTATTGTCACAAGTCTTGAGATCGAGGTGAGTAAAATGGAAATGTTTTCACCTGTTCTTGAATGAGTTGGGGGGGGTAGCACTGAGCCGTGCCCCAGCACACTCTCCTCCCCATCCTAAAGCCCAGGACAACCTGAGATGCTTTTGAGTCTGTACATGGCATTAAGGAAAGCAAAAGCGTTCCTTAACATTAAATTTCTTAGTCAACTTCTGGGCCCCTTTAAACTGTGAACAAGACGACCCTTGTTCTGGAAAATCTATCGCCTCTTGCCAACACACACACATATACAAAAACACGACTGTTGGGCAAATAAATCTTTCCAGAGAAAATAGATTCCTTTCCAATTCAGTCAACTGTACTGAGCTGGAAAGGGAGAAATGTTATTTTTCCAGGATGAAGGGAAAACAAGATCTCTCCTGTTTATCCTTTCTAGGCCATTTTAAAAGAAGGTCAGTTTAGTGCCTTCGTTAAAAAGAAAAAAACCTCAAGTGTTGTTTTTCAGAAGACACTTGGTTTCTTTCAGGCTGGGAATCACACATTGGAGCTCTATTCTTTTTCTCTTTGACCTAAGATACACGTGGCAGGACTGAACTTCCTGCTGCTCTGGAGAAGTCAAAAGTGCTGGGAATGGGAAAGACAGAGTTTGATGATGGGGGATGCTTTTCTATGGGCCACCATCTCCATCACCAGCCTATGTCCCACCCAAATCACTGAGCATGAAATATTGAGCTTATAGTTGATCTCCACTTCATTCAAGGCTGCAGACATATTCTACCCTTACTTTTACCTATATTCCCCATAGTTTGTGGACCTGACTCATCACCTAGGAAAGTGAAAAAAAGTGGAGTAAGGAAGTCCCTGGCTGAGGGGTGTGGGTAGAATTTAAATTGGATATAACACTGTCTATTCCCCAGCATGTTCTTTAGAGCTTACTGGAGTGAGTCTCAAGGAAGTCCCATTCACAGCTCTGCTAACCTGAGACTGAAGATACAAGCTTTCTAGCTCCTCAACAGGAAGATAAGCTTCATGTGTATGGCATACAGCTGTTGCTCAGTAAGTCTAGTGAAAAAAAATCTAATGTGCTTTTTTTTTTTATGATGAATCTAGGAGACTAAACTCTAAAAAATCTTACTATAAAAAATGTTTCTACAACATGAATGAACCTTGAGGACATTATGCTAAGTGAAATAAACCAGTCATAAGAAGCAACAGTTAGAACTGGACATGGAACAACAGACTGGTTCCAAATAGGAAAAGGGGTACGTCAAGGCTGTATATTGTCACCCTGCTTATTTAACTTCTATGCAGAGCACATCATGAGAAACACTGGGCTGGAAGAAGCACAAGCTGGAATCANGGGCAGGAGGAGAAGGGGACAACAGAGGATGAGATGGCTGGATGGCATCACGGACTCGATGGACGTGAGTCTGAGTGAACTCTGGGAGTTGGTGATGAACAGGGAGGCCTGGCGACCTGCGATTCATGGAGTCACAAAGAGTCAGACACGACTGAGCTACTGAACTGAAGAAGACAAATACTATTCGATTCCATTTATATGAGGTGTCTAAAGTAATCAAACCCTTAGAATGGTGGTTAACAGGAGCTGGGAGGAGAAGGGGAAAAGGAATTGTTATTTAATGTGTATAGAGTTTCATATTTATAAGATGAAAAAGTTTTGGAGATCTGTTTCATAATGACGTAAATATATTAAAACTACTAAAGTGTATACTTAAAATGATTTTATAAAAGGGTAAAGTTCATAGTATGTGTTTTCATCCCACACACCCAAAACAAAAAACAACCTTGATCTTTACATAATTTTTTTTTAAGTAGACAAAACTAGATTTAAAATGGGTTTGAGAGAAGTCGTCTTGTCCCCCTCCCACCCAAAGCAGAACATTGTATTAGATTTGGTAGAGAAAGGAAATAATTTCATTTTCATTTGCTTCAAGTATTGTTAATATTTGCCTTACCCAACTTGTGGCTAACATAAGCTTATGCAATATGTGTTTCTTTCTTCTCTGTTTCATTCCAAACCAATTCCAAACAGAACAAAAGATTTGCTTGACTGCACTGGAACGTGAGTGAGCCCCAAACGGAAAATAGTCGTCTCCCTTCTTCCCATTTGTTTAATGGCTAGTGTGGTTTGGATCTTCCCAGGTCTGGGATGGAATGCCATTTGTTTAAGAATTCATATTCTGGCCTCTTTTGTATAAGCACAAGGTGTAATAAATAACCAATTTAAAAAAGAAAGAATTCGTATTCTGAATGCTGAGGAGAAGAGTCAGAAAACCTGCAGTCCCTCAATGAGCAGCCAAAACGGCTGTGTGGACTCCTGCAAAGAGCTCCTTCCAAGGCCCCATTCAGCTTGGCTCCAGAGAGTGGAGGAAAGGAGGGGGCATTTGCAAAGATCTTCTTGCCAAAAGCACTAAAGGCCTAAAGACTGTTCCAAAGAACTCTCCATTTCCAATGACTGGGGCAGGGAAAAAAAAAATGCTGTATTGTTTTTTAGACAAACTTTTAGTATCTGAGAATGATAGAGAGGAACTTAATGATTTTAAAAAGAATGTTTAAATAATAAAGAATTTTAAACACTGTATCTAGACCTGTGTGTTCAATGACATAGCCACTACTGCTTACATGTGGTTAGTAAGCATTTGGTATGGCTCATCTAAATTAAGGTATGTTCTAAGTATAAAATATACATAAGATTTTGAAACAATAAAATGGATTTAAATATCTTATTAATAACTTTTATATTGGCCACACGTTGAAATTGTATTCTGTATATATTGCATTAAATAAAGTCTATTGTTAAAATCAATTTAACCTGTTTATTTTTATTTTCTTAATATGGCTACTAAGCATTTTAAGTAACAAATATGACTTGCATTATATTCTTATGGACAGTACTAATGTACACTACTTTGTGCAGAATTGGTAAGAGAAAAATGGAAGATAAGGGTCTACAGAAAATTGAAAGAAGGGTCTTTGTCGATTGATCCCTTTATCACTATTCAATATCCTTCTTTGTCTCTTGAACATTCTTTATTTTAAAGTCTATTTTGTCTGAAATGAGTATTGCTACTCCGGCTTTCTTTTGATTTCCATTTGCATGGAATACCTTTTTCCATCCCCTCACTTTCACTCTGTATGTTTCCTTAGATCTGAAGTGGGTCTTTTGCAGACATCTTATATATGGGTCTTGATTTTGTATCCCTTCAGCCAGCTTTTGGTTGGAGCACTTTCAGTTCAGTTCAGTTGCTCAGTCATGTCCAACTCTTTGTGAACCCATGAATCACAGCACGCCAGGCCTCCCTGTCCATCACCAGCTCCTAGAGTTCACCCAAACTCATGTTCATCAAGTCAATGATGCCATCCAGCCATCTCATCCTCTGTCGTCCCCTTCTTCTCCTGCCCCCAATCCCTCCCAACATCAGGGTCTTTTCCAATGAGTCAATCCTTCACATGAGGTGGCCAAAGTACTGGAGTTTCAGCCTCAGCATCATTCCTTCCAATGAACGCCCAGGACTGATCTCCTTTAGAATGGACTGATTGGATCTCCTTGCAGTCCAAGGGACTCTCAAGAGTCTTCTCCAAC
>SJYV01007187.1:0-13823 GCA_006410875.1 Neotragus pygmaeus
AGTCTTCTCCAACACCACAGTTCTAAAGCATCAATTCTTCTGTGCTCAGCTTTCTTTATAGTCCAACTCTCACATCCATACATGGCCACTGGAAAAACCATAGCCATGACTAGACAGACCTTTGTTGGCAAAGTAATGTCTCTGCTTTTGAATATGCTGCCTAGGTTGGTCATAACTTTCCTTCCAAGGAGTAAACGTCTTTTAATTTCATGGATGCAATCACCATCTGTAGTGATTTTGGAGCCCCAAAACATAAAGTCAGCCACTGTTTCCCCATCTATTTGCCATGAAGTGATGGGACCGGATGCCATGATCTTAGTTTTCTGAATGTTGAGCTTTAAGCCAACTTTTTCACTCTCCTCTTTCATTTTCATCAAGAGGCTCTTTAGTTCTTCTTCACTTTCTGCCATAAGGGTGGTGTCATCTGCAAATCTGTTACATAAGCAGAAATATACTTCTACTGTTGGGCCCCTCCATGTTGTGACTAATTGTTACCTAGCCTTCTCTAACTAATATATTTCCTGCTACTGCTGCTGCTAAGTCACTTCAGTCGGGTCCGACTCTGTGTGACCCCAGAGACGGCAGCCCACCAGGCTCCCCCGTCCTTGGGATTCTCCAGGCATGAACACTAGAGTGGGTTGCCATTTCCTTCTCCAGTACGTGAAAGTGAAAAGTGAAACTGAAGCTGCTCAGTCGTGTCCGACTCTTAGCGACCCCATGGACTGCAGCCCACCACGCTCCTCCGTCCATGGGATTTTCCAAGCAAGAGTACTAGAGTGGGGTGCCATTGCCTTCTCCAACTAATACATTTACAGAATATTAAAGAAAAGATTAGATGTTCAGCTATTTAACTTTAACAAATTGAAAATAAACTTTGTAAAAAGCAAAGCAAACTTCTGAATAGACTTCTTGGCATAGGAACTTTTCTTTACAAAGTTTCACAGTAGCATTTTCCAGTTGAGGGCTTTTAAGTTACAGATCTATTGGAGAATGCCACGTTTTTCCTTCTTTCATGTTCTGAGCTAACCATTTCCTTCCATGATGGGTCTAAACCCTGCTACAAGGAAGTCCTCAGAAAAATAATAATGTTGAGTAAAAGTATAAAAGGAAACTTGTTTTGATTCTTGAAAGTAATACATGGTCAAAAATTTTGGAAAATATAGAAAAGGGAGAGAATGTCACAGAAGGAAAATCACTGCTATTATTCCAGCACTTGTTTTTTTCAAGCTTATGTTTAATTTAACATTGTTGATATCATGTTACATATATATATATATTAAATAAAGGAGCTTATGTTTGAAAACTTGAGCTTGAGAATAGACTCAGAATTCAGACAGATCTTGCCTAATTGTTGATGGGAGAGTTCAGCATGACTTGACTGCTTTAACCAGGCTTGCTAAAGCCTGCTGGAGATTTCACCTGCTCCTCACTCATCTGTACCCCTTTGAGTCTTCAGAAGTGAGTGAGAGAAGGAAGCTACAGGAATAGTAGCCTTTAACGTGTTGGTACACCCATTTGAAGAAAGAGGATAAATATAGGTCAGATTCTCCCTAAAATAAGGAAGGAAGCAGATTCCATTTTTTTTCATATTTGACTGCTGACATCTCTAAAGCCCCATGCCTCGCTCTTCTCCTTATCTGGGCAAGCTGAAGAGAACATCTGGGTGTTCTCTGCTTTGGCACTGGCAGGAGATTCAAGCCATTCAAGTCCTTCCCCACCCGTGGTGTGTGGGCATCCTCACTCCAGCCCCACTTCTACCCACAGTACGAACCAGAGCCAGGCTCCCCTCCCTGTTCTCTCAAGCCATTTTGGACAAGTTTGAGAGGCTGCCCTGATCTCCCTACGGACATCAATTATGTAAGTAATACATCTTTTTATGCCCCCTTAACATGTGTATGTGATGTCATCTGTGGGACATTTTGGGCGGCCAGCTGCCTCTGTAGATGGTCAAAACACACAGTCAGAGAAAGCATTTCTATGCCAGTATGTGTGTGCAGCCATGTCGTATGTGTGTTTATGTCATAGGTATGTTACATATGTTCAAGTGTGTCTGCATCAGTGAATGGATGTGTTGCTTGCACTATGCCTGGTTGCATGGCATATATGTGTGCTTATGGATATGTGCCTTATACTTGGACTTACGTGCTAAGTCATATCCGACTCTTTGCAACCCCATGGTCTGTAGCCTGCCAGGTTCCTCTGTCCATGGAATTTTCCAGGCAAGAATACTGGAGTGGGTTGCCCTTTCCTTCTTTAGGGGATCTTTCTGACCCAGGGATCGAACCCATGTCTCTTGCGTTTCCTGCATCTCCTGCCTGCGCAGGCTGGTTCTTTCCAGCTGAGCCCTTGGGGAAGCCCATATGCCTTATATATGTGTATATTATCCCTGTGTATACACATATGCTATGCATAGTGTGTTTGTATGTTGTGTGTATTATGTTTATGTACTTATCTGTGCCTATATGTATTTACAGTATGTATGTTTGTATATTACTCCTGCATGTACACATGTTGTGCATGTGTGTTTATGTGTGTATATGTGTTCCATGTGTGTCTATATGTGTTTATATGTTTGTGTGCATATGCATTATTCATGTACATGTGTGTGTGTACATGTGTGTACTTATTTTTCTGACACTGCTATCATCAACACTGCCCATAAAGACTTCCCTGGACTTGGCCATATTCCATTATAATAATCTGTTGGAAGGGGAGTTTCTAGAGGAAAGGGTAAAATTGTTTAAAGGCTCCTCATACACATTGCTGGATAGCTTTTCAAAATGTTGAGACAATTCGTTGCAGGGTAATCAGGCAGTGTGGAGACTGTGAGGGGGGGCCTTGCAGACCCCTGACTGCAGAGCGTGTAAAGGCCTAGGGATCGTGCGTACTCTGAGGTTCGTCACCGTGTCTGGGGCAAGTTGTGCTTTTCCAACGGCTGACTTTGGCTTGAAGATTCCCCAAAGATCTTGCGGAAGCTTCTTGAGACAGCACAGAGTTTTCATTTAGGAAGCTTCCTCCCACCATCGTTTGCTTTCCCCTTTGCTGGGGCAGACTGCCTTGCTTTCAGGCAGCTGTCCTAGCCTCACTGGCTCCTCTCATGGGTGGTTCCCCTAAAATATCTTTGTATATTTAATCCCGTCTTGGCATCTGCCTCTTGGAGGACCTAGTCTGACATAGACGAGTGGACAGAGCGGTAGCTCTGAGATCCTGAGTCCTGGCCCAGCTCTGCCCCTCACTTGCTGTGTGAATTTGAGCAGGTGACTTTCCGCATCTGGCGCTCAATTTCTGCATCTGAAGAGTGAAGATGCCTGGCATGCACTCTCCAGTGATACTGTGCAAACTAANTGAGATCCTGAGTCCTGGCCCAGCTCTGCCCCTCACTTGCTGTGTGAATTTGAGCAGGTGACTTTCCGCATCTGGCGCTCAATTTCTGCATCTGAAGAGTGAAGATGCCTGGCATGCACTCTCCAGTGATACTGTGCAAACTAAGTGAAACCCTGTTTACGAAATACACAGATGGCCACCCTGACTCCTTTCCTAGCTAACAGAAAGCTCAGCATATTTAAGCATATACAAAAGCATACACAATGACACAGGGCCACCCGGGAGCCCAGGACCCCGCTGTAGCCTGAGCTGCCCCTTGTGGGTACTTCCTGATGGGAAACTTTGGAACGCTGCCCTCCAGCATCCACCTTGGGCCAAGCTTAATGACTCACCGGAGCTCAAGCCAGACCCTGCCCAGTGAGCCTCTGCTGTGTGAGTCAGGGAACATAACCTCAGCTCATGGCCTTTGTCTCTGAGCTCATCACCTGACCTGGGGTGGGGATCTAGGAGAGCTTATTTGGAAGAAAAATCTATGCAGCTATAGGATTGAACAAGTTCCCAAACCTAAACAAGCGAAACAAGGTAAGCAGAATCTGTTTGGAGCTAGGAGAAGGAAAGGTCCAGAAGACTGATTCTGAACTCCTCTCCACTGTGTGCGTGTGACCTTTAGCAAGTCCCTCTCTGAGCCTCAGCTATTAAATCTGTGTCATGACAAGCATTAGTCATTGCTTATTCTCCGTTGTTCATCTCCTTGTTTTTAAGAAGCCCTGGAGTTTTATCTCTAATTGGAGAGAAAGGTCATAGACAAAGGAAACATTTACTAGGCTTATTTTCCTCTTCATAACTGGTAAAGGTCTGGGGTAAGTGTACATGCTAATGACCAGAAGGCACTGACATTGACCAGTGGTTGCAGTGTGCTGGGAGCAGCAGAGCTCAGCCCGTGTACTCTTCACTACAATCCTATGAGGCAGATGTTCATATCATCCCCATTGTATGGATGAGAACAATGAGGCTTTAAGAGGGAAAGGAAACAGGCTTGCTATGGGTTCAATGTTTGTATCCCCAACCCAGAGGTGCTGGTAGTAGGAGATGGGGCCTTTGGGAGAGGTGTGGGAGTGTGTGTGATGGCATCATTGCCTTTATAAGAAGGCACTTCTCCTTGGAAAGAAAGCTATGACAAACCTCGACAACGTATTGAAAAGCAGAGACATCACTTTGCTGACAAAGTTCATGTAGTCAAAGCCACAATTTTTCTAGTACTCATGTACGGATTGAGAGTTGGTCCACAAAGAAGGTTGAGCGCTGAAGAAGTGATGCTTTCTGATTGTGGTGCTGGAGAAGACTCTTGAGAGTCCTTTGAACTGCAAGGAGATCAAGCCAGTCAATCCTAAGGAAATCAACCCTGAATATTCACTGGAAGGGCTGCCGCTGAAACTGAAGCTTCAATACTTAAGCCACCTGACGTGAAGACCCAGCTCACTAGAAAAGACCCTGATGCTGGGAAAGACTGAAGGCAAAAGGAGAAGAGGGCAGCAGAGGATGAGATAGATAGATAGCATCACCAACCCAGTGCACACGAATCGGAGGAAACTTTGGGAGGCAGTGAAGGAGGGGAGCCTGGCATGCTGCTTCCCGGTGTCACAGAGTCAGACCCGACTTCCAGACTGACCAGCGACAAGAAGAGACATGAGAGAATTTGCTTCTCTCTCATCTGTTTGCGGAGTCGCTGAAAGGGTGGCTGTCTGTTAACCGGGAAGACAGCCCTCCTGCTGCTAAGTTACTTCCGTCGTGTCCAACTCTGTGTGACCCCATAGACGGCAGCCCACCAGGCTCCACCGTCCCTGAGATCCTCCAGGAAAGAATGAGCCCTCCAGAAACGGATCCAGAAACGGATAGTGTCAGCACTCTGATCTTGGATTTCTAGTCTCCCAGATGACGAGAAAAAAAGGTTATCCTTCAAGCCCAGCAGTCTGTGGTACCCTGTTATAGCAGCCTGCGCTGACCCAGAGAAGTCCCAAGTTCACGGCCTGTCTTGGTTTTCTTTAGTGGGGCTTCAGTCTTCACGGAGGGTTTCAGAGGGGCTACAGCCCAGCCATTAGATGTCTGTGTGGACACTGCTACAGAGTTCTTCATATGCTTTCAGAACCAGTCCTTTGTCAGTTATGCACATTAAAGCTGTCTTCTGTAAGCTGTGTGCACTTTCAGTTTTACTAAATATTAGTAGATTGTTCCTGAATGGCTACATCAGCTTCCTCTCCTGCTGTTGTGTGAAATTTCCCATCTGCCCACAGCCCGTCAGTGTTGGTATTTATCAGATTTTAATACTGCTTGCCTGTTGAGAAACAGCAATATGACATTATTATTGTTTGTTTGTGCACTTTTATGATTCCCAGTGAGAATGAGCAACTCCTAAGATGTTAATAGACTATTTGGATTTTCTGTTCTGTGAATGCTTTCCCATATATTTTGTCCATGTATTTCCTGTTACAATGTTTGTTTTCTCAGAATCATTTTGAAAAACTGTATTCAAGTCCTTTGCACATTTTAAAAACTGGGCTGTGTCTTGTGGAGTTGTAGGATTTCTTTATATATTCTGGAAAGCAATCCTTTGTAAGATATATGATTTTTGCAAATATTTTCTCCCATTCCATGGGAGAGATTTCTTTTTCATTCTGTTGATGGGGGGGCCTTTGCTGCACAAAAGTTTTTAAGTTTGATGAAACTCATTTTATCTATTTTTTTCCTCTTGCAATTGTGCCTTCAGTGTCATATCCAAGAAATTATTGCCAAATCTAATCATGAGTTTTTTTTTATTGCTTTATGTGTTTTAAGATATCCTTGCCTGTATTAAATTTATAATATTTTCTTTAAAGTATTTTTTTCTTTTATATTATAGTCTTTTGCCCAGAAATCAGGTATTTTTATTAATAGAATGAGAAAGAGATTTAATTTTATTTGTTTTTTTCTTGTTACAAAGCCATTTTTTACAAAAAAAATGTAAAAAAATGTCATGGTTACAAAGCTATTTCTTGAATGATAATCTCTTTCTCCAGTGATCTATAATGCTAGCTTTGTACCAGTATATAAGGGCGGGGCATCTACTTCTGGCATTTTCTCTGTTGTCTCCATTAACATATTTCTTATCTGTGGGCCAGCACTGCATTATTTTTATTACTATAGTGTTATAAGAAGGTCTATATCTGGCAGAGTCTGTTTCCCTTTGCACATGTGTGTGTGCAAAGTCACTCCTGTCATCTCCGACTCCCTGTGACCCCATGGACTGCAGCCCTCCAGGCTCCTCCATTTGCGGGATTCTCCAGGCAAGAACAGTGGAGTGGATTACCATTTCCTTCTCTACTCCCTTGGTACAGAAAAGAGTTACGCAGCAGGCTTGAGACTGATATCCCAGCCTTGCTTGCAAAGCTGGCCCTGGGTTGGCATCTGGGAACTTGGACTTCAGAAGGTTTCCACTACCTTCACAACTGATAAGGGTGTCTCACCATGTGGAAACCACCTGTACAAACAGTACTGCTTACATTGACCACCTGCTTTTGTTCTGAGAATCTGTAGTCTTGGTATGTGCCAGGCAGAGAATGTCTACGTGGCCAGCTCCCCCCCAAAAATTTCGGTGTTGTTTAGTTGCTAAATTGTGTCAGACCCTGTTATTCCATGGACTGCGGCATGCCAGGTTTCCCTGTCCTTCACTAGCTCCTGGAGTTTGCTCAGATTCGTGCCCACTGAGTCAGTGATGTTGTTAGTCTCAAGTGGCCTTTCCTGGTGGTAACAGCTCATATGTCCTGTTACGACCTACTGCTAGAGAAACTAACGTACCCTGCCTGACTCCACTTGTTTCCTCTGGACTCTGCCCTTCTGCCTTTTCCCTTTGCTGATTTTGCTCTGGATCCTTCCATTTTGATAAATCACAGCTGGGAGGATTACCATGTGTTGAGTCTTGTGATCCTCCCAGTGGAGGTGATCATGGGAACCCCAACACACTCTTCCTCCTCCCCCTGTTCCTCTGCTTCCTCCTTTTTCTTTAATCCTATCTTGATTATCCTTGGATCTTTATTCATCTTTGTGAATCTTATAATTCTGGAGGATTTAATTGGCATTCCTTTGCATTCACAGTTAAATCTGGGGGCAGGGATTGACATCTAGGACCATGCCAATTATTGTGTGTTCATTCCCAGTACCAGGCTAGCCATTCCAGGACCCAGCACCATGAAGCCTGCAACTGCAATTTCCTAGACTCCCGTGCCCTCAGTTAGGTCCACCTATGAGCAGTACCAGCATGTAGCTGGAAGAAGGAAGGGAAGGAGTGTTTAATCTCTAGCTCAGGAGGGTATTACACAGACAGGGTTTTGACTACAGCTGTGAGCATCCTCCTGAACATCACTCACATCAAAGCCACAGGCATCTTCCTCGTGATCTCTGAACCTGCAGCATTCTCAAAAATGCCCTTCCTGAGCTTGGCTCGCACACCTTTCCAAAGACAAGGGAAATCTCCAATTTCTGCCTCACACTGCTTCTTGCTTAAAGTACCTGGGGAGCACTTTTAAGGTACTTCAGGAAGTCAGGGGACTTCCCTGGTGGTCCAGTGGCAGAGACTCCACACTCTCAATGCAGGGAGCCCAGGTTAGATCCCTGGTCCGGGAACAAGATCTCACCTGCTGCAACTGATGACCCCTCACACTACAGTTAAAAATCCAGTATGCCTCAACTGAAAGAGCCCACCCACGTGCTGCAACTAAGACCCAGTGCAGCCAAATAGACAAAAATAAATATTAAAAAAGTACCCAGAGTGGTTTTTGTTGTCCTGATCAATCCGTAACTGATTGTAAGACAGCACTGAGTTTTTCCAGTAATTTACGTGCTCTCACTCTTCACTTACATAATCCTTTTCAAAATTCTTCAGTGAAGCTTTTTAATATTCTCCATGAAGTCAACTGGCAGAACTGGACTCCTGTTGGCCACCGTAACACCTACAACAGACTCTTGCTGTAGTTTCTCTTCCTTTCTTGTCTCACAGTCCTTGTTTCCTCATTCCTGCTTCCTGGTATTCAGTTCAGTTCAGTTCAGTTGCTCAGTCGTGTCCAACTCTTTGGGACATGAACCACAGCACGCCAGGCCTCCCTGTCCATCACCAATTCCTGGAGTCCACCCAAACCCACGTCCATTGAGTCGGTGATGCCATTCAACCATCTCATCCTCTGTCGTCCCGTTCTCCTCCTGCTCTCAATCTTTCCCAGCATCAGGGTCTTTTCAAATAAGTCAGCTCTTCGCATCAGGTGGCCAAAGTATTGGAGTTTCAGCTTCAACATCAGCCCTTCTAAGGAACTCCCAGGACTTATGTCCTTTAGGATGGACTGGTTGGATTTCCTTGCAGTCCCAGAGATGCTCAAGAATTTTCTCCAACACCACAGTTCAAAAGCATCAGTTCTTCAGTGCTCAGCTTTCTTTATAGTCCAACTCTCCTGGTATCATCTTCCAAATAAAGGACATCTGCCTGTCTTTGTTTCTGCTTAGGGAAACCCCAGCTAGAATGTGCTTCTACTCAGACATCCTTGTAACAAAAGCTGTCATTTCTTTGGCACTTAGCATCAGCCGGGCACTGAGGTTAGTCTGAACACAAACCCTCTCGGTTAATTCTCCCCAAAATTCCCGTTATACAGCTCTGCTATCATTTATTTTACAAGCAAGCAAACCAAATCACAGAGTGGAAACGACTTACTTGAGGTCACAAAATGAGGACTTGTGTGAACCCAGAACTCTCTGACACCAAATCCTTGAGCTGGGGTCCTTCACCATGATGGCAAAGGCCAGCTCTTTCCATTAACTCGTTGTATGACCTTGATCAAGGCATTGAAAACCTCTGAAATTTCTGGATGGAACTAGATGACCTCAAAACCTGTTTACAGCATTGCAGGCCACAGCCCACAGACCCCGGGAGGCGAACACTCTTCCAAGTGCCCCTTCCCCAGTGGGCTTGCTTGGAGCTGAGGAGATGGTTCCGCTTGGGCTTCCACAGACCTTGCAGATCACCTGCGCCTTGGCTGGCTGCCCCGCAAAGGCTGGAGCCTGAGCCTGGAAAGCCGCAAGCCAAGCAGAAAGATGGAACGAGCTTGGGAAGAGAGCGTGAGTGCCTTGAGACGGGCCCAGCAGCACCAGGAGCCTCTGAATGTTCCAGCTCCCACTCGGGATGGCTTTCACGCTTTTTGCAGCGGGGCAGACGCGCACTGCACATAAATGCAGCCCAGTTCAGTATTTATTGCTGCACGAAGGCTTGGGGGTGCTGTTTTATATGTCTCTGTTTTGCATGACTCTAGCATCATAGGAGCTAAAATTAATTCCACGAGATGGGCTGCTCACAGACAGAGCCAAAAATTTACTGGGAAGGGTTTCGGTCTGACTTTGGCAGCCGCTGTGCACGGTGATAAAGCCCCTTCAGACCGTCTTATGTGGCCAGGGGCATCCAAGGGTATTGTATTCTTTGGCTCCAGAGGCCTATTTCTCCCTTTGCCAGAAAACAGGGTGTGGAGTACAAGCTTGGAGTCAAGGCAGATCACAGATGAGAAACGAACCCTGGCATCCTCCCCGGTCCTTCTGGATGATTTGATCGATAAGGCTAGTGAGGTCCAAACAGGTCAGCTAGCGTGCCTTCCCCAGGGCACTGGAGTCCTTGGACCCGATCCCTTGGCCATTTCCCCTATCCAGATGGCAGACCACGTACTGCTCATGAGGTGGGTTGTGCTGGTCCTTTGATTTGCGAAGAACTTCCTTAGACATCATCTTACCCGAACCTCCTCAGAGCCCTGGGAATTAGTCTACGTGATATTATTACACCTCCCCCTGAACGCAGTCACAGTTGTGGTGGCCAAGCTCACTGAGCATCGACTCTACAGAAGCTCCTGTGGGAAGCACTTGACACCCAGGAACTATTGCTTTGTAGACAGGTCCCAAGAGAATGAAATGCCATAAGGTAGAGACAATCCCCGAGCATCTAGTTCATGCCAGCCACCCTCTTTCATGGAAATTCCACAATCCAACAATACTGCAAAGGCTGCAGTTGGCCATACATATTGTGTTCATTCCCAAGGCCTTGTGCAACCGCTTCTGTTTGTCAGGCGCTCCCTGGAAAATGCCTATTCATCCTTCAAAACACAGATCAGGAGAGGCTTCCTCTAACACGATTCCTTGGATCACGCTGGACTGATTACATTGATCCGCTCACTGTCCATGAGCTCAGTTTAATGTCCACTGACTATGGCCCACTTCTCCCTGTTCTGGGCCCAGGAGGCTGACTGTATAGATTGCCCGCCTCACCCTCTGCCCTTCTGACGGGTTTGATCAGTGGGCAACATAAGTGGGAGATGCCAGGGCAAGAGGAGAGTGAGGGGTAGACATCTTTTTCCCGACTCTTTCTCTGTGCGGTGTACTAACCATGTTTTCTATTTTCTCTACTCAGATACTTCTCTCACCTGGAGGACTGGGCTAGCTCGTTCCTAGAGATAAAAAGCAGCTCACTCACAAGTGCGTTTTCTGATGCAAACCAAGCAACCCAGAGCCCACACCCTCCAGCCACCTCCTTTATGAGGTCCACACACTCTGAACCACCTGTCTTGATCCCCAGGTATCAGACAACGGGGGACAACCTCTCGCCAGAGCCTGATGTAATCATTCAAAGTAGCCCATCCCAAGGCGGCTTACCCTGGCTCGCTTGTTCCTTCTCAGAGAAACCACAAGAAAGACTCCCGCCCAGGTTCCCTACTCCTCTGTCTCCTGACTGACCCTGGTGCTTCCCCCACGTGGCCCGCCATGCTGTGCCTGTCCCTTGTTTTGGGATCTGTGAGTATAGCAAAAAAATCCGTTCTCTCCTGATCTGTTGGCCTTACTGTACCCCCATAATAATAAGGACTGATGCTGAAACTGAAACTCCAATACTTTGGCCACCTGATGCGAAGAACTGACTCATTGGAAAAGACCCTGATGCTGGGAAAAATTGAAGGCAGGAGAAGGGGACGACAGAGGATGAGATGGTTGAATGGCATCACCGACTCAAAGGACATGGGTTTGAGTGAGCTCCACGAGTTGGTGATGGACAGGGAGGCCTGGCGTCCTGCAGTCCATGGGGTCATCAAGAATCAGACACAACTGAGCCACTGAACTGAACTGAGAATACACGGGGCCTCCCTGATAGCTCAGTAGTAAAGAATCCGCCTGCCAATGCAAGAGATAGGGGTTCAATCCCTGATCTAGGAAGATTCCTCATGCCGCAGAGCAACTAAGCCTGTGTGCCGCAATGACCGAGCCTGTGCTCTGGAGCCTGGGAGCCGCGACTGCTGAAGCCCACACACCCTAGGGCCCGTGCTCTGCAACAGCAGCGACCACTGCAATCAGAAGCCTGCACACCGCAACTCAAGAGCAGTCCCTGCTCATCGCAACTAGAGAAAAGCCCGAGCAGCAATGAAGACCCAGCAGAGCCCAAAACAGATAAACAAACAAGATACTTAAAAAACACAGTTGCTGTGGACTAGCTGCTTCCCTCTGCTGGAACACCACCATCCTGTGCCCCGCGCATGCGCCTGCCTCATCAGGTCCAGTGGCTGTGCCTCCCCCTGCCTTCTGGGTAGGAAGCGGTAGCAGCTCCCCCTGTTACCAGTTCCCAGGTTTTGCACTGTTCACACCTTTAGGAGTAGTCTTTGATTCAACATCTTCCTGGTTACATGGTTTGAGACGGTCTCTCCCCTGCTGGGACTCCACTTGGTACCTGCGGGACAAACCTGGGACCAGACAAGGTGAACGCTGTCCTCTTAGCCCATCCAGCCATCCCGAGATGCATCTTAGGGTCCTTCCTGCTACCCGACGCCTGGACTCTCCTGTCTCCAAATCGTAATCTCCCTGAGCCGGGCATCTGCTCCCTGCATCTGGCCCTCCCCCATGGTAGGCACCATCCCGTGGGAAGCCAGGACAAGAACACCAAGGACAGAGTCCAGGTCGGGAAGGTGAAGACTCGAGGCTGGTTGAAGGAGATGTTTTCCTCCATTTCTTTGCACTGATCACTGAGGAAGGCTTTCTTATCTCATTTGAAGAGATCCTGATGCTGGGAAAGATTGAAGACAGGAGGAGAAGGGGACAACAGGGGATGAGATGGTTGGATGGCATCGCCGACTCAATGGACACGAGCTTGAGTGAACTCTGGGAGTTGATGATGGACAGGGAGGCCTGGTGTGCTGTGGTCCATGGGGTCGCAGAGTTGGACACGACTGAGCAACTGAACTAAACTGAGCTGCAGGAGATGTGGCAGATGACACCCGGTTTCTAATGTCACCAGAGGCGCTGCCAGGCAGAGTGGTGGGCTTGGGGGAGGGGGAGGTTATCGTTTGGGTGTATTGCCCTGGGCGGGGGTCCATGGTGCCCACAGGGCCAGTGGGTCAGCGGACAGGGAAGCTACGGTGTAGAGAGCCCCCCAGGGACTGTGTGGAGCGAGATGAGTGGGCCCAGGGGAGTCAGGCTACCTTTGGAATAGGAGTGAAAAGGCATCCCTGGGGGAATGGAAGGGGGCTGAGAGGACCACAGAGGGGCACCACCTGAGGGGTGGGCTCCATCTGAGACAAGGCCCCAGAGGGACCTTTGGATCTGCTGGCCACAGTGTGCCCTGGGCCTGCGGATTTGTGAGCAGGGCAGAGGGGAACCTGCAGGGGTTAGGGTGGCCGGGTGGTGCTGAGCCTGGCCTCACCGCACCCGGAGGACAGGACGGTCCTCGAGGGAGGGATGTCGAGGAGGCACCCAGGTGGGCGTCGGGCAAGCGGGGGGCACGGGAGCAGAGAGCTGAAGCACGAGGCAAAGCGGAGTGGATGGAGTGGCCAGAGGTGTGGGAACAGCGTTCCAGGCCGAGAAGACAGCACGGCCAGAGCTGGACACGGAGGCTGTGCGGCTCGCTTAGCCGCTGACGAGCCAGGCGTGCTTTAGGTGTGAGAGGTGGTGAGTGCATGTGTGTGAGTGAGTGCATGTGTGAGAGAGTATAAATGTGTGTGTGAGTGAGAGAAGGGATGAGGGTGTGTGTGCGCATGAGTGTATGTGTGTGTGTGTGTGTCAGTGAGTGCATGTGTGAGAGAGTATAAATGTGTATGTGTGTGAATGCGTGTGTAAGAAAGAGTATAATGTGTGTGTGGGAGAGCGTACGAGGGTGTGTGTGTGAGTGTGAGAGGGCGTATGTGTGTCATTGTTTAGCGGTCTCTCCTTTTCCTTTCTAGCTGGCCCTCAGGTGCAGGGGTCCAGGCGGTCAGATCTTCACTGCCTGACCCTTGACTTCCTCTGGTTGGGAAAGCCTTTATTTTCATAGGTTGGTTCTCTCATATCTCACTTCCACTCCTCTGTGTGTGCATGTGTGCATGTGTGTATGTCTTATTTGGATGCTCTTATATATGCGTTGTAATTTGCAATGGATACAGTGTTAATTTTTTGGTAACATGCATTGGCTCATAGGTCACGTTTTTTTT
>SJYV01007190.1:0-10466 GCA_006410875.1 Neotragus pygmaeus
AGCAGGGTGACAATATACAGCCTTGATGTACTCCTTTCCCAATTCTGAACCAGTCCATTGTTCCATGTCCAGTTCAATTGTTACTTCTTGACCCACATGCAGGTTTCTCAAGAAACAGATAAAGTGGTCTGGTATTCCCATCTCTTTAAGAATTTTCCAATTTGTTGTGATCCACACAATCAAATCCTTTAGTGTAGTCGATGAAGCAGAAGTAGATGTTTTTCTGGAATTTCCTTGCTTTCTCTGTGATTCAACACAGGTTGGCAGTTTGATCCCTGGTTCCTTTGCCCTTTTAAAATTCAGCTTGTATATCTATAAATTCATGTACTGTTGAAGCCCAGCTTGAAGGATTTTGAGCATAATCTTGCTAGCATGTGAAATGAACACAATTGTACAGCAGTTTGAACTTTCTTTCGCATTTCCCTTCNTCCCTGGTTCCTTTGCCCTTTTAAAATTCAGCTTGTATATCTATAAATTCATGTACTGTTGAAGCCCAGCTTGAAGGATTTTGAGCATAATCTTGCTAGCATGTGAAATGAACACAATTGTACAGCAGTTTGAACTTTCTTTCGCATTTCCCTTCTTTGGGATTGGAATGAAAACTGACCTTTTCCAGTCCTGTGGCCACTGCCGAGTTTTCTAAATTTGCTGACATATTGAGTGCAGTACTTTAATGGCATCATCTTTGGATTTTTCAAATCTGGATTTGAAATAGCTCAGCTTGAATTCCATCACCTACACTAACTTTGTTTATAGTAATGCTTCTTAAGGTCCACTTGACTTAACATTCTGGGATGTCCAGTTCTAGGTGAGTGACCACACCGTCATGATTATCTGGGTCATTAAGATCTTTTTTGTACTATTCTATGTATTCTTGCATACCTCTTATTAAACTATTGTGCTTCTGTTAAGTCCTTATATTTCTGTCCTTTATCATGTATATCCTTGCATGAAATGTTCCCTTGATATCTTCAATTTTCCTGAAGAGATCTCTAATCTTTCCCATTCTATTGTTTTCCTCTATTTTTTGCATCGTCCATTTAAGAAAACTTTCTTTTCTTTACCTGCTATTCTCTGCATTCAGTTGGATACATCTTTCCCTTTCTCCCTTGCCTTTCACTTCTCTTCTTTCCTTAGCTTTTTATAAAGCCTCCTTAGACAACCACTTTGCATTCTTGTATTCTTTTTCTTGGGGATGGTTTTAGTTATTGCCTCCTGTACAATATTATGAACCACTATCCATATTTTTTCAGGCACTGTGTCTTCCAGATCTAATTCCTTGAATCTATTTGTCACCTCCTCTGTGTAAGCAGAAGGGATTTGGTTTAGGTCATATCTGAATGGCCTAGTGGTTTTCCCTACTTGCTTCAATTTAAGCTTGAGTTTTGCATAAGGAGTTCATGATCGGAGACATAATCAGTTCCCAGTCTTGTTTTTTTTGCTGACTGTATAAAGCTTCTCCATCTTTGGCTGCAAAGAATATAGTCAATCTGATTTTGGTGTTGACCATCTAGTGATGTCCATGGATAGAGTCATCTCTTCTGTTGTTGAAGAGGTTGTTTGCTATGACCAGAGTTTCCTCTTGACAAAACTGTTAGCCTTTGCCCTACTTCATTTTGTACTCCAAGGCCAAACTTGCCTGTTACTCCAGGTATATTTTAACTTCTTACTTTTGCATTCCAATCTCCTATGATGAAAAGGACATCTTTTTGATGTTAATTCTAGAAGGTCTTGTAGATAGGTTGATTTGGGGTTGATAGGTCAGCATTATTGGTTGGGGCATAGACTTGGGTTACTGTGATGCTGAATGGTTTTCCTCGGAAATGAATCAAGATCATTCTGTCATTTTTGAGGTTGCACCCAAGTACTGCAATTCAGAGTCTTTTGTTGTTTCATCTAATCTTCCCATGTCATATCTTTTGCCTTTTCATGCTGTTCATGGGGTTCTTGTGACAAGAATACTGAGTGGTTTGCCATTCCCTCCTCTAGTGGGGCACGTTTTGTTCGAAGTCTTCATTATGACCTGTCCATATTGGCTGGCCCTGCATGTCATGTCTCATAGCTTTGTTGAGTTATGTAAGCCCCTTCACCATGACAAGGTTGTGATTCGTGAAGGGATAAAGAAGGATTATGAGATCTAGAATGAAGTTCTAAGATTTATTCCTGGAACAATCCCATCTCAACCAAGTTATCTTCTTTTAGCTTCTTCTATACAATGTAGCTACCTCACAAAAGTTGAGTAACTGTGTTTTTTTTCCCTCATAATGAAAATTTGAATTAAACCACAAATGAAAAATATAAATAAATAGTGGAAGAGTGATTGCCTGTTAAATCAGGGCTTTATGCTAACTTGAAGTTACCGCAACAAAAGATGGGATGAAGATGGGATCATGAACCAATTTGTTTCTCCACGTATAGACTTGGGCTTCTTTCCTTTTCTAGTTTGTCTTCCACTTCACATCCCAGTCAAAAGTGTCTTTCTGACACTTTGTTCACTATCTGACACTTCAGTGGCATATTCAGTAGGTATAGAACCTCTTAGGGGTGGAAGATACCTTGGATTGAGTGGTTATATCCTGCTTGACACCAAAGGATTGGACTAGACTAATGGTAAAAGATTTTCACACATACACAAAATTTTCTAAAAAAATCTTACCCCTTCACATAGGGCTGCCAATTTATTGTTTTGCTAGTTAAAGATATTATAAAAATAACAACTACTGTCTGTGATTTTCATTTCGTAAAAGAAGGGATATTGTAATATAAAAACTAGCATGGGTATAATCTCATAATCAGAGTTTAAAAAATTAACTTTATAAAGCAATCATTATGTAATCCTTGTTTTTCTCATTTTCCCCTCGCACTAGTGAAATGTTCATTATAAACTGATATTTAGGTACTGCCCCATTAGATCTGGGTTCTATTTTTGACTCTGCTGATAATTTACTGGCTAACATTTAGCCAAACTTTCTCTTCCTTTTCTTCATTTTTCTTATCCCTCGAATGGGAAATATCAGATAAGATGAGATCCATGCTCCTTTCTAGCTCTAATGTTTAGGATACTGTACTTGTAGAGGTTTTTTTCTAGTCCTTGTAATGTCAGTTCATTCTGAAAAAAAAAAAAAAGGCTGATAATTACAGAACCCCAAGTCAAATAGCAAGCAATTCACATTCCTGGCATGCACATGACAGAGAATATTTGTGCCAGCCATGGTACAAGGCACCAGGGCTTTCCCTTTTTATGTTCTTTACATTTTGAAGGGAAGAAGGTTATTTTTTTGAGAGCAAATTGTTGTTTCTTTAAAATTGCCTACAATCACTTCATTCTCCTATTTTCTTCACTTTTACCCCCAAATAATATCAACTCAAAACTTCTAAGCTCTCATTTAGTACGTGTATCTGTTTGGGGGTTGATTGCTATATAAAGATTTTAATCTCTTCTCTCTTTTGTCCCCTTTCTGACCCTATCTTCTAATATGCACTTTCCATGAATCCTTCCCTATTTATTTTTCTTTCTTTTTTCCCCTTTAGACAGAAAATATGACCTCAGCTGTTGGCATGATCCATAAATGGCATTATCTGAATTCTTGGCAAAGTCCCAGTTGGGGAATGTTGGGCTGCAGTTGGTTCTAGGTGCTTGAAGGAAATATAAAATTAATTAGCAACATAATTTGGGGCTTTACTTGCCTTGTAAAAGTGCACTAGTATTTGTACTAGAAAGCACTTTCTGGCCAAAATCCTACTGTGCTGTTTCAAGAAGACTTGGATTTTAAATGCAACATTTTGAGCAAAGTGGTCATTTTATTGGCAACCCTAACTTCACTAGTCCCGGGCAAGAAATAACAAGAGTAAATTTAGGGCTTCAGGGCTACTGTCTTGGAGTTTAAGGGGAATTCAGTGGGTACTTAAGGGACCCTAGGTCTCCAAAGATGAAGTTCTGCTTCCTTGCCCCTACTCCTGCCTCTTCTGCCTCTCTTTATAGATTTTTTTCTTGGCACCTGTTTGAGTGACATCTGAAGAATGGGTCACTAAAACACACACACACACACACACACACACACACACACACACACACAGGGCACTCAAGAGGCAGCACAAATTATAGTGGTTTCTTTTTATCAAATTTATTTAAAATAAGCCAAAATGATATAATCCAAAATTTAATTTGGATTATGTTTCTCCAGTTGTTCACTCTTGATGGTGATAGATTGTTTTGTCTCAGGGAAGGCCAGAATTTAGGTCAGTTGCTTGTGATCCATAGCCCTCCCCCTGCCTACCTTCTCACTCCAGCCTTCTTTGTTGCCTTAGAGCTGGACCTTCACAGCCTGGGATAGTGGGGGCATGGTGCAGTGTACTTTTGCATTCTTCCAGCTGTACTCTCACTGGGGAAAATCAACTTTGAAGTGAAGCTGGGGGCCTGCCAGGAAACTGAAAAGAGGTTATTAAAAATGGTATTTTTTAAACCATGAGTGATGTTTTGCTAGCAGAGGGTAACAGGTTACTTGGAATCTGAACCGCTTTTGGGTTTTGGATTAAATTGCAAAGTTGGCTGAGATTTCAGACCCCCAGGGTCTTGAAGGCTGAGGACACAATTGAAAGCATATTAGATGCTGGCTGCATCCATACAATACCAACTAATGAGTTAAAAAGGGAGAATTCACTAAGATGGGTTTATTTAGTATCATGAACACAAAAATGTAAGTTTGTGTTTAGCCTTGTCCTTAATTTAGTTTTATTTTAGGTTTTTTAATTTTAATAAATTCAAACTAAAATATTTCAGTATGGAAATAGTCTGTATTTATACTGTAAGCATCATATTGCTTAGAATTCCACTATAGTGTTCCTCATATTCCTACCCCCAACAGCTTTAAGTGGTAATGATTATATACTAAGAACAACAACAACAAAAGTCTCATGGAATTATTTTCAATGTCACTATCCTATTCCACCTTCCCAACTGTTTTCCTAAAGAACCTATGACAGAATCTAAAATTTCATGATTGCCTTTAAACTTTTGTTCATTTAGTTCTGTAAGTTTTGGTTTCTAAGTATCCTCATTCCATTATTTGTTGGTGGTTTATGCAGGCCTTTGACGTCATCTCCTCTGGTGCGTAGTCAAGAATGCTCCCAGCTTGAAAGGGATTTCTGTCCTTGTGTCCTTCTACTGGGTTCTTAGAGGTGTTTCCTTCTATAGTTATGTGTCCACAAACTTTCCCAGCCTCATGTTCCATGATTCCCCTGGACTGGACCACTTACTCTTCCCTTTATATGCTCAGGATGCATTAGCAGTAGCCCTGGTCTGAGTCTTGTCTATGGTGGTTTTGAACAATGGTCTCCAGATTACCCTTCAGCTATCTGACAAGCTTTGCTTGGTAAGATTTTTAGGGAAATGTTGGTATTACCTTATTATTAGCCCATAAGCTAGTTCTGAACTGTAAACATAGCTTCAAGCTGCTTTTACTTTGAGCATGGCCAGCTAGATATTTTTGTGGACTTGTCCTTGCATTTCCTACTCCTCCTTCTTGTTTCTGGGTCAAGAAGACCCTCCCCCAAGAGAATGGTTTGGGGAGCTATGGCCAAGCCAACTGAAGTTGGTGGTGGACAGCAAATTCCAAGTGTCTAATCTCACTTGGATATTTTCTTAATTCAAAATCCCAGAAGTGTGATTTAAACTACTAGACTTGAAAAGGTCCTTAGAGATTTTCTAGTGCAACTTCATTTTTATGTTGGGAAGACCAAGATTGGGGATAGGGATCTGACCAAGGTCATAGGGCTGATCAGTGGGAGCGCTGGATGAGAGCCTTAGTCTGTAAAATAAGTTGTCTAAGGTAAGCATTGGTGCTGAGTGAGATTCAATCCCTAATCATTTCAACTCCCAAGTAACTCCTTCCACTTTTCCTCATAGTCTACCTAATAATGAAAAAATATAACTAACAAAGTAGTATGCATACAGACCATAACAACATAGATATTAGAACCTTTTAGGTCTTATCTCAGCTATATCACCCTAGGCCCTACCCTGACCCTCACAGCTGCCTTTCTCTGTGGGATATCTGGGATAGAGGCTCTGGGAGGTGTCCAGAAAAGTCCATGGAAGGAAGGTGAGGGAATTTTTCTGCCTCTATAGAAGGCCAGTACTGGCCTGAGGTCAACTTTCCTGAGTTTCTTCCAAGCAGATTGCACAGTAGATGGGGGTAAGGGAAGCACAATTGGTCCAGACTGTTTTTATTTGGTCTGCAGTGTGAGAGATCAGACATTCTGAAGAGAATTGAAAACACTTCTTTTTTTTCCCTGGGGCTATGAAGGGAGAGGTTGGGCCCCATTTGGCACAGAGTTGATTAAAACATTAAAAAAACTCCAATATTGTTGCCCAAGGATGAATGGAAAATTTTCCTTCCAGTCAGGGCTGGCTCCTAAACCCCATACTTTCTTAAGCCTTTGATTAGCAGACACCTGCCACCAAGGAGACCAACAAACAGGGGTTGTTTGTGAAGGGTTGCTCAGAAGGTTTCTGAGAGTAGATAAGCAATAATGAAGTTTGGATGGGAGGAGTAGAATAATTTGGCACATCTGTTGGGTCCCCAAAGACCAAAACAACAACACTTTAATGCTGAGACTAAAGAAATTTTTTTTGAGTTTTTTTTTTTTTTTTTGCTTTTGATTCATTTATGTGTATCTGGACCTATCAAAAAATTGGTAATGCCACTGTGTCCAGAAAGTTAACCCATCTCCTCAGTTTTTCTTTTGAGGTAACAATGTCAGCCATCTTACTTTTTATCATCTCTTATTCAAAATGTTTTTAAGAGAAGATACTAGAGACAGAAGATTGCTATATTACTGATGACCACTTCAGGGTAATTTGTGGCTTAGAAGATATTGGAAGAAAGTTATGATTAACGCAAGTGAAAAAAAATAATGACTCACAAATAGAGGAACTTCAGACCTACTGGGGAGGAGAGAGATTTTTGAGATCCCTTACATTAATCAGCCGTAATGTGAGACTATCTCTGAAAACAAACTTCCTGTTAATCAGCATGAAAGGTTATTTTAAAATAACAATGATTATATATACCCCAGGTACTTTAAAAAATATTTTGGATTGCTAAGAGTAATAACTTTGATCTGATGGGAAGTCACTGCAAAGAGGCTCCTTCTGCAACTGGCTCAGACAAGGTATTTACTCAGAGCAAAGCACATTGGTCTAGTTGTCTTGGCGATAGACAGTTTGGCAGTAAATGCTGTCTGCACAGCTCTGAGGTGGGGTTGAACTGTCTGTAATGTCTCCATTCAAGTTTGGCTAATTGAAATCAGGAAGAAAATTAATGTATAAAGGCAAAAAAGTTACACCTCCAGTCAGGTTTTGCATGCCTTTCAATGTGCTGGATAAAAACAGTTTGGGGAGTTCTTGTTTTCTTATTTTTACTATGTTATTGTTATACATGTGCTGGCACATTAGCCTCCAAGACATGGATACTACTTGTGGCAATATGCCGGCTTTCCAAGGACCCCAAGTGAACCTGAGCTTTGTCACTATTCACACTTCATCCACCTAGTACCCGAGGCACAGAGAAAGCAAGGACCATGTCTCTGGAAGGCAACCCAACTAGCCATTCAGGTAAGAATGTTATATCTTTAGCCAGGATAGGAAGCACCATGCTGAAAGCTAAAATAAACTAAGACAGAGGATTTTTCAAATCTGTGAATCTCCAGAAACTGCATGTGAAAACTTCATGTGTATGTGCATATGTAAATCTTTTAGAATCTTTAACTTTTATCAAATTCCCTAAGGATCTGAAATCTTCCAAAAGTTAAGAACAATTGCTACATAGATTAAAGTTTTCAATCTTAACCCCTGTTTAGTTTTTCCTTGTATTTCATATTGGCTGATGGAAATGGTGAAATTCAGATATTTGTTATATAGATCCAAAAGCTAGACATGCTTTAGTTCAGAATAGTTAGATGAGGAGATCATTCAGCACATCATTCTTTATGTAAAATAAAAGCATAAATACAGTAAATTCTCTACATACAAATCTTCAATTTGTGAACTTTAAGAGATCAAATGTAGGTGCACATGTCCAATCATGTAAGTTAGTTCACGTGTCTGGTGAACATTGTCATGGGAGCATATACAAGTGGTTGTACTTTTGTGTACTTTAATATACAGTGCTGTTGCTATGCAACACAAGGAGCTTACTAATGAAGATCTGATGGAATTGAAGGTGTAGAGAAAAGACGGAAAGGGACAAGAAGAAGTACTAAAGAACCAAAGAGATTCATAGCACAGGAAATGCAAGGAGATTTTATTTATTTAAGGAGGCACTGATAGATTTTGAGGAACAGGACTCAAATGTAAAATGGTACATTAAGGTTTCAGCAGCTGTTTAGAACGGAATCCAGTGCTACAGTGCTATCTATGATGAGAGAAAAAAAAAAAAGACCTACTGCTCAAACATTACTAGATCTTTTTTTCAAGAGGTTAGATAGGATTGAATCCAGAAAGGAACCAGAACTTGTGCCATCAACATCAGCTGTGAGTGAAACTGCAGCTTGCCCTCCATGGCAAGAGTGAACATTGACATTTTAGGAATCAGTGAACTAAAATGGACAAGAATGGGCAATTTTAATTAAGATGGCCATTATATCTACTACTGTGGGCAAGAATCCCTTAGAAGAAATGGAGTAGCTCTCATAGTCAACAAAAGAATACAAAATGCAGTACTTGGGTGTAATCTCAAAAGTGACAGAATGAACTCTGTTCGTTTCCAAAACAAACCATTCACTATATAATCTAAATTTATACTCCAACTACTAATGCTGAATAAGCTGAAGTTGAGTGGTTATATGAAGACCTACAAGACCTTCTAGAACTAACATCAAAAAAGATGTCCTTTTCATTGTAGGGGACTGGAATGCAAAAGTAAGAAGTCAAGAGATACCTGAAGGAACAGGCAAGTTTAGCCTTGGAGCACAAAATGAAGCAGGGCAAAGGCTAACAGAGTTTTTCCAAGATAACACACTGGTCATAGCAAACATGCACTTCCAACAACACATGAAGTGACTCTACACATGGACATCACCAGATGGTCAATACTGAAATCAGATTGATTATATTCTTCGCAGCCGAAGATGGGGACCTTCTATACAGTCAGCAAAACAAGACCAGGAGCTGACTGTGGCTCAGATCATGAGCTACTTTTTGCAAAATTCAAAGTTAAGTTGAAGAAAGTGGAGGAAACCACTAGGCCATACAGGTATGATCTAAATCAAATCCTATATAATTATATAGTATAAGTGACAAATAGATTCAAGGAATTAGATTTGATAGACAGAATGCCTGAAGAACTATAGACTTAGGCTCATAACATTGTACAGAAGGTGGTCATCAAAACCATCCCCATGAAAAAGAAATGAAAATTGGTGAAATGGCTATCAGTTACAAATGGCTGAGAAAAGAAGAGAAAAGCAAAGGAGAAAAGGGAAGATATGTCTACCTAATTTCCAAAATATACAAGCAGCACATACAACTCAATACCAGAAAAACAAACAACCCAAACCAAAAGGGGAAAAGACCTAAACAGAATTTCTCCAAAGAAGTCATATAGATGGCTAACAAACACATGAAAATATGCTCAACATTGCTCATTATTAGAGAAGTGCAAATCAAAACTAAAATGAGATATTCAATAATTCCCTTAAATGTAAATGGGTTGAATGCCCCAACCAAAAGATAAATACTGGCTGAATAGATACAAAAACAAGACGGCCATATATGTTGTCTACAAGAGACCCACCTGAAAACAGGGGACACATACAGACTGAAAGTGAAGGGCTGGAAAAAGATACTCCAGGCAAATAGAGATCAAAAGAAAGCAGGAGGAGCAATACTCATATCAGATAAAAGAGACTTTAAAACAAAAGCTGTGAGAAGAGACAAGGAAGGACACTACACATTGATCAAAGGCTCAATCCAAGAAGAAGATATAACAATTATAAATATGTATGCACCCAACATAGGAGCACCACAATATGTAAGACAAATGTTAACATGTCTGAAAGGGAAAATTAACAGTAACACAATAATAGTGGGAGACTTTAATACCCCCCTCACACCTATGAATAGATCAACTAAATAGAAAATTAACAAGGAAACACAAACTTTAAATGATACAATAGACCAGTTAGACCTAATTGATATCTATAGGACATTTCACCCCAAAACGAAGAATTTCACCTTTTTCTCAAGTGCATATGGTACCTTCTCCAGGACAGATCACATACTGGGCCATAAATCTACCCTTGGCAAATTCAAAAAAATTGAAATCATTCCAGGCATCTTTTCTGACCACAATGCAGTAAGATTAGATCTCAATTACAGGAGAAAAACTATGAAAAATTTCAACATATGGAGGCTGAACAAAACGCTGCTGAGTAACCAAAAATCACAGAAGAAATAAAAAAGGAAA
>SJYV01007193.1:0-124345 GCA_006410875.1 Neotragus pygmaeus
CTTGCCACCTCTTCTTAATATCTTCTGCTTTTGTTAGGTCCATACCATTTCTGTCCTTTATCGAGCCCACAGGTAAAAATTCTGTTATGTTCTTGGAGAAGCTAGATTGATATACATGAAGCAGAAAATCTATGACAGTAATCTGATTCAGTGCTGAAATATTTATACAAACTATATTTATTTATACAAACTATTTATACAAACTATCAAGATTTCTACAAGCTATAAATCTTTAGGCAACCCCATGGACTGTAGCCCACCAGGCTCCAACATCCATGGAATTTTGTAGACAAGGGTACCTGAGTGGGTTTCCATTTCCTTCTCCAGGGGAATCCTCCCAACCCAGGGGTCGAACCCAGGTCTCCCACATTGCAGGTAGACACTTTACTGTCTGAGCTACCAGGAAATCGCATACAAACTATCAAGATTTATACAAACTATAAATCTTTAGGTGTTCAAAAAAGGAATAATTAACACAGCACAATATGATTTTCCAGGACTGCAGAGGCTTGAATTCTGGGCCTTAAATGATGACTAGAGTTTGGAAAGGGAAAGAGTCAAAGATGTTTTTATATATCTTCTGCACAGAAAAGAGTTTATGGGAGAATACAGGAAGAAGGTAACTTATTTCTTCATACATACAATGCCTTGATTTTCTTATCAAAAATAATTTTCTTATAAAAATTTTATAAAGATATGAAAATTTTAAGTGACATATATGCAAAGTAGCTGTATTATGATTGAGACATTTAAATTTAATAACTTAATAAGATGAGTGGCTTAGCAGGAGTTCTTCAATTAATAACCAGCTTAATATGAGCTTCCCTGGTGGCTCAGATGGTAAAGAATCTGCCTGCAATGCAGGAGACCTGGGTTTGATCCCAGAATTGGGAAGACCCACTGGAGAAGGGAAAGGCTATCCATTACAGTATTTTTGCCTGGATAATCCCATAGACAGAGGAGCCTGGCACGCTACAGTCCATGGGGTTACAAAGATTTGGACACAATTGAGCACCCAATATCAACTCTGCTATGTTATGCTAAGTCACTTCAATCGTGTCTGACTCTTTGTGACACTATGGACTGCAGCCCACGAGGCTCCTCTGTCCGTGGGATTCTCCAAGCAAGAATACTGGAGTGGGCTGCCATGCCCTCCTCCAGGGGATTTTCCCAACCCAGGGATTCAGCCCGCATCTCTTAGGGCTCCTGCGTTGGCAGGCAGGTTCATCACCAGCACTGCCACCTGGGAAGCCCAGTGTAAGCTAGTTGTCGCATATGAAAAAGTATGTCTTCTGTTAGGTAGCTGAGTTCTTTGCTACTAGAAGCGACAGAAGCTCTTTGGTTATATACTAGATCAGTGTATGAAGTAATGTTAGTGTTGGGTCAAAGTTGGACTGATTTCTCCCCGCTTTTCTTTTAATCTTGCAAGTTAATATAGCACTCTTAGGGATCTGCCTGATGTTTCCTGAGAGTAAGACCTATCCTTTTGCTGTTGTTGTTGTTCAGTCACTCAGACCTATCCTTAAGCTCTGGAATATAGTGGACAAAACAGTGATTCTTATGACAAACTGCCTCAGAAACTTTAAGTATTTACTTTGCTCAACTGCTTTTGTGTATCTGTGTGTGTGTACCAGTGGGGAGATAACTACCAAGAAATATTTATTTTTTTGAATCGCACTGGACCTACATTTTTAGAAAGAAATGGTTCAGTTCCATTGTTCACTAAAATTTTCCTTCTACCTTTTATTCAGGTTTATTTTCATAATGTTGAAAATGTTTTTATAGATTCCTTTCAGAGACAACTAATCTAAGAAAAAAAATCACGATGTGATTGAAAACGTCTAAATATTGAAGAAAAACTCTTCTCTACTAAGTACAATAATTAAATGACTTGCAAATTGAATTAATAGACACATTTACATGGATCCTATTTGTGAAACCTGGGGCATCAAATACTGTATTTATCTTAATGAACACAGCCTATAAGTTTCTAGTTGTTTGTGATACCTATATAAAATAGCTATACCAGTTTCTAAACAGGACATGACTTTAAATAGAATTCCAGAATTCCAGGTCAGTAAAGGATTCATTGAGAATGTGTTTAATATGGGTTACCATATTCAATAGAATGTTACAATATGAGTTCAAATAGAAGAAGTGGAGTCGGAGTTAGGAAGACTCAATCCACTGTCATCTTTTTTACTTAAAAGAGAGAGGAGTTTTCTAATAAGAATTTATTGTTTTATTACAGTGTCAAGGGATTAAAGACAATAATACACCATGTAAAAAAATCTTTAGCAATACCTTGGTTAAGTTAATTTGGAATATAGATGAAAAGAATGCTTGAGGTTAGAGGTCTCTGAACTTCTTCCCTTACGGGGCCCAGATGGTAAACATTTTAGGCTCTGTGGACCATATGGTCTCTGCTGCAGCTACTGAATTCAGCCATTGCTAGCTGCAGAAAATACATAGATGAATGGGTGTAGCATTGTTATAATACAATCTTATTTACAAAAGCAAGTGGTGAAACAGATGGATTTGGCCCACAGGCCTTAGTTTACCTTAGTTCACCTGGTCTGGATGAGCAGTTAAACATATATCTTATACAAAATAATGGATCCTCAGATCTGTAGTTGAAGTAGTAGCTCCTGCCAAATCCCTGAGGGCTTAGCTGGGAGGAAAGGTGTTTTCTTCAGATACTTGCACACCAAGGCTCAAGGGGATCTCTGGCATAAGCTAAGACTCTTTTTTTAGAAGAAAATGCTTGACTAAGTCTGCAGAAACCTCTTTAGAAATTTGACTCTCACAATTAAAAAAACATGGAGGAAGCAAAACACAGCTGCATAGGATACTGTGCACCAGTAATCAGTGGAACTGCTGGTTATTTTCTATGAGGACAATAGATCTTAATTTAGTTCTGCTCTTTTCTCCTAACTTTATGCTACATACTCATCTTTATCCTCTAAAGGCATATACTGAGTACAACCCTGCTGCTTTATCAAAATTCCATGATACGAATATTTTTGAGGTTGTTACAATTTAAATGTTTCATGATGTCAGAAAAAAAATCTTTAAAAACTCCCTTATCCTAGATAACTGTGTTATGAGACTCTATAGTATCTTTTTCAGTTCCTCCTAATACAGAACCACAGGCTACCAGGAGCTCAGGAAAAGCTTTCACAGTGTAAAGAGGTAAAATTTTTATTTGAACTAAAAATAAGATTTTGTTGAATAGAATACATTTAACAGGATAAAGGAGAAACTTTCTCTCACCTCTTGGCAAGAGAAAACATCTTGATGCATATCCATCTGTCATTTGAAATGACTCTTATTCCATCTTAGAAATATTTTAACCAATTTCCTGTTGTTGACATAAATGTCATTTCCAATTACCTACTAAACCAGATAATGTTATGATGAATATTTTTACACAAATCTTGAATGCCAAAGATAATTCCTAGAAGGAGAATACATCAGACCTTGGATCACTACAGGATATTTTTTGCTTTAATCTTGCCATTTTGATATACAATGATGATAATTCAATGTTTTTTAAATCTGTATTGAATTAAGAGTCTAAATTGTATATGTTTATTTCCATTTGCATTCCTTTGTTTGAAGACTTATTCTTCCCATCAATATTTATCATTGTCCACTTGTGCCAAAAACACAGAGAGTCCTGGACTATACAAGATCGCTGTTCCTCTAAAAGTCTAACTTTTGGTGTGTGAGTCTTAATTGATCAAAAAATCTTTACTGAGAGTCTTTAAAGCACTGAGTACACAGCAATGTATAAGACAGAAAGGTCTTTGTTATAAGGTGGGAAGAGAAAGATACTAAACACAGCGAGTTAATACATATTTCACATATTAATTCTAAAAAGATTATAGAGTAATATGGTAGAGGATAAACAGAGACAGTGAGGTTTGGAAGGGGGAGCCTGCTTTATTTAGCGGATTCTGCTGAGGCAACTTTTAAGTTGAGACTTGAACCATAAAAAGAGTCCTGTTAAAAAGCTAACTAGAGGATTACCCAGCTTGATGAAAAAAATTACAAAAGATTCTGAGATAGGAGTTTTTTGTCCTGGTGGGTTAGAAATACAGCCTGTCAATCTAGAGTATGAAAACAAGGTAGTGAACAGAGGGAAATAAAGTCAGAGTTAGGAAGTGACCAGATCATGCTGGATCAGGTAGGCCAATGTGAGAAGTTGGATCTGTATTTTAAATATGATAGGAACCTATTGGGCAATTCTGAAGAGGGAAGTGATAAGAAAGGGATTGATAAATTATTAGAAAATGGAGTAAAATGATTCAAAGCCTTGATGAAGAAGCAGATCTGGCGGACAAAATAAATACATAAAGTTAGAGATGAGATTGCTCTCAATGCTGTTAGAGGTCTTATATTCACAGTGTGCACATCTACATATTTACATGGTGTGGTTACTTGAAGTGAAGTTGTGGTAGAATTCACTGCATTAGAGAAGGTCAGAGAAATTTGATTGGACATACTAAGTGACATTGAAGTGAGAGATGGCATCAGGCCTCAGAAGGGAGAAAGGATGAGAGGAAGGTAAAGTGATATAACAATAGATGATAATAAAAATGATAACCAATAGAATGTGCCATAGGTAATTAGCAGAAGCATTCATTAAATTATGGTGAAGATAGATCAGTAATCAACTGGAATATAAATTGTGAGCTGGGAGAATATCACCTTACCTGACATTTCTATACTACGTGGCTGTTAGTGGAGCAAGGAGCTTCAGCTTAATATGGCTGAAGGGGTCATGTATTTTGGGAACCAGCACATTTTATTTATAGCAAGAAGCAGTGGTGAGTACTGTGATGAGACTGAAAAATGAAGGGAATACAGTTCCCTAGGAACAGAGGTGCCTGAGGTGAGAGAGGTTGGGAAGAATGAGAAGTGTAGGAGGAGGCTCAATATGTATAAAAGAATGAGTCTGTAAGAATGGGATATCATCATCTCTGATCAGAGTTCCAAACAGAAGTTATTATTAAAACCTTTACATAAAGCATAAAAGTAAAATTATCTCAGGGCTCTCATCTCATGGTGAAAACAGCCACAGTTCTTAGTCCCAGAAGGATTCGGGCTAACCACTGAAGCTTGTTCCAGACAGGCTAGGTGCTAGAATTATAAAACAAATTAAGAATTGAACCCTTTCCTCAAGAGGCTTACTGTCTAGTAGAAAGAGGCTGAATACGTTTTCTAAAGGTGTATGTAAAGTAAGTACAACAAAGTGTGTATAAATTCATAAAATATTTGTCACCTTTGTTTGCCCTAAAATCAAAAGTTCTTATGTTTAATATTTCAGGAACTTCATACTACAATAATTGTTGCTAAGTAGTGCAGAGTTTCTAGGCAGAATTTCACACTGGGTATGGCATACAGAGGCCAATGAAGTATGTATTTATGAAAGGTCTTAAGCAAGGGAGCTTTGTATAGTGAGAATCTTCTAAGACAAATCTCAAGTATACCCAGATCAGGATCCGGGTATACTTTCTACCCAGTAGTCCTGCTCCTTACAACGCAAATGTCCCATTGTATTATTTAAGGATGGTTTGGTCCCAATTCAGAGCAAACTGAGTAAGCCTGTTTGCTTAAAATGTATACTGGACGTGTCAGAAGCAGTCAGATTCTATCATGCAGTTATTTTATGACAGATCTAGGCCAAAGACATGAAGCTTGGCAAGTGCCTTATAAATTATAGCTGTGCTGAAGCCTACAGCAGTGAGGCTTAGCTTTATCCCACCTTCTAACTATTCTTGCAAAAATAAATATGATAGAATTACCTCATACAGGAAAGGAGGAAACAATCCCTCCAGAAAACTACATGCCAAGCATTCAATAAGAGTCTTAGATTTTCTTTTATTAATCTGTTTTATTTCTTTTTCCAACAAATCTAAAACTGTCACTATTAATAGAAAACCATGTAATATTACGTAATGCTTTTCTTTAAAGTCTAATCGGCCCTAATTCTAAAGTCCTGGCACAGGTGTCAAAAATCTCACCCAAAAGAGATGTGACTGCTGTCACTCTTTGCTTCATTTTGGGTATTAATTTGGTAATCTTCAGATTTTAAGTGGAAATGTTCTGCATTATTTGTATCCTACTTCCTAAGAGGGCAGAAAGGAAAAGGCTGTCATTACTTGCTCACTAATTTAGAATAATTGTTCAATATTAGTAAGAGACACTTAGATGTTTGATTATAATGGCAATAAAAGTCCCAGTATAAATTTAATATTTAAGATAGAAAAAAAATCTACAATAAATCAATGAAAGAGTTTTTCAGCTCTGATAGTCTGATACCTGAGCCTGTGTGTTTCAACAGTAGATTAAATAGCAGGAGACCCTGATTCAATTCCTAGGTCAGTAAGATTCCCTGGAGAAGGGATAGGCTACCCACCACATGTTCTTGGGCTTCCCTGGTGTCTCAGACAGTAAAGAATCCACCTGCAATGTGAGAGACCTGGACTCAATCCCCTGGAGAAGGGCGTGGCAACCCACTCCAGTATTCTTGCCCAGAGAATCCCCATGGACAGAGGAGTCTGGCAGGCTACAGTCCATGGGGTTGCAAAGAGTCAGACATGACTGAGCGACTAGGTACAGGAGTCGGTGCAAATGCTTATAGCATTATCTAGTTCTTTATCATTTGTCTGTGAAATATATAAAAATTTAAAAGTACAAAAAAAATCCCAAATAATTTTTATTATCTATTTTTTAAATTACCAAAATTTTCTTCACTTTGGGTAACTAATTATCATGGACTTATTACACATTCTTAATGCTTCTATGGGCTTCTCTGGTGGCTCAGATGGTAAAGAGTCTGCTTGCAATGCAGGAGACTGGGTTCAATCCCTGCGTCAAGGTATTCCCCTGGAGAAGGGAATGACACCCGACTCCAGTATTTTTGCCTGGATAGAGGAGACTGGTGGGCCACAGTCGTTGGGGCTGCAAAGAGTCAGAGATGACTGAGCCACTAACCACCACCATCAGTGGTTTCTATGGGCAAACTCGAAGCTTTTGTAATTATTCAATTCCAAAATTCCTTAGTAAAAATGCATGTTTCAGTCAATATAAACAATCTTTAAAATAAGGTGCTTAAGGTAGAGCCATTTAATGTGCAACTGTATGGAGAAATAGGGAATAATGGAAATAGTTTTGTCCAGTCCTATGAGCCCAGTATTCAGATATAACAGTTTTCTCTTAATAGTGTTGAAGAGTGCATGTTGTGTCTTGATTCTGAAATACTTTTTTGCCAAAACAATAGCATGAACTGAAGTCTGATCTACTTCAAAATGAAAAACCTTCCCAGGAGAAATATAGAACTTTACATTTTGGTGAAGATAGATAAATATATAGATAGATTGAAAATGATATGGGGAGATTTTTTAAAATAATGAAACTAGGATCTTGCAGTTTTCATCATGGTGAGAAAACTGTGCCCTTACAGCTGTGTTGAAGTCTGTTGCAATGATTGAATTGAATGCCTTTTCATTCAACCTCATCTTCCCAATATTCCTGCAAAAATAAAAATGATGCAGTTATCCAGTACACAAATGCAAAAATCAATTCCTCCAAGGAATGAAATGCCAAGTATCCAATAATAGGAGGTAGGAACTGGACAAAATATTGAAAAAACTGTTTCTCAGACACAAGACAAAATGAAATTCAGAATTCTAGTCCTTGAGATAAGAAAAACAAAGGAGATGATTGTGGTGGTCTCCTCCTTTTTCTGCATACAGCCACATTCCAGACCACAGTGATGGCAAAGGGGATCCAAGCAGAACATAACTATATCTCTGAATTTAGGAGACAGAAAATCTATGAATAGTTTGGGAAGGCTGAGGAAACTGTTACACTGGAAATAATGGAGAAGAAAGCATAGAGCTTCAGAAATTTGAATAAGGTTTGACTTGAGTCTTTGTTGTTGTTTTGAAGATGAAAAGAACAGATATTTTATCCTTCTGTAGGGGAAGACTCAGTATTATATAGATGTTAGTAGGACCCAAATTAGTCTACAGATTCTTTGTACCTAACAGAATCCTGNCTTGAGTCTTTGTTGTTGTTTTGAAGATGAAAAGAACAGATATTTTATCCTTCTGTAGGGGAAGACTCAGTATTATATAGATGTTAGTAGGACCCAAATTAGTCTACAGATTCTTTGTACCTAACAGAATCCTGGCGTGCTGTGATTCACGGGGAGTCAGACACGACTGAGTGACTGAACTGAACTGAACGGAATCCTAAGAACTTTTTAAGGCTGGAAGAACCGTTCATTTGTCAGCATGCACATATATATTCACAACAGATGTCCACATAAAGAAAAAACATGTAATAACAGATGTCCACATAAATAAAAACATGTAATAAAGGTGATATTTCATGTCAGTGGTTTCACAGAATTAGTAAATATGACTGCTCAAAAAAAGAAAAAAAAATTCTACCTCTGTACCAAAAAGGAACACTCAGATTTATCCAAGTGGGAAATCTGATACCTGTAGATTTTATTAGCTTTATTCAGAAAGCCAACAAATAACACTTTTACTGCTAGAACTTTGCCTCACATGGCCTGGAGAGACATTAATATAAGCAGTCATTTTGTTTCAAAGAAGCAAGCTCGTGAGCCGCTTCTTCTGTGACAGCTGCCAGCTTATCCTCACTCTCCTCTGTGCTGCTTGGAACCCTCTCTCCTGTTCCAGGTGCCTTGAGTCTTTGGATGAACACAGCTTTGTATGTTCAGGGTTCAGACTATTAATGCTCAGCAAAGAAATACCATGGAGCTGCAAACTGAACAATTTCTGAAGCTCTCTCAGGACAGAGAGATATTCAAATTCCAAACAAGCAGAAGAGAGGAATTTATGAGTAACCACGGTAGCTCAGAGGTTATAGCGTCTGCCTGCAATGTGGGATACCTGGGTTCGATCCCTGGGTTGGTAAGATCCCCTGGAGAAGGAAATGGCAACATACTCCAGTATTCTTGCCTGGAGAATCCTGGTGGGCTACAGTCCACGGGGTCACAAAGAGTTGGACACGACTGAGTGACTTCACTTCCTTCACTTCCTAAGGATTCATTAGAGACTCAGGAAGGCTATGCTTTTGTAAATGGGATAAGGTGGTTTTAGGAGTTACAGCCATCCTGTATGCATTCTGATTGTGATGGTGTTAGATGCTCAGTTGTGTCTGACTCTTTGCGACCGCATGGACTACTAGTAGCCCTCCAGGCTCTTCTGTCCATGGAATTCTCCAGGCAATAATACTGGAGTGGGTTGCCCTTCCCTTCTCCAGATATCTTCCCAACACAGGGATCGAATCTGGGTCTCTCACACTGCAGGCAGATTCTTCACCATCTGAGCCACCAGGAAAGCCGCATGCATTCTAACAAAGGTTAGAAATTTCAAAAAACACAAGTTGGTCCAACAGTATTAAAGTATTAATAATACTTTTATATAATAATGCACATTTAAAGTATTGTAAAACAAAAACTAACCAAAATGTGCAAAACCTTTAAAGGAAAACAACCATGTCCAGACATTAGACAATTTAATATTTATAATATCCAGGATCCAGTAGAAACACACTAGACAAGTCAGAAAGCAGGAAAATGTCCTCAGTATCCAGGAGAACAATCAAGACTCAGATAGAATGAGCTAAACAGGACTTTGAAAACACCATTATATTACAGTTAGGACTTAAAGAAAATAAGAATACAATGAAAAGCAAAATGTGTTTATAAAATCAAATGGAATTTTTAGAGATGAAAAATATCTGAAAAAATTCCTGGATAGGTTTAATATCAGATTAGATACTTTCAGAAAAAAAAAAATTAAAGGATATCCAGGAGAGAGGGGCGGGAAGATGGCGGAGGAATAAGACGGGAGATCACTTTCTCCCACACAATTTCATCAAAAGAACAATCCAACGCTGAGTAAATTCCACAAAACAACTTCTGAAGGCTGGCAGAGGACTTCAGGCATCCAGCAAAGCAGATCATTGGCTTCAAAAACAGGTANAGATGACACCACCCTTATGGCAGAAAGCAAAGAAGAACTAAAGAGCCTCGTGATGAAAGTGAAAGAGGAAAGGGTAAAAGCTGGCTTAAAGCTCAACATTCAGAAAACTAAGATTATGGCATCTGGCCCGATCACTTCATGACAGATGGGGAAACAGTGGAAACAGTGACAGATTTTATTTTGGTGGCTCCAGAGTCACTACAGATGGTGACTGCAGCCATGAAATAAAAAGACGCTTACACCTTGGAAGGAAGGTTATGCCCAACATAGACAGCATATTACAAAGCAGACATTACTTTGCCGACAAAGGTATATCTAGTTGAGGCTATGGTTTTTCCAGTAGTCATGTATGGATGTGAGAGTTGGACTATTAAGAAAGCTGAGTGCTGAAGAATTGATGCTTTTGAACTGTGAGTTTGGGTAAACTCCAGGAGTTGGTGATGGACAGGAAAGACTGGCATGCTGCATTCCATGGGGTCGCAAAGAGTCGGGCACAACTCAGCAACTGAACTGAATTGAACAGTTGGAATCACAGAAAGAGAGAAGGGAGAGACAATGGTGAAAATATTTGAAGCAATAATAAAAAGTTTACATTCAGTTGATATTTCTATCAACTTTTTTCAGAATTAATGCAAACTCAAAGAAAATAGAATAGATTTATAACGTTGAAAAAATTAAATTAAAATTAAAAATCCAGCAAAATATTTTTTTCAGAAATAAAGGTCATATAGAGACATTTTCAGAAAAAAACTAAAGAGAAGATTAATTGCTAGCAGCCTTGCACTAGTTAGTGTTAATTGCTCGGTCATCTCTTTACCACTCCATGGACTTGTAGCCCACCAAGGTCCTTTGTTCATGGAATTCTCCAGGAGACCCAGGTTAAATCCCTGGGTTGGGAAGATCTCCTGGGGAAGGAAATGACAACCCACTCCAGTATTCTTACCTGGAAAATCCCATGGACGGAGGAGCCTGGTAGGTTACAGTCCATGGGGTCCCAAAGAGTCAGACATGACTGAGCAACTTCACTCTCACTTTCACCCATAGTTTGAGGTCTGTTTCAAAAGTGACTTCTTCCATGAAGCCTTTCTCAAATCTCCTTTACGAGAATAATAGCCTCTTTCTTTGAACCTCAGGATGCATTGCAAGAAACTTTATACACATGATCTGTGTTTATATTACTTTTCTAATCAGTTTGTCTTCATTGGTCGGGCACAAGTATAAAATGCATCTTGCTGTGATATCATCTTTCACATCCAAGATAAAAAGTGAATTAACATTGACTGAACACCTAATGTGTATCTTAATGGAACTAATCATTTGGAAAATACTTATCTCTACTACAACCCAAAGAAATGGGAATTAATGTTCCTGTTTTACACATGATGAAATAAAACCTGTGTATCTTGTTCAAAGAGCAGCCCCGGTGGCTCAGCAGTAAAGAATCCCCCTGCAATACATAGAGGCAGGTTCGATCGCTGGGTCAGGAAGATACCCTGGAGGAGGTATTATACTCACTTTTGTATTCCTTCATGGAGAATCCTTGGACAAGGAGCCTGGTGGGCTGCAGTCCATGGGGTCACAAAGAGTCGGACAGAGCTGAAGTGACTTAGCGTGCATGCTTGCTGGCATCTTGTTCAAGATCACATAAATACTAAGGCAAGGTCATGAGGATACCTTGTGATTCTGCAACCATAAAGCATACATTTCACTAAATATTCTATATAATTAATTTGCAAAATAAATATAAACTGAAGAGTTTTGGTTCAGATAAGCTATTGATGTATTAAGTATTTCAAAGATATGAAGAAAGGAAGGAAGGGGAAGGGAAATAGGAAGGAAGGAGGGCAGGGAGAGTAAAAAGGAAGTAAGAAAAGAAGGGAGGGAGGAAAATAGCAGAAGTGGAGATGCTAATGAGTATTTGAAGCAGAAATTCCAAGCATTTTAGTTTAGAACATTTCCTATAAAATACCCAAGGGAGTACAAAAGGATAAATCGAAGTAACTTTCACCTAAAGACAGCCATCAAGCAACAATAAAAAAGCCAAGGTGCTACTAAAAATGACTATGATAAAGACAGAAAATCTCTACTGATTCAGATTTCTTAGAGTTAGAGGAAGTACCATGAATAAAGAATACATTGAATTACTGTTGGTAACTCCAAAAGTCACCTCATGAATGCCTGAACAAGGAAATACATTTCTTTCAAGTAGATCAACTTTCTTCACCAGATGTTGCATATACATATAGTTGGGTCTATGTTCTAAGATTTATTAATAACATCATATGAGGATGAGAGGACTTTTGTTAACAAAACAAACACATTAGTTAATGCCTCGTTTACTACAAGTGTCAGGAATGCTTTTGTGCTAAGAAGCCTCAAAGAATATTGTCATTTCTTGCTCAATGACAGTAATTTTTTAGATAAATAAGGCCATGGTCTCCACCTGTTTTTTAAAACATATGGTTTGAAGGAAGTGTTGCATAAGTTAAAATATTTATCAGTATTATTTGTGTATGTAATCTATGTCTGTTTATGTGTGCATATATACATATATATACCTATATACACAAATGTAGAATAAATCCATTTACAAATATCTCTGAATCTTGTTACAGAACAATATAAAAATGCTGAGATTATACCCACATTGATGGATATATATCATTGCCAATAAAAATTGTTCTATAATTTGCTAGCATATTTCAAAAAGTATAACAGGCAGGTGTTACTAACCTCCATTTTGTTCACATTAAGTCACAGCCATTCTTTGTGATGCTCTGAAAATGATGTAGTAAGTGCTGAAACATATGAAGCTTAGAAAAATACACACATAAATTTCTCCTTGAAAGACATTAACAGAGTTTTTCCAATATGCGATTTTGGGATGTTGAACCATTTTTCAAATGTATTCACTAAGACTTTCTAATCAACATACGTTCCAAAGTGGTTCATAATAATTAAAATTTAAAATAATGATGGTCTTCAATAATAGGAAGCAATTATTGCAGTGATAATCTGTGGAAGATAACTTCAAGAAGCTTGACAGCAAAGGCAAAATTATACAGACTGAATAATGGTAGTAATCAAATGAACAATTTCTCTAGTAAAAATGGTCATTTCATGGCAGCCTGGTTAATTAATATTGTCAGTTGCAAATCAATTCAAAAATAAACAAGTATATTAGCTAAAATAAATAAGCAGAACACTTTTCGAAACAATTGAGAAAAATATTCCTGAGTAATACAAAAGACTCAGGTGAAAGATTTTTGTGGAAATATGTCTTAATCAAGTAAGTAGACAAGAGATTTAGATGCAGTGGAGAATTATGAGTCATAGCATTAACTGCGGTAGTTTGCATCATGTCACAAATGTAACCTAATGTTTAAACTCCAGGAGATCAGTGACTTTGTTTACCACTACATTCACGGATTTTGCACTTGCCCATTGGAGGTGTTAAATTATTTGTTGGTTAAGTGAATCGGAAGATGAAAAATCTCTTCTGAAAATATCCTTTGCAATAGGAAGAACCACATTTATTCCTTTTCTGTTGATGATATGCATTCACTCTTCTCTAACGTCTCACTACTGAGTCCATGTGTTACAAGGACATTTTCCAATACAAAAGGGCAAAAATATCACTAAATTGCTAATGAGGTGCTTAGCAGATTACTTTTTTTTTTCTTTTTGCTTCATTTCACTGAACAACATGTAGCCCAGAAGGAACTGGAAAGTTAACATATGGGTTAAAATGTTCCTTTTGATGTTTCACTGTGGCACTGCACAGTAAAGTTTTATAGGTTCCAAGAAAACAAATGAAAACAGTAATTTAGACTCTGGTCTAACTATCTCTACAACCTTAATTTTTGTTCTCATTTATGGCATAGCCACCTTGGGAATTCTTATTACAAAATTTAATTGCTGAAGCAACAGAGCAATTCAAAAGCAAAGTCGTTCAACCCAACAAAAATGTTTGTGTTGCAGAGGGCAGAAGGGCAGGAATCTCTTCAATTTCATTCATACAGGCCCTTAAGAACTGACAAACACGGTCTGGTACCATGAGTCCCTTGCCACGAGAGCCCACAAAGGTCTTATATTAAACCAGGTTAATTCGCCAAACTGTTGAAAACTGTCTCTAGCCCCAGCCCTAGTAGGTATGCTCAAGATTTCTTGAAAAATGAGTTCTCAAACCTACCAGCTCCTTGAATATGATCAACAGGCAAGAAATGAATACTGTCAATGATTATGAGATTAAACTTTTTTCCTATCAAGAGTATTAAAAAGTTCTTAGAAGGATTCTGTCCTACAAAGAAAGAAATAATTAACAGACTCATATTAAGTAGGCAGGGACTTCTCTGGTAGTAGTGGTTAAGAATTCGCCTTGCAATGCAGGGGACCCGGGTTAGATACTTGGTCAGGGAGATAAGATCCCACATGCTGTGGAGCAGCTAAGTCCATGAGACACAACTGGAGAGTCTAATGTGCCATGATAACAATCCTGCATGATGCAACAAAGATCCCATGTGCTGCAACTGAGACCCGATGTGGGCAAATAAATAAACACATTTCTTTAATCAAAAGAAAAAACAATAAGTGAGTTAAGAGATTCATCACTGAGGACGAGGTGTTAAGGCGCAAGTCAAGAAAAGTGATGACTGCTGATGAAGGAGGAGAGGCTGGAGTAAGATAAAAATGCAAAGGGAGCTTTTTGATTCTGAACCTTGTAACTAGCTAGCTCTAAGTCATATGTGTAAAAACAACCTGGGATAGGCCAGGATAAATGTAGTGGTCTATGGAACTTGGTCCTGGAACTTCAAAATTCTTCAGTATTTTTTAATAATTCAGTTACATGTGAAGGGCAACAAATGGTACTCTAAGTGTCAGGAGTGAATAAAGAAATTAGTGTTAAATGTATTATCCAGGACACATATAAAACTTCCTGTGATTTCTCTTTTTAAAAATCAATATTCCAGGTCATGTAAAATAAAATTACTAGGATAGACTCCAGTTGGCATTCTGGTTTCCTATTCCTGGATTGGAAATGTCAAGGCTGAGCTATGTGTTGAGTCCTGTCTGCTTCTCCCTGTGATTAAGAGAATAGTATAAAGAACAGCAAGATTGCCGGGAGAAATATCAGCAACCTCAGATATGCGGACCACACCACCCTGATGGCAGAAAGGGAAGAGGAACTGAAGAGCCTCTTGATGACAGTGAGAGAGGAGAGTGAAAAAGTTGGCTTAAAGCTCAACATTCAGAAAATGAAGATCATGGCATTCAGTCCCATCACGTCATGGGAAATAGATGGGGAAACAGTGGCTGACTTTATTTTGGGGGGCTCCAAAATCACTGCTGATGGTGATTGCAGCCATGAAATTAAAAGACGCTTAGTCCTTGGAAGGAAAGTTATGACCAACCTAGACAGCATATTAAAAAGCAGAGACATTACTTTGTCAACAAAGATGCATCTAGTCAAGGCTATGGTTTTTCCTGTGGTCATGTATGGATGTGAGAGATGGACTGTAAAGAAAGCTGAGCACCGAAGAATTGATGCTTTTGAACTGTGGTGTTGGAGAAGACTCTTGAGAGTCCCTTGGACTGCAAGGAGATCCAACCAGTGCATCCTAAAGGAGATCAGTCCTGGGTGTTTATTAGAAGGACTGATGTTGAAGCTAAACTCCAATACTTTGGCCACCTGATGCAAAGAGCTGACTCATTGGAAAAGACCCTGATGCTGAGAAAGATTGAGGGCAGGAGGAAAAGGGGATGACAGAGGATGAGATGGTTGGATGGCATCATGAACTCAGTGGACATGAGTTTGGGTAAACTCTGGGAGTTGGTGATGGACAGGGAGGCCTGGCGTGTCATGGCTCATGGGGTCGCAAAGAGTCAGACACGACTCAGTGACTGAACTGAACTGAACTAAATTGATAAAGAACAGCTTTCTTCAAATTAATGAAAAGTAAAGGTGAGTAAAGAAAGCAACCAAGTAGGGAACAGTCCAGGTTCCTAGATTTAGCTGCTGCTGCTGCTGCTGCTGCGTCACTTTAGTCGTGTCCGACTCTGTGCGACCCCATTGACAGCAGCTCACCAGGCTCCTCTGTCCCTGGGATTCTCCAGGCAAGAATACTGGAGTGGGTTGCCATTTCCTTCTCCAATGCAAGCATGCATGCTAAGTCGCTTCAGTTGTGTCCGACTCTGTGGGATCCTCTGGACTGTAGTCCACCAGGCTCCTCTGTCCACAGGATTCTCTAGGTGAGAGTACTGGAGCAGGTTGCCATTTCCTTCTCCCTAGATCTAGCTAGAAAACAGTAAACAGTCAACATCTCAAGTTACAGGAAACACAGCTTGTCGCCCAAGGTTCCAAGGATGATTCAGACTCTTTGGGAGATGTCAGTCTTTGCACAAAGAAAATGTTGCTCCATTTTTTGAGTTATTTAATATATACAGTCTCAGCTTTGAGATATAGTTAGAGCAGTCACACAATCTTGGATTTTCTGAGTCAGTGCCAAATTAAAATTTTCTGTTTTTGATGTGTGTGCCCTAGATTTGGAGTCAGGAAATAATGTTCCCTTGAACCTGATATCACTGGACGTTAAAAAATCCCTACCTTAACTCAGGGCAGGGCAGGGAAGGGAAAAAGGGATTTTCTTAGACTTTCTAAGTCCCACACCAATTTTTAGCTTTTTTTTTTTAAAAAGGATGCAAACTTTGAAATATCAAAGAGATCAGAATAATGATGGGCAGAAGATATGGATCATTTTTAGATAAAAGATTTTTGAATACCTTTATCTTATTTATTATCATTGGAGCAGTTAGGAAAGACCTTAAAATAACCATAGGGATTGAGGGCCGACATAATAAAGGCTCACCTGCTCTTCTCTCTTCATTTGTTTGCCTTACTATGTGCACGTACGGGTGTATACGTGTGTTTTTCTCAGCATTTCCTCCACTATATCATGAGCTTTCTTGGGGCAGGGGTATATTTTTAATATCTTTATGTTCTTGAGCCTGACTTAGAATAAGTACTTAGTAAATGCATGTTGGTTGCGTGGATGCATGTCTATTTGAATGAATGAATGCTATTCCCATGGCAGAAAAAGTAAATAAAACAAGACATATTAGCTTTAGCTAACATGGGTAAATACTGTGGTAAAGAGGATAAAATCGTGGCTTTTAAGGTGGAATGTAATTAGATTCCCTAGTTCCCATGTAGGAAGTAGTAGGGCTATAGACTTGGAATCGTTGCCTAGCAACTGCTTACCACTAATAAAAAAGGGTCTCAGAGACAGACCCAAAGAAAAGATCCTGAACCACTGTAGCATGGAATTTATTTTCTAGCTCAGGTACAGTTAATTCTTGATTATTTAATTCAATTTCATGATATGGATTATGACTAGTATAGACTATAGGCCTTGCCTCCTAGGAGCATAAAGCAAGTGATATTCCCTATTTGCCTTATTCAATCAAGTCCTTGCATCCCTCTCTGTTATACTGAAGATGTAAAGCTGAGTCAGTCTTCTAAAGGAATAGCTGAAAATAAAGGCATGTAGAAAATATGGAGCCAAAAAACCACTTGTCTGAAAGCAGGTCAAGTTATGCGGCAAAGCCACATGGAGCAAAAATGGCCACTCTTGATGATTTTGGCAACTAATTTCATCCAATGGACCTAACTGTGTCTCTCACTTCTCAGCTTAAAACTTAGAAGCTCGCATTGCTTATACCAGTTCAAAACCTTCAGACTGAATATATTTGACGGATATGTTTTCTTAGGTCTATTCACTATAAGCCTTCATAATATTTTAAAACTATGATTTATCAGCAATTTACACTTCTTAAAAAATTGAAAGTTGTGACAACACTGGGTGATTATAGTTGGGGCTTTGTAGTAGCGACTTTAGACAGTAAAATATTCCCCCATGGACTGTACCCCGAGAGGCTTCACTTCCAATGAATTCTCCAGGCAAGAATACTGGAGTGGGTAGCCATGGCCTCCTCCAGGGGATCTTCCCAACCCAGGGACCAAACCTGGATCCCCTGCATTGCAGGCAGATTCTTTACCATCTGAGCCCCCAGGGAAGCCCCCAATATTCTCCCGTCTACCACAGTCTTCATCACTCCTAAATGATCAAATGACTGTCAGGTCAGGTCTCCCTTCAGGTGTACATACACAGGTAAGACTGAGGCAGTGGTGTGCTGGAGCTGGCTGATTCTGCTCAAAAGAAAAAGTATGCACGGCTCTTCTGAATCTCAAGTTCAATAGCACTTCTCTGGTTACTCAAACAGTTCTTTACGCAGCTTTGGAGACTAGTTGTTAAGCATTCATCAGTGCCCCAAAGGACCGAGGAGAAATGAAGAGCACCTGCAAGTCACAAAGCCACTTCAGTTGACATATATCACCTGCTTTATAGAAAAAAAATCAAAATCCACAATAAGAATATACTGACCTACCATGATCTACCTCTATATTTATTTTTTTAATTTATTTTTTAATTGGAGGATAATTGCCTTACAATGTTTTGTTGGTTTCTGATGTATAAGGATGCAAATCAGAACATATATATATATATGTATATATATATATATATATATATATAGAAAGAGAGAGAGAGCATGGCAACCCACTCCAGTATTTTTGCCTAGAAAATCCCACGAGGAAAATCCAAAGAGGAGGCTAGTGGGCTACGATACATAGGGTTGCAAAGAGTTGGATATGATTGAAGCAACTTAGTATTTACACTATAGGGCAACCCACTCCAGTATTCTTGCCTGGACAATTCCATGGACAGAGGAGGCTTGTGGGCTACAGTCCATGGGGTTGCAAAGAGTTGGACATGACTGAGTGACTAACACTTTCACTTTTCACTTTCATACATATAAATACATATATATCCCTCCCTCTTGAGATCACTTCCCCTCCCATCGCACCCATCTAGGTCATCGCAGAGCACTAGCCAGGCTGGGCTTCCTGGGTTAGGTAGCACCTTCCCGCTAGCTAGCTATTTCCTACGTGATAGTGCATAAATGTCAAAGCTACTTTCTCAGTTCTTCCTACTCTCCCCTTCCCTGGCTGTATCCACAAGTATGTTCTCTACTTCTGCCTCTCCATTCCTTCCTTGAAAATAGGTTCATCAGTACTATTTTTCTAGAGTCCATAAATATAGTTAATGTAGGATATTTGTTTTTCCCTTTTGGTGCAATCTGTTAGTGTCTGGTACTTATTTTTTTTAGCAGAGTATCAAATGGTCCAATCCAGTCTTGCTAAAGTGTTTTAAGTTTCTAAGATGTAAACTTTTTTTGCTTTGTTTCTTTGTAAATATTGTTCCCTTTATCTGGAATAATCTTTCCATCTTCTCCATCTGACCAGTGCCTGTCTATCCTCTAAGATTCAACTCAGGTAATTTATCATCTGCTCAGTTTCTCTGTAACTGGCTTTCATCTCTGTGCATTTGAACATGGAGGACACTTCTCTAATAGCTCTTTAGTATTTGGTCATTGACTGATTGTGTCTTTTCCCCCCTGGACTTTATGACACTTAAGAACAGAGCTTTGGGTTTATTTTTTAATTATCCTTATATAAAGATACATGTTTTCCAATAAATGTTCAGTAAACACTTCTTAATTTTAATAAACACTTAACATTTAAGAAAATGAATTTCTTTGTATTTTGAGACATGTCATGCCTGCTTGTTATAGCTATGAGTAGTTTCTCTCTGTAAATCAAAACATGACTGTCAAGCCTGAAACATTGGAGATAAGGTACAGTGAGGGGTTAGAATGACAGAGAATAGAAACACTTAGTCACCAAGACCGCAAGGCCCTCAGTAACTGACTGAATCAGGACTCCAGTCCAAGGCTACTAACAACACATTCATTCTCTTTCCACTGGTTCCTGGCCTCCTTTTAGTCCTGTTAATCAATCTTATTACTCCAGCTTTTCTCTCCAATGCTAAAAGTTCCTGCACAGGTTTTACCTTCTTCCTGAAGGCACTGGGATTCAGTAAATAATGTAGATCTCTAATATTATATTTTAACACCTTAAATTTCTACTTAGGAGTCCATTTCTGCCTTCCCTGGACTCCCTCACAGACATCTCTTATCATCTTATCATTGAGATTTATTGGTATCATTTCATTTACCAACTGCCATTTTCAATTTCGATCAGAAGCAGATGTTCAATCTGGCATCCTCCCCAGCTGCAATCAGTGTACATAATGCCACAGCTCCTTGATTGGCTTCAAAACATCTTCCTGTCTGCAGTTAGGAAGACAGTTTTAGGTATCTGATGGCACATCTCAAGATGCTGCTTAATTTGTCTCCAGTTCTCAATATCTTAGTTGTTTCATACTGATGTTTAAAAATAGACTCTCTGTTGTTATAAGCTGAGAAGTGGTCCTAAAGAAGAGGAGATTAAAATTATGATAGTGCAATATAGATTTCGGATATCCTATTGCACTATGGATATTAAAATGAATATGCTGGAGAAAAATGTATATGTACTGAACATGAGCAGTTAGATAACCCCTGTTAGTTGATAAAGTTATTTACTCTGATTATTGTTGTTTTCCTAGTCAGTTTTTTTTTTTTTCAACTTCTCTTGATAGGAAAAGGAGATGCTTGAGATCCCCTTAGACTTCAGTAAGACTAAGCCAGTCAATCCTAAAAGAAATTAACCCTGAATATTCACCGGAAGAACTGATGCTGAAGCTGAAGCTCCAATCCTTTGGCTATCTGATGCCAACAGTTGATTCTGGAAAAGACCCTGATTCTGGGAAAGGTTAGGGGCAGGAGGAGAAGTGGGTGACAGAGGATGAGATGGTTAGATGGCATCATCGGTTCAATGGACACGAGTTTGAGCAAATTTGGGGAGAGAGTGGAGAGTAGGGGAGCCACAGGCCATGAGGTAGCAGAGCTGGACATGTTTTAGGAACTGAACAACAATATGAAAAAAGTAGTAATTTTCTTGGCAGTACTTACATATGGTTTTCAATGATATACAAGAAAAATTATTTCTTGGCATAGAGAATAATGTTTTATAGTGTGTGAATTATTTTATGCTTAATTAATATAAATTGCTCCAAATAAAGTTAATACAATAAGTGCCATTTATCCAAAGTCTTTATAAACTTCTCAAAGCGTGTTTTTAAACAATTTTACTTGTAATAAAATATGCAATCTATCTCCATTGAAATATTTCCCTTAACTTTTTTCTGTGTGATTGCTATTGTCATTTTTATCATTTAGTTAGCACGCACCGATCAAGTACATACAACGAAGGCAAGGTTTTTGCCTTTCTCCAATGAAATTGGCTTGGCTGTGACTGTTACTGCCTCCTCAGCTTGAGACAATTAAATCAAAACTACCTAGAATTTTTAGTTGTAGTTGATGAATTCTGAAAATGGGGTGACTTTTTTATTGGGGTGACTTTTAAAAGAACTTTTTCACAAAAATCATAATAGAAAACACACAAGTGATCAAAAAAAAAAAATTCCTCTAGTTTCTAGAGCTCTGTTCACTTTTCTCTTTTTCTATAAACTGTTATTTTTCCGGTAGATTAAAGCAACCTGGTATTTGAAAAGTCCAAAAGACTGGCTTTTAGGTTTCTACTAGTCTATTTAAAGACATTTTAAAGAATTTTTTGCAGTATTTGTACCACAGGGGATCCAGGATATATTAGGAAGGTGGAACGAGGTAAGTGTTTCTCAAAGTGACAGTTATAAGTGAGTAAGACATAAGGAGATGAATCACTTAGTCATNAGGTTTCTACTAGTCTATTTAAAGACATTTTAAAGAATTTTTTGCAGTATTTGTACCACAGGGGATCCAGGATATATTAGGAAGGTGGAACGAGGTAAGTGTTTCTCAAAGTGACAGTTATAAGTGAGTAAGACATAAGGAGATGAATCACTTAGTCATCATATTGATCTGAATTCTTAGAGGACATAGATCATAAATTTGAAGAAGAAAGGCAATGCATTTCTGCAAATGGACAGTGCTTAAGTCTCTAAAATTCTCCCTGAAATAAATGGGGCACAAACAAGGTTGCTTTACCCTAAAATGATCTCAGCTCCAGTCTTGGAAGTTTTCAGAATTCTTGAGACTTCTTGATTATCCTCTTAATCAGTGCATCTTTAATGAGTAGCCAATGGACTATTGACTGGATGTAGAATCAGAGGTATGAAGTGAATCACTCTAAGCAAGTAAATTACTCAGTATTAACTGTGCCATTTGTAAAATAGATTTTGTTGAAAAAAATAGTCACAGATCTCAAAAATCCCATGATATACAACAGTGCAATGCAACCTCATATCAAAAGCCATTCCATTTTCTTGAGAGAGCTCTATTTCAGGGCCTAGTGGAAAATATTCCAGTAAAACATCTAATAATTCCTGAAAATTCTAGCATTGTAAATTACATCATGTTGTTATATGACAAGGCATAAACATGTATGTTAGGCTTCACTAAAATTCATATTTGATTTATTATCAGATGAAATTGGCAAGCACACATATAAATATAGAAAATTTTTAATTTCATCTTTGTTACTTAATTTAAGAGTTTCATCTTATGTAAATAACCTTAGTTATCTCACATAACTCCTCTGAGTTTAATTTTTTTCCTTCTATAAAGTGGAAAGAATAATTTCAACTATGATAGTATAATGAGTTATGAAAAAGTAAATGAAACAATGTAAGAATATCAGCTGTTATATCACCTAGGGATAACTTGTATGTATGAACAGAAGCCAAGAGTCTTTTATAAGCAGTGAATTGCTTTACTGCCATGCTCAGAAGAGGGGCTGAGTTTTTTAAATTGATTTATTTATCTTAATTGGACACTAATTACTTTACAATATTGTGGTAATTTGGTTTTTGTGGTAATATGGTTTTTGCCACACATCGACATGAATCAGGAGGGGCTGATTTTTAAGTGAGATTTGTTCATTCATTCAAGCCACATTGATATATTTCAAAAAGTAGACTAAGGTAGATGATACTGAGATTCATAAAGAGCATGCTCTAATTTCAAAAGAGGCATAGTCCAGAAAGGGTTGTAGGCTCAGTTTATGGTGGCCCACAGATAAATTAATTTTTTGTTAGCACAGTTNCACCCCACAGTGTCTCTCTGGATCATCCCCGTGCACCCGCCCCAAGCATCCTGCATCCTGCATCGAACATAAGACCTTTTAATATACTCTCCAGTTGGCCACATGCTCAACATCTTCCTTTTTTCTTACACTGAAAGTGAAAGCGAAAGTCACTCAGTCCTGTCCGACTCTTTGCGACCCCATAGTCTTACATTAACCTTCCTTTATTCTTACATTCATTACATTGTCTACATTATGTAGTCAAACATAATATGTGTACTTACCTTCCAAAGTTCATGTGATACAGTCATGATACAAGCATGATCATGTTCCCTTGGCCAAATGAACACCCTCGTATAGATGCCCTGTAATGTCGTTGCTTGATTTTCAGGCTCCTTTCAAGAATGCATGTTTCCATGCAAGCTGTTGGAATAACATTTAGATCAGCCATTATTAAATATGTGTTCCTAAAGCCTTTTCTTTTCATTTTCCTTCTGAAATATGCATTTATCTAAATATTTCTTAGATTTGTTGTATTTCATTATAGCTTTGCTGAAATATAGCCCTGCCAGACAGGATACACTCTGTTACATCCTTCTGAGACCTCTATTTTCCTCAAACTCAACAAAGCTAAATCTTCACTACTAGACTATTTTACTCCTTAGTATTTGCTCCCTTTTCTGAATTCCTGTAGCATTATTAATGCCTAGACCACTCACTGGGGAAAGGATTCACATATGAAAACATTTCTTTAGCTACTTGGTATCTCTCTAAAACTGTATTGTTTATTTTTTGAGAATAGGAACTGGCTCTTACATTCTCTTCCTTCCAGACCCTCTTCTAGTGAAATCTTGAAGTAAGTGGGCAAATAAGCACTGAAGAATGACACCACTTAAAGTGAAGTGAAAGTCGTTCAGTCGTGTCTGACTCTTTGCAACCCGTGGACTAATCCATGGAATTCTCCATGTCAGAATACTGGAGTGGGTAGCCTCTCCCTTCTCCACGGATCTTCCTAACCCAGGGATCGAACCTGGGTCGCCCGCATTGCAGGCGGGTTCTATATCAGTTGAGCCACAAGGGAAGCCTGACACAACTCAAAAGGTGACCTCAAATACATTAATCTAATAATAAATAAAGCACGGTTATATGAAATATAAAACTATGTAATATATATTATAAAAACTACCCTCAATTACTAGAATCAAGTTAAGCACAACTTGTCTGTCTACTTTATTCATTCTGGAACACAAACAACTGAGAAAAAAAAGCTCCAAACTCTTTCCATCAGTGCAGTTCAGTTCAGTTCAGTCGCGCAGTCATGTCCGACTCTTTGCAACCCCACGAATCGCAGCACATCAGGCTTCCCTGTCTATCACCAACTCCCGGAGTTCACCTAAACTCATGTCCATTGAGTCAGTGATGCCATCCAGCCATCTCATCCTCAGTCGTCCCCTTCTCCTCCTGCCCCCAATTCCTCCCAGGATCAGAGTCTTTTCCAATAAGTCAACTCTTCGCATGAAGTGGCCAAAGTACTGGAGTTTCAGCTTCGGCATCAGCCCTTCCAGTGAACACCCTGGGGTGATCTCCTTCAGAATGGACTGGTTGGATCTCCTTGCAGTCCAAGGGACTCTAAAGAGTCTTCTCCAACACCACAGTTCAAAAGCATCAATACTTTGGTGCTCAGCTTTCTTCACAGTCCAACTCTCACATCCATACATGACCACAGGAAAAACCATAGCCTTGACTAGATGGACCTTTGTTGGCAAAGTAATGTCTCTGCTTTTTAATATGCTGTCTAGGTTGGTCATAACTTTTCTTCCAAGGAGTAAGTGTCTTTTAATTTCATGGCTGTAATCACCATCTGCAGTGATTTTTGGAGCCCCCCAAAATAAAGTATGACACTGTTTCCACTGTTTCCCCGTCTATTTCCCATGAAGTGATGGGACTGGATATCATGATCTTAATTTTCTGAATGTTGAGCTTTAAGCCAGCTTTTTCACTCTCTTCTTTCACTTTCATCAAGAGGCTCTTTTAGTTCTTCACTTTCTGCCATAAGGGTGGTGTCATCTGCATATCTGAGGTTATTGATATTTCTCCCAGCAATCTTGATTCCAGCTTGTGCTTCTTCCAGCCCAGTGTTTCTCATGATGTACTCTGCATATAAGTTAAGTAAGCAGGGTGACAATATACAGCCTTGACATACTCCTTTTCCTATTTGGAACCAGTCTGTTTTTCCATGTCCAGTTCTAACTGTTGCTTCCTGACCTGAATATAGGTTTCTCAAGAGGTGACCTATAAAACCTATTATAATAATATATGGTGCTATATCGAACATCAATTTTCTTGGCAGGCTAGCTTTATCTTTTGTTGCACTTGGTAACCTCTTTATTTTATGTATAGACTTATTTTTCTGATGCTAAGAGTCTTTATAAAAACACATTTTAATGCTTCTGGAAATAAGCATTGTAAGAAGCTTGTGAGAAGCTATATGGAAACCTAGAGGCTATTATCTTAATAGTTTCACCTAATATACAGCTATGTAGTCTGCGGCTCCTTGATTCTCCGTGCAATTCCTAGGAGGCCAGTCCATTACTTTGATGTGCAAGATTTTAAGGCTACATTTAACCATGTCTAGGCAGGTCAGTTATATTTTGTGGCTTTATACTGTATAAAGCTGACCTCTTTATGTGCACATTCATTTTTCTTTCATTTTCTTTAATGGGTCACTGAATGCTGGTCAGATCTTCTCAAAATGATTTCCAATTAGAAAAACATATAGATTTTTTATCTTTTATAAATGTCCCCCAAATAGAATGATATTTTTACATATAAATTGCAAAGGATTAGCAGAAAGTAAAGATTACTACTGAAGAGGCATTGAATTTCAAATCAGAACACCAGAATTTGGTTTCCATTTTTGTCAATTAATAAAAATACAGCTTTGACTGACTATATAGTAGCTTTTCTAAGTTTAATTTTCCTATCTATGTATATGATAATAGTAATTCTACCACCTATTAAGAGTAATTGGGAGGATCAAAAATTTCCAGTGAAGAGCTTTGCTGAAACCTTACACAGCTGGCATGTATAACTGCTAAGCATAAATAATGATGGTTACAGTCTTATATTTGGTGCCCTTATTCTTGCATAGCCACAGGACAAGCCACTGTTGATGTAAAAATTAGTAAACATCTATAATAGGAAAAGAACAGTTTTATTTGAACCAAACTGTGGACAATAAGAGAGGGAGACACAGATTTGGGAAACTCTTGAATTGTATTCTGCTGGACTACAAAATCTGGAAGGCTTTATTATAAAAGGTGAGTGAAACCTGCAAAATTACATAAAACTGTGAAGAATTAGAATTGGAGCTGGAAAGACATAAGGGTGCTTATAAAACAAGGATCGATTGGGGTCTGAAATGGTTGCATATTTATAAGGGGTGAACTTGAAAGCATATATTTGCAATTTGCAGGTGCTACTAGACATTGTTTTGAGAATGCCTTGTTATGTCATTAAGTTTGATGCAGTTCAAAAATGGGCCAAAGAGCTAAATAGACATTTCTCCAAAGAAGACATACAGATGACTAACAAACACATGAAAAGATGCTCAACATCACTCATTACCAGAGAAATGTAAATGAAAACCACAATGAGGTACCATTTCATGCCAGTCAGAATGGCTGCGATCCAAAAGTCTACAAGCAATAAATGCAGGAGAGGGTGAGGAGAAAGGGGAACCCTCTTACACTGTTGGTGGGAATGCAAACTAGTACAGCCACTATGGAGAACAGTGTGGAGATTCCTTAAAAAACTGGAAATAGAACTGCCATACGACTCAACAATCCCACTGCTGGGCATACACAACAAGGAAACCAGAATTGAAAGAGACACATGTACCCCAATGTTCATCACAGCACTGTTTACAATAGCCAGAACATGGAAGCAATCTAGATGTCCATCAGCAGATGAATGGATGAGAAAGCTGTGGTACATACACACAATGGAATATTCCTCAACCATTAAAAAGAATGCATTTGAATCAGTTCTAATGAGGTGGATGAAAGTGGAGCCTATTATATAGAGTGGAGTGCGTCAGAAAGAAAAACACCAGTACAGTATATAAATGCATATATATGGAATTTAGAAAGATGGTAACAATGAACCTATATGCGAGACAGCAAAAGAGACACAGAGATAAAGAACAGACCTTTGAACTCTGTGGGAGAGGGAGAGGGTGGGATGATTCGAGAGAACAGCATTGAAACATGTATAATATCATATGTGAAACAGATCACCAGTCCAGGTTCGATGCATGAGACAGGGTGCTCAGGGCCAGTGCATTGGGATGACCCTGAGGGATGGGATAGGGAGGGAGGTGGGAGGGAGGTTCAGGATGAGGGACACACATACACCCATGGCTGATTCATGTCAATGTGTGGTAAAACCAATAAAATATTATAAACTAAATTAATAAATAAAACTGAAAAAAAAAGCAGCTAGAATGGTGGAAGTTTGAGACCAGTATGGGATGTGCTATAAATCTAACTGAAGATGAAAAAGTTCCAGGTGGCAGCAAGATGTCTTAAGAATGAATGAGATGGTGGAGTGTAAAGGACACTCATCGGCAGTGGGAACAAAGAAATGAGGAAACCACACGTTGAACATTCCATGCTCCCTAAGCAATGATGAAGAGAAGGAATAAGTGGTTATTCAAATAAAAACACAAAGACTTATATACTATTTCCTTGCTCAAGAATATCAAAGAAACTAGAGCATATGCTATTCCAGGAACCTTAAAGATTTTGTTATAATAAACCCTTGGGGTCTCCCCATTTTGGATTTCAGTGCCAAATACTTGTATTTAAGATCTTAGTGCTTTTGGATATTTCACATTTTTAGCTAATATTACACTGATGTCTCTCATCACACACAGACACAGACACCATCCAGAAAATAGAGCACGGAAAAGTATATATTTTGACAGCTTTGATCATTAGGAAGCAAAGATGACAGTCATAAGAGGTTTCCTAGGAGGCTCTTGGATAGAAAAAGGAAATGTAATTAAGATGTTGAATAATTTAATGACGTCCACTCTCTAGAGCTTATCTTTTACTGCAGTTGCTATTTCCAGATCCTATTTTCCAGCCAGCGACTTTTTTCATGAGTTGTGAAACCTTACCTTATCACTTGAAACCTTAACCATTCTCAGAGATCCAGCTTTAAATGGAAACTAGGGCTTTTCTCTCTACCTGAAACTCACTTGAAAGAAGGATAGCTGCTGTGTCAACTGCTTTCAAGAATTATGGAGGGCAGGCCAAGGAAAAGGCTTAAGGATAACGTAACAGTTGTTCTTCTTCTTTTTTTTTTTTTAATTTTTCTAAGGCATTGGTTATCAAGACTTTCCCTATGAAAATTTCAAAGCTCAATTTTCAGATCCCAGATTAAGATGCTGGATAAATGCCTAGTATGATCTAGATAAGGATCCCTAATAAAGACCTTGTCTTCATAAAATGAACAATTGACAGCAACTAAAACAATGTAACTACAAAATAAGCAGGAAGCAAAATTTTCACACTCAAAACTCTAATTTGAACAATTCTAATAAATTTTTTTTAATTTGAACTTTTTTTTTTTTTTTTACTTTACAATACCCTGTTGGCTTTGCCATACATCGACTTGAATCCCCCACAGGTGTACACCAGCTCCCAATCCTGAATCCCCCTCCCACCCCACAACATCTCTCCGGATCATCCCCGTGCACCAGCCCCAAGCATTTCCACTTTGCTTTCAGTGTTGCTTTAATGACTTTATTTACCAAGTTCTATCATTTTTACCCAACACTTTTCCCTTTGCCCCTGACTTTAAAACACAATCCTCATTCAGTCCCAATTTGCACCCTTAAATTTGTCTCTGTCAGTCTCCTGACTATATTACTGTTTCAATACAGTCTTCACTGTGATATTTTTCAAAATGCCTCCTTAATTTTGCAAATGTTTTCCTTCCCCAAAGTGAAGTTACAGTGATTGACCTTATTCCACCATTTTTTTCCCAACTTTAGCAGAATAATGTCCCCCTATCCCATAGATTGGAGAAGGCAATGGCACCCCACTCCAATACTCTTGCCTGGAAAATCCCGTGGATGGAGGAGCCTGGTGGGCTGCAGTCCATGGGGTCGCTGAGGGTCGGACACGGCTGAGCAACTTCACTTTCACTTTTCACTTTCATGCATTGGAGAAGGAAATGGAAACCCACTCTAGTGTTCTTGCCTGGAGAATCCCAGGGACGGGGAGGCCTGGTGGGCTGCTGTCTATGGGGTTGCACAGAGTCGGACACGACTGAAGCGACTTAGCAGCAGCAGCAGCAGCATCCCATAGATACATTTTGTAATAATTCCAGGAACCTATGAATATGTTACATGACAAAGGGAATTAAGGTTGTAAATGGATTACATTAGTAATCAGCTGACTTTAAAATAGAGAAATCACTCTACATTTTTGTTATCTAGTCGCTAAATCATGTCTGACTCTTTGCAACCCTATGGACTTTAGCCCACCAGGTTCCTTGGTCCATGGGGTTCTCCAGGCAAGAATACTAGGGTGGGTCACCATCTCCTTCTCCAGGGGATCTGCTTGATCCAGGATTCAACCCCCCATCTCCTGCATTGGCAGGCAGATTCTTTACCGCCAGGCAAGCCCTAGGGATTATACATTATCCTGATGTCATTGTAAAAGTCCTGAGAAGTAGAGAAAGGGGGTAGAAGAGGGCAGATTCAGAGATATTTGGTGATGCTACCCTGTTTCCTTGAAGATGGAGGAAGGGGCTTTGAGCCAAGGAATGCAAGTGGCCTCTAGAAGTTATAAAAGAAAAACAAACAAGTGCTTTTCTAGATACTCTAGAAGGAACACAGACCTGTCAACACTTTGATTGCAACCCCAGAAGACCCACTTCGATCTTTTGACTTTAATAACTGTAGTATACATTTGTGTTTTTTTAAGCTACTACATTTGTGAAAATTTGTTAGCGTCTAATGTAAAATAACACACAAGTTTTTACTTATAGGTCTATCTGCAATTTTCAGCTTCTGAATTCTCATCTTCCTTGACAATTTGCACAGATTCTCTACCCTCATCACTGACTGGCATCATAGTCAAATCCACTGTAGCTAGTTTACTGCACAGTAGTTAGGGTTTTCTATTACTCAGTGGCAATATCATGAAATAAAAAGTGATCCCATTAAAAAAAAAAAAAGTGCTCCCATAAAGGAAACTTTGGAAAACCAAGCATCAGAGATGACAAGTCTTCCAGTAAAGCTGCAGAGAAGGATCGCTTTGTTTAACCTCTGCTCACATCACTCATTCGGAGAAGGTGATGGCACCCCACTCCAGTACTCTTGCCTGGAAAATCCCATGAATGGGGGAGCCTGGTGGGCTGCAGTCCAGTTGGACACAACTGAGCGACTTCACTTTCACTTTTCACTTTCATGCATTGGAGAAGGAAATGGNGCGACTACGGAAGTCCCAGCACCCTAGAGCCCATGCTCTGCAACAAGAGAAGCTACCACAAGGAGAACCAGAGAGTAGCCGCAGCTCACTGCAACTAGTGAAGAGCCTGTGCAGCAACAAAGACCCAGCACTGCCAGAAATAAGATAAATAAAATTTTAAAAAGAAATCAATTTAACATCATATTGTAGAATTAAACAAACACATATTCTATGACCCAGGAACCCAACTTCTAGGTATACATCCTAAAGGAATCCTTGCACATATATGTGAAGATATGTTCCAAAATGTTCATACTCCAGATCTATCAACAGGAAAAAATATGGTATATTCACATAGAAGGATACCATGTAGCAGTGAAAATGAATGAACCACAGATATATGCATTCTCCTGTTGACAAAAGATCAGTTGAAATTAAAAAAAAATCAAGATAGTGTGTCTTTGTGACTCAAAATCAACCAAAATCAAACAATATATTCATAAGAGATACATACATATGTATGTATTATTTCTAAAAAAGCAAAGAAATTACAATCATAAAATTCAGAATGATGTTTCTCTCGGAGGGAGAGAAGTGAGAAGGCTGTACCTGGGAGCAACATAGAGTGTTGAAAATGTTTTATTTCTTTAGTTGGGTGGTGGGGTCTTAGATGTTTGTTTTATTATTTTGCTTTATGACTTGCTTATGTATTATATATATATANCCCGTGCACCAGCCCCAAGCATTTCCACTTTGCTTTCAGTGTTGCTTTAATGACTTTATTTACCAAGTTCTATCATTTTTACCCAACACTTTTCCCTTTGCCCCTGACTTTAAAACACAATCCTCATTCAGTCCCAATTTGCACCCTTAAATTTGTCTCTGTCAGTCTCCTGACTATATTACTGTTTCAATACAGTCTTCACTGTGATATTTTTCAAAATGCCTCCTTAATTTTGCAAATGTTTTCCTTCCCCAAAGTGAAGTTACAGTGATTGACCTTATTCCACCATTTTTTTCCCAACTTTAGCAGAATAATGTCCCCCTATCCCATAGATTGGAGAAGGCAATGGCACCCCACTCCAATACTCTTGCCTGGAAAATCCCGTGGATGGAGGAGCCTGGTGGGCTGCAGTCCATGGGGTCGCTGAGGGTCGGACACGGCTGAGCAACTTCACTTTCACTTTTCACTTTCATGCATTGGAGAAGGAAATGGAAACCCACTCTAGTGTTCTTGCCTGGAGAATCCCAGGGACGGGGAGGCCTGGTGGGCTGCTGTCTATGGGGTTGCACAGAGTCGGACACGACTGAAGCGACTTAGCAGCAGCAGCAGCAGCATCCCATAGATACATTTTGTAATAATTCCAGGAACCTATGAATATGTTACATGACAAAGGGAATTAAGGTTGTAAATGGATTACATTAGTAATCAGCTGACTTTAAAATAGAGAAATCACTCTACATTTTTGTTATCTAGTCGCTAAATCATGTCTGACTCTTTGCAACCCTATGGACTTTAGCCCACCAGGTTCCTTGGTCCATGGGGTTCTCCAGGCAAGAATACTAGGGTGGGTCACCATCTCCTTCTCCAGGGGATCTGCTTGATCCAGGATTCAACCCCCCATCTCCTGCATTGGCAGGCAGATTCTTTACCGCCAGGCAAGCCCTAGGGATTATACATTATCCTGATGTCATTGTAAAAGTCCTGAGAAGTAGAGAAAGGGGGTAGAAGAGGGCAGATTCAGAGATATTTGGTGATGCTACCCTGTTTCCTTGAAGATGGAGGAAGGGGCTTTGAGCCAAGGAATGCAAGTGGCCTCTAGAAGTTATAAAAGAAAAACAAACAAGTGCTTTTCTAGATACTCTAGAAGGAACACAGACCTGTCAACACTTTGATTGCAACCCCAGAAGACCCACTTCGATCTTTTGACTTTAATAACTGTAGTATACATTTGTGTTTTTTTAAGCTACTACATTTGTGAAAATTTGTTAGCGTCTAATGTAAAATAACACACAAGTTTTTACTTATAGGTCTATCTGCAATTTTCAGCTTCTGAATTCTCATCTTCCTTGACAATTTGCACAGATTCTCTACCCTCATCACTGACTGGCATCATAGTCAAATCCACTGTAGCTAGTTTACTGCACAGTAGTTAGGGTTTTCTATTACTCAGTGGCAATATCATGAAATAAAAAGTGATCCCATTAAAAAAAAAAAAAGTGCTCCCATAAAGGAAACTTTGGAAAACCAAGCATCAGAGATGACAAGTCTTCCAGTAAAGCTGCAGAGAAGGATCGCTTTGTTTAACCTCTGCTCACATCACTCATTCGGAGAAGGTGATGGCACCCCACTCCAGTACTCTTGCCTGGAAAATCCCATGAATGGGGGAGCCTGGTGGGCTGCAGTCCAGTTGGACACAACTGAGCGACTTCACTTTCACTTTTCACTTTCATGCATTGGAGAAGGAAATGGCAACCCACTCCAGTGTTCCTGTCTGGAGAATCCCAGAGAAGGGAGCCTGATCAGCTGCGGTCTATGGGGTCGCACAGAGTCAGACATGACTGAAGCGACTTAGCAGCAGCAGCATATCACTCACCAGGCTGTCTCACCTACAAGGCTGATTTTTCCCAATTCCCAGATTCTCTTCTCCTATCGCTTACCAGATCCAGAGTCAAATCCATTTGGATGTACCAATCTGTGTTCCCCAAAGTCTGTGTTTAGGATTCACTCTAGGGCTGTAATAGCCCTTATTATTGTTAATTAAAACAGCATGTGAAGTATTACTCCTAAGTAGTTCACAACTAATTGGAGGAGGTACATTAATCATCTAATTTGTCTAGTGAAAGTGAAAGTGTTAGCCATTAAGTCGTGTATGACTCTTTGTGACGCCATGGACTGTAGCCCACCAAGTTCCTCTGTCCATGGAATTTTCCAGGCAGGAATACTGGAGTGGGTTGCCATTTCCCTCTCCAGGGGATCATTTCAACCCGAGGATCAAACCTGGGTCTCCTGTATTACAGGTAAATGCTTTACCATCAGAGCCACCAGGGAATCCCTAGAATACTGGAGTGGGTTTCCATGCCCTTCTCCAGGGGATCATTCCAACCCGAGGATCGAACCCGGGTCTCCTGTATTACAGGAAAATGTTTACCATTGGAGCCACCTGGGAATCCTTAGAATGCTGGAGTGGGTTGCCATGCCCTTCTCCAGGGGATCTTCCCAACCCAGGGATCGAACCCAGGTCTCCACATTGCAGGCGGCCTGCAGTGCGGCAGCGTGGCAATGCGGGAGACCTGGGTTTGATCCCTGCATTGGAAAGATCCCCTGGAGAAGGGCACAGCTACTGACTCTAGGTAATAATCTGTCTAAGTAAATGACAATTTCCCAAAGGTATATAACTTCTAATGATTCCTAATAGTCATTTGAATTACTGGTCCTGATTAGTCCTAAGTTTTAAGAAAATGGAGAAGAGAAGTCTGAAGAAGAGAAAATTTGAAGTATATGATACTTATAAAGGAGGAAGTTTTAAATTTATATTATTGACATAATTAAGGTGCAGCTGTCAAGTATTAAGCTATTTATCTTAAAATGATGTCAAGTTTATGAGCAACCTATCAATGTTTGCCTGCTTAGAGATGCTTCCACAGTGTGAAAAAATAGCTGGTCCTCCAACAAAAAGTTAAATATCTCTGTGGAATGTTACTCAATTTTGTTATTTTTTTTTCTTTCTGAAAAAGTAGAAAATTAAGTTTGTGTACCTAGAAATGGTGATTTCTAAACTGCCAGTTGGTTGGATTATTATTTATGAAGCTGATGTATGGGGTACATATTTCATATACTTGAACATATCTATAATTTTTATAGTATGCTGTACCATCTATAGGCAGAGACCCTACATTATGGAACATGGATAAGGGTTTGAGAAATGTATTCTTTTCAAATTAACAAGAAAAATAAACCTAGTAATCACTTTCTTCATCTTTCAACTCAGAAGTCCTAAGCTCTCAAGCAGAATGTTTTAACTAGATAACAAGGATAAAATAAATGTATTATCTTGAAGAACTATCATGAATACCATTACTCTGATTGTGTACCTCAGAGAATATTTTCAAAATTTATTTGTAAAAGTTAACATTGATGATCCAGTTAGAAAACACATGTATTAGCAGGGTCCTTTTGGCAAAAAGGAAATGCCACACCACAGTTTATAGGAAACACAAAGAATAATGAAACCAACACATAAATAAAATAAATAAATAAGCAATTCATGCCACCAAATAGCTTCCCTGGTGGCTCAGATGGTAAAGCATCTGCCTGTAATGCAGGAGACCCGGGTTCAATCTCTGGCTTGGGAAGATCCCCTGGAGAAGGAAATGATATTCCTTAGATTGATGATGAATCAAAAGAGGTTAAAAAAGGAACAGGTCTTTCAGAGAAACACAGTATCACAATATTTTAAGGGATATTTTCTTCTGGGCTGGTAGCCTTTGAAAGATTCCATCATTTGTCAAGTCAGGATGAAATAAACTCAGATCAAATGGAAAAACAACAAAGCCTAGCAAAATTATTCCGAATCTTCTCTTATTACCCTTTCTTCTGGAAAGTTCAAGCAAATAACATTAGTTTTATTCTATTTGTGGAAAATAGCTATCCACTTACAACGGTTAGACATTCAAAACTATTGAAAAATAAAATGACTTATTTTTCATTATTCTAAGTAAACGTAGTACTATTTTACTGATAGCCTCACCACTGTGGGGAATCATGAGAGAGAGAGAGAGAGAGACTGTAATGAACACTGTGCCTGAATGGAACCGGTTTGTGGCAGAGTTTGGCATTTTAAATAAAAATGTCCAAAGGTCAGGTGTTTTCACCTATATATAGATACCCATCATGCCTAATTAAACTTTTCAAGATGAATAATTGATGCTCAAATACCTCATTTGAACTGCCACATAAAATAATATGCTTTATATTCGGTTTATAAAAATGGTGCTCAATTTTGCCATTCTGAGCCATTAAACAGTCTAAAACACTTGACATAGAGTGTTTTTAGAAAACAAAGATACGATCTATCCTTATAACATATTATCTCAGTAGTTGATCCCTTAATATTTTTGTGAAGTTTCATATATGCCATACAATGTAAACAATATTTCACTATTACTTAAATCTTCTAACACAGTTTGGAAATAAAATTATGTGTATTCACCTTAGATGTTTATAGCTTCTTACATTTTCACTTACAGAATTGAATGGCTCTAAATCCTTTGAAATTTAAATAATTTCAATAGCTAGGATTTTAATTTCATTTTTAAGAACTCATACTCTTAAAGAAAAAGACTACTAATGTCAAATGTGGTATATTACCAATAAGATTATAAAACAAATTTGCATCTGGGTTACATAATCCACTACAAATTTGGGGAAATTTCCTTTTTGGCTATTACCATACACTTCTGTAGCCATCAAACTGAGAAGGAGTTAAGGAAAATTAGGAAAAATAAGATTAATTTGGATCTAAAAATTGTATCATTAAGTCATGGAATAAAAAAAGATCTTGCTTTTATTCGACTATGTTCCAACAGCACAAACCTACTTAAGCAAAAAAAATATAAAAAGGCCTAGAATATGATCTTTAAATGTTTCATGTTTCATGTTAGCCTTCAGTTCAGTTCAGTTCAGTCGCTCAGTCATGTCTGACTCTTTGTGACCCCATGAATCACAGCACGTCAGTCCTCCCTATCCATCAGCAACTCAAACTCACATCCATTGAGTCGGTGATGCCATCCAGCCATCTCATCCTATGTCTCCTCTTCTCCTCCTGCCCCCAANTTCTTAGGGATTGGAATGAAAACTGACCTTTTCCAGTCCTGGGGCCACTGCTGAGTTTTCCAAATTTGCCTAAACAGGTGAGGACATGAGCAGTTATTTTGACTGTTTTTTTCAATTATTAATAATTGTAATACAAAAATAAGTGCTTTGGGAGAAGATCAAGGAGCTATTGCTATCTGATCTTTTTTTTAACAGAGTCAGCTTGACAGGTGCTAAATTTTTTAAATATTAAGTTTTTGTTTAAATTTTATTAAAGTTATAGGGACTTTTTTAAAATATTTAAGTGTTCTAGAGTATCTGCTTCATGAAGGAAATGGTCTTTAACATGTTTTATTCACTGACACCAAAGCACTTAAAAAAGTGCTTGTACATTAGTAAGCAATCCAAATTACCTCAGTAATTCATGTTAAGAGGAAGAGTTTTCTAAAGTTGACGTTTCAAAAACTAAAGTCTTGAAATTTTGCATTTGAGGGTATTCCATTTATAAAAACAATATATTTGAGCTTTTTATTTAGCATATGTCGGGTATAGGAGGGATTTTTGCTTCCAGCTTAGGGTTTACACCTATCAACTCCCTTGCCCCAATGTCAAGAAAATGAAAGCTCTAATTCTTCAGTGAATATTGATTTGTTAAAGAAAATGACAGTGTAACACATCTGAATCCATCTTGTCTTTTGTTCAGTTTCAGAGTAAAAATATTAGGACTTGAGTTGTTGTTCAGTCACTCAGTGGTGTCTGACTCTTTGGGACCACCATGGACTGCAGCACACAAGGCTTCGCTGTCCTTCATTATCTCCCTGAGTTTGCTCAAGCTCATGTCCATTGAATCTGTGATGCCATCCAAGCATCTCATCCTCTGTCGTCCCCTTATCCTCCTGCTCTCAATCTTTCCCAGCATCAGGGTCTTTTTTAATGAGTCAGCTCTTCGCATCAGGTGGCCAAAGGATTGGAGTTTCAGCTTCAACATCAGTCCTTCCAATGAATATTCAGGATTGATTTCCTTTAGGATGTACTGGTTGGATCTCCTTGCTGTTCAAGGGACTTGAGAAAAAACTGCATGTTAAAAACTAAAATTGTCCTTTGAAAAATGCATGCCTAAAATCTATATCCTTTTTATTATTTTTTTAAATTTTATTTTTATTTTATTTTACTTTAAAATACTGTATTGGTTTTTTTAAAAATGTATTTATTTATGTTAATTGGAGGCTAATTACTTTATAATATTGTAGGGGCTTTAGCCATACTTTGACATGAATCAGCCATGGGTGTACACGTGCCCCTAATCCTGAATCCTCCTCCCCCCTCCCTCCCCATTCTATCTCTCTGGGTCATCCCAGTGCACCAGCCCCGAGCACTCTGTCATACATCACATCTGGACTGGCGATCTGTTTCACGTATGATAATATACATGTTTCAATGCTATTCTCTCAAATCATCCCACCCTCACCTTCTCCCAGAATCCAAAAGTCTGTTCTTTATCTCTGTTTCTTTTGCTGTCTTGCATATAGGGTCATTGTTACCATCTTTCTAAATTCCGTATATATGTGTTAATATACTGTATTGGTGTTTTTCTTTCTGACGCACTCCACTCTGTATAATAGGCTCCACTTTCATCCACCTCATTAGAACTGATTCAGATGCATTCTTTTTAATAGCTGAGTAATATTCCATTGTGTATGTACCACAGCTTTCTTATCCATTTGTCTGCCAATGAACATCTAGGTTGCTTTCATGTCCTGGCTATTGTAAACAGTGCTGCAATGAACATTGGGGTACACGTGTCTCTTTCAATTATGGTTTCCTTGGTGTGTATGCCCAGCAGTGGGATTGCTAGGTCATATGGCAGTTCTATTTCCAGTTTTTTAAGGAATCTCCACACTGTTCTCCATAGTGGCTGTACTAGTCTGCACTCCACCAACAGTGTAAGAGGTTTGCCTTTTCTCCACACCCTCTCCAGCATTTATTGCTTGTAGACTTTTGGATAGCAGCCATTCTGACCAGTGTGAAATGGTACCTCATTGTGGTTTTGATTTGCATTTCTCTGATAATGAGTGATGTTGAGCATCTTTTCATGTGTTTTTTAGCCATCTGTATGTCTTCTTTGGAGAAATGTCTTTAGTTCTTTGTCCCATTTTTTGATTGGGTCATTTATATTTCTGGAATTGACCTGCATGAACTGTTTGTATATTTTTGAGATTAATTATTTGTCATTTGCTTCATTTGCTATTATTTTTTCTCATTCTGAAGGCTGTCTTTTCACCTTGCTTATAGTTTCCTTCGTTGTGCAAAAGCTTTGAAGTTTAATTAGGTCCCATTTGTTTTATTATTAATAAAATTATTCTATTCTTCAGAATATTTCTTCCACTAGCAACAAATTTTATTTTTATAGTGTTGAGGGATTTTTTTATCACTTATATGTACAAATGTGCTGGGAAAATGCTAAAGTAATGTATTCCATGTAGGTCTATTCTGTCACAAATATTATGAGTTCACTTATCTAGTATGCAATTTCTTTGTAAGTTGGATATGATATTGTTCAAAAATGAAATGCATACAGCTCAGCTATATGGTATTTCATAAGCTATATGATACTTAAGTTCATTTATTTGGTTGTGTGTGTGTCTGTGTGTTTTACTCTGCTCTCTCAATGAAGTTATTCAATGCTGGGACAATTTCAAAGGAGACATTTGATGACTTTATTTTGAGTCCATTGAGGAAGAAAACCTCTCTGATCCCTGATTTTTAATGTTGCCTTTAATTCTCACTTCATTCTTGTCACCAATTTCTGTGGCTACTATAAATGGAGAGATAGCTTATAAATTTCCGTGTAAGAAATTCAGATAAGAAATTCTCAAATAATATCCCTGGGAAACAGCAACTGATTTTAGTGTGTTTACTTATAGATCTTCAAATAAATATATGCTGCTGCTGCTGCTGCTAAGACGTTTCAGTTGTGTCCGACTCTGTGAGACCCCATAGGGTCCCCCGTCCCTGGGATTCTCCAGGCAAGAACACTGGAGTGGGTTTGGCCTGCTATTCCAGTGCCATAAATGTTGCTTTTTTGTTCCTGAATAGAGCAACTGGGATAAATATTTTGAAAATCAGCATTATCTGAATTCCTATTCCCCTTTAGTTCTTGGATGAAAAGAATTGAATTAGTCACTCTCAACAATGTACAGCTGTCTCTTTTTTGGCCATGTTCACAACTTGCAGGACCTTAGTTCCCTGACCAGGGGTTTAACTCAGGTTCTCAGCAGTGAAAGTGTGGAGTCCTAACCACTGGACCACCAGAGAATTCTCAGATCTGTTATTTCTTTTTGTATCAGTTCAGTTCAGTTCAGTCGCTCAGTCATGTCCAACTCTTTGCGACTCCGTGAATCGCAGCACGCAGGCCTCCCTGTCCATCACCATCCCCCGGAGTTCACTCAGACTCACGTCCATCAAGTCCGTGATGCCATCCAGCCATCTCATCCTCGGTCGTCCCCTTCTCCTCCTGCCCTCAATCCCTCCCAGCATCAGAGTCTTTTCCAATGAGTCAACTCTTCTCATGAGGTGGCCAAAGTACTGGAGTTTCAGCCTTAGCATCATTCCTTCCAAAGAAATCCCAGGGTTGATCTCCTTCAGAATGGACTGGTTGGATCTCCTTGCAGTCCAAGGGACTCTCAAGAGTCTTCTCCAACACCACAGTTCAAAAGCATCAATTCTTCGGTGCTCAGCCTGTATATTTATCAGAATCAACACTCCCACAACTGTCTCCCTCATAGAAAATCACTCTCAAATATTTAACTTGTTGCCTGAAAAATATTTTGTAAATATAGAACACATGACATTGTCTTGTGCATATATTTACCACGTGTTGTAGATTTCACTCTTTGCTACAGTTCCCCCTGGGCATTATGCTTTTAAGATCTAGTACTGCTGTCTAATACTGCTTCAATTGTTTCTTGTGATCCATAGGGCTTTTCCATTGCCCTAGAAGTACACACCTAGTTTATTTAGTTTTCTGATACCAAAATTAGCATTACAATGAAATTCTCCATAGCTGTCCTCTGACATACTTATTGAGATATTCCTTGGGATCTGTAACTGGGTGTGATTGCAGAGTACATGCCCACTTCCTGTCACTGAGGGTGGCAAGACTATTCTGTAAAACAACAATGTCATTTACATTCGTACAGAAATGCAGCCTTTCCACAACTCACCAATGCTTGGAAATAATCCGGCTTGTTATATTTGCCAATTGACCAGAATAGGACAGCAGTGCACCGTCACTTTAATCTGTACTTTTCATTAGGTTGTGACCATGTTTTCATGTGCTTTTTAGTCATTCATATTTCTCTTTCTATGAATTACTTCTTTGCTCATTTTTCAAAGGCAGTCCCTTGTGTGCATGTGTGCCCACATTTGCATATTTCCTTGAAAACCAATTTTTAGAATTTAAAAGTGACATTTCACAAAATAAGTCATTTGTTAGATTTTGGATGTGTCATTTCATAAATTGAAACTGTTAATTTTAATATAGTAAAATTCATCATACATTTTCGTTGTGGTTGCCAACTGTATTTCTTATTAGCTCAGGAGTATTCCTTTCCAGCAGTTTTTAAATCCATTGGAATCCAAGAATGATGCAATTAATCTCTCCGTATTAGCAGTCAGTTTTGTCAGTGTTGTATCCTATGAAGCAGTCCACCTTTCCTGTACACATGAGTCCGAGTTATTTACTCTTCCATTGGTTTTATGTTTGTTAATTTTTCATAAGCACCACACTGTACCTTTGGACTATATTCTAATTTTTGTAGAGTGAGTCCCCTTCTTTGCTCTTCTTTTTCAAAACTGGCATAATTGTTAGGGACATTTTTATGTTTCTACATGAATTTTAGCATACATTCATTAAATGCTTCAAAAATTCTATTGAGGTATGACTTGATTTATAAACATTTTGTTAAGAATTAATACATTTTAGTAAGCTATTTCATCTGTGGTGAGATTCTGTCTGTGAACATGAAGAGATTTTTTATTTATGCAGGTGTTTTATATCTTTCAACAGTTCTAATTTTTTCCAAAAGGCTTTTCTATGTCTTTTCTTGGATTATTTGTTTTTAATTTTGTTGTTTGAGAATGATATAGTTTTCTAATATATTATCTAGTTGATTATTTGTAGAATTAAAGAGCATTATTGATTTTTATAAGTCTATTATGACAAATTAACTTTATCCAGAAGCTTTATAAATTGTTTTATTAGTTCCATAGAGTTTTGAGTGATTCTGTAGGGTTGATCAAATAGCGTGAAAAAAATGACATTTTTCTTTCTTCGAATCCTGTAAGGATTGAATCCTTTTTTCCTTCTTCTAAAATTATGGCCCTTTGTAAATTATTACAGAGTAACAGTATTAAGGTATATCTCTGATAATGCTGATCTTAAACAGAAAGTATGTAATTTTCTGAGTTTCTTGCAGGTGTTTGACATTACAGCTTTTAGTAAGCTACAGAAAAATTCCCTTATGTGTCGCTTCCTGAAAGTTTTTAAAAATCATAATTGGTATTAATTTTATCTACTTATTTTCCTGAGTCTGTTATGATCATTGTTTTCCTTCAATTCATGTGGTAAGCTGATACATTTTCTGATGCAGAATAACCATTTCATTCTTAGACAAAAGTCTAATTGATCATTATTTTGAGTACTTTTATTGCCTTCTGTATGGTTATAACTTAAATAAGTATTACTCATTGTTTCCTTGTTCTTTCNTGTTTTCCTTCAATTCATGTGGTAAGCTGATACATTTTCTGATGCAGAATAACCATTTCATTCTTAGACAAAAGTCTAATTGATCATTATTTTGAGTACTTTTATTGCCTTCTGTATGGTTATAACTTAAATAAGTATTACTCATTGTTTCCTTGTTCTTTCATTTTCCAGTTTTGAAGTTTATATTAACTTCAAAAAAGTAGGTTGAAAATTTTTCCTCTATCTCCATACTCTGCAATAAACATATAATATGAGGATAAGCTGTTCTTTGAATTTTGGGAAGAACTCATCAATAAAACCAATTGAGTTGTGACTTCTTGTTGAGAAGGTCACATGGGCTTTAATCATCACTGGAATTTTTTTTTCTATTTTGTCTTGTACCATTTTGACATTTTATATTTTTCTCCCAAATTTAACCATTTCTGTTTAATACTTAAAATTTATCATATATTTTTTCATAATATCCCTTTGCTATCTTGCAGTTACAACTGTGTCTGTAATTAGATATCTCCTTTTCATTTTGTATTTTATATCTAAATTGCTTGCATTTGCCTTGACCTGATGATTGTCTGTTCATCCATCTCTTCAAGAAAGAGGTTTTCCTTGGTTATGTTGTTGTTTGATTTCTGTTCCAGTGATCGCTTCCTTCCTCTTCTTTGCCTGGATATGTTTCTCTATCATTTTGTCAGTGGTTTACTAACATCTTGCAGTGAATGCCTATCTCATTTTTTTCTTTTTATTCTTCCTCAGTTCAGTTCAGTTTAGTCGCTAAGTCATGTTCAACTCTTTGCAACCCCATGGAATGCAGCACACCAGGCCTCCCTGTCCCTCCCAGAGTCCACCCAAACACATGTCCATTGAGTCGTTGATGCCATCCAACCATCTCATCCTCTGCTGTCTCCTTCTCTTCCCGCCTTCAATGTTTCCCAGCATCAGAGTCTTTTCAAATGAGTCAGCACTTCACATCAAGTGGTGGAAATATTGGAGTTTCAGCTTCAACATTAGTCCTTCCAATGAACACTCAGAACTGATATCCTTTAGGATGGACTGGTTGGATCTCCTTGCAGTCCAAGGGACTCCCAAGAGTCTTCTCCAACACCACAGTTCAAAAACATCAGTTCTTCGGTGCTCAGCTTTCAGACAGATCTTTGTTGATAAACTAATGTCTCTGCTTTTTAATATTCTGTCTAGGTTGGTCATAATTTTTCTTCCAAGGAGTATGCACCTTTTAATTTCATGGCTGCAGTCACCATCTGCAGTGATTTTGGAGCCTCCCAAAATAAAAGTCTTTCACTGTTTCCCCATCTATTTGCCATGAAGTGATGGGACCAGATACCATGATCTTAGTTTTCTGAATATTGAGCTTTAAGCCAACTTTTTCACTCTCCTCTCTCACTTTCATCAAGAGGCTCTTCAGTTCCTCTTCCCTTTCTGCCATCAGGGTGGTGTCATCTGCATATCTGAGGTTATTGCTATTTCCCCTGGCAATCTTGATTACTTTATTCTTCCTCACTCTGTGAAAAATGAACTTAAAGCTAAATGTGTTTCTCTAAGCAGAACATCACTATGTCATACATGTGTTGGTATATTGTGATTTCACTGTTACACAATTCCATGTATTTTGTAATTGGTCTTATGAGATCCTCTTTCAGGCAATAATATTTAATAGTATACAGATTTGTTGTATTTTAAGCTATTCTCTTGTTATCAATTTCATTTTATTGCATTATTATGATCAAAGAATATGATTTTTTGAGATGTTGAGTCTTTGAATTTATGAAGATTCCTTTTAAGGTTAAAGCAAAAGTTGATTTCTCTGAGTGGGTTTGAAAAGAATGCATAAAGTTATATATCCATTCCAGCTCTTCCGCTCTAGATCCATTGTTCTTTAACATATCAATTTGTTCCTTATAAACTTAAAAACTAATCTTAAATTTATTAGTCTGTTATTAAAACTATTAATCCGACTTGCTTTTGGTTAATATTTGCATGAAATATCTTTTACTCTACATCATTATATTTGAACTTCTGTTGTTTTGTTTCAGGTGAGTCTAAGTACTGCAAAGTGCTTCTGCATGTCACTTAGGAAAGTGTTTTCATATACTTTGTTCTGTCTGATACTTCCCCTTCACAGAAAGTGAGATGACTGGCTCAGTTCTTGGGCTTTCCCCAGACCACAGAAGAGAAGGCAGAGTTTGCCCTGACGGCAAGCGAGCCACTCTCCTCTTTACTTCCACTGTCCTCCTTCTGACTCCCTTCCAGGGAAATGTCACATTCAGAAACTGCGACCCTCACCCTCTCAGACCTCACTTCCGTCTCATTCCCACAGTGTGCCGCTAGGTGACTTCCCAGCTCACAGGATTTGAGAGAATTTTTAAATAGGTAATGATTAATTTTCCTCCTTCTCAACGGGTGTTTAAATAATTACCAGCAACCTCCAGTGCCTCAACTCAAGGCAGTGAATAATGTGGTAATTTCCAGTCCTTGGCAAGTCCAGTGGGAGAAATGTTTTTGAGTCACGGGGTGTGGGAGTAGCCAGTTTGGGGCTTGTCATGAGCTGCATCACCTTGTGTCGGCAGCTCGGCCCACACTACCCGCACAACAGCTAAGCGCTCCGAGTAGTCCACCTGAAGTTACAGGCGTGTAGAGGAGACCCAACTTCAAAAGGTGAAAAATCTCAACACTTTTACAACCACTGAAAGCCATTAAATTTACATACTCATTATATATGTATCTATGCTACTTAGGAAGGACTGATAAGAAATTTAATTTTATCCAAAAAGTATCATAAAAGCATGTTAACATTTTTACTCTGTAGGGTGTACTCACATCATATGGGAACAGTTAAGTCAATTAATAGATCAATTAAAGTCATAATTTCGAGTTTTTGTTCGATTTGTCGATGAAGATTTTACTATGGCCTAAATGCCCTAGGCGTTCTGTACCCCCAACGCATCCTCTACCCTTTTTCCTCTTGCTCATGTCACTGCAGCCACACAGGTTCCTTGCTGCTCCCTAATCATACCAATCATGCATGCATGCTACGCTACTTTAGCCGTGTCCGACCCTTTGTGATGGCTCCTCTGTCCATAGGATTCTCCAGGCAAGAATACTGGAGTGGATTGCCATGCCCTCCTCCAAGGCGTCTTCCACCACCCAGGGATCTAACCCCTCTCTGCTGCATCCTCTGCCTTGCAGGCAAAATCTTTACCACTGAGCCACCGGGGAAGCCTCCGTACCAATCATACATTTCTGCATTTATGTCCTCTCAGCTGCAAACACTATCGTCCTAGGTTTCTCCTAGGATTACAACTACCTTGATTATCCAATACACATGGCACCTATACTATCCAATCACTTTCTTCACATGCCTATCTATTTGACCCTTATCACCAACTAGCATATAATGGATGTCATTTGTTTCTACAAATTCTATGAAAGCAAAGACTTTGGTGTGCCAAAAACACTGCCTAGGACTTCCCTGGTGGTGCAGTGGATAAGAACCAGGTTGCCAACGCAGGACACCCAGGTTCAATCCGTAGTCCAGGAAGATCTCACATATCATGGAGCAACTCAGACCTTGTGCCACGACTACTGAGCCCGCTGTGCTGAAACCTGCCCACCTCGAGTCTGTGCTCTAGTCTGTGTTCAAGAAGAGAAACCACCACAGCAAGGAGCCGTCACACCAAATGAAGAGAAGCCCGACCAACTGCAACTAGAGAAAGCTCATGCGCAGCAGCACAGACCCAGAGCGATCAAAAATAAATGAAATAATAACTTAGAAAAAACATTCTACCTAGGAAAAAAATTGGGGATTCAATAGTTTTTTGTTAATGGATAAACCAAAAGAGAATTTAAGTTCTATGCAAATTACAATAGATATCCTATAACTCTAAACTAATGACATATCAATGAAAATAGTATATTTCTGCAGTGTCTTAAATGGCATACTGTTTTATATAAATAAAAGACATTTAAATGTTTTGGCTCATGACGAATTCCTATTTATTGCTTTTACCAGTCAATATTTGTGGAGGATTGAGTTTTTAATCATCTAAATCATGTTTAATTGAAAATATTTGGAGATAAAAGCATGCTAATAAAATCAACAAATATCTAAGTACCTATGTGCAAATGTTTAGATTTTTTTATACTTCTAACAATTGAAAGATCAGTAATCGATTTTGTTAGTGATAGAGATTTCAGGCTCTCAGAGTCATTGCTGGAACATATCATAAAACTGGGTGGCAGATGGTTTTAACTCCATCACATAAATCAGGTACAAGAAGCCTAACATGGCTATATGTTGGTGATCAGATTAAATCCATCTTTATGCCTCTCTTTGTCAAGGACAGTAATTCAGCATTAGTCATTAATGGGGAAATTTCTCTCTGTCTCTAAGAGTCTATGAAGGTGCCAGGATTTTATGCAGTCCAGCAAATGATAGTCTTTTGTTCTCACTAAAAGCTAAAGCTGTGCTTTGATTTTAAGTTGACATTTTCCTTTGGAGGAGGTAACATGCCAAGGACAACAGAAGCTATACACTACCTCTTTCTTCACTTCCGTCTTATTCTCCTTTGCCTTCCTTAAACACAAGAAACTATAAATAAGACTCAATTTACCAGGCTCTATGGCAGCTTGGGGTGGCCATGTGGCAGAGTCTGAGCAATGAGTTGAACACAGAAGCTCACTGGTCTTGGTACTCCCTCCTGGTGCCTGGTGTATGATTCACTGGTACACAGCTACTTCCACATTCTTCTGCCTGCAACAGCCATGTGAAGCTGGAGGTATAGATACCATATGAAAAGCAAAAGAATAACGTGCTAACAGTGGCAGAAGAGAGAGCCAGCAAGAGCATGTGTCCGTGATAGCACTGCTGAACAGCTGGGGCAATGCCAGGAACAACTGTGTATGCGCTAAATGTGATGGCCCCAAACCAAACACCGATTTATTTAAAATATTTTAGGGTTTTCTTTCTTCTAGCTGAACACATTGTTAATTGAAATGCCGGTCTTGGGCAAGGGGATCTTTGTCCAGCATTGTAGCCCTGCTACCTACCGTCCCAGCTCGGCAGATACACCATGCTGTCATTTTCTGCAGTTAGAGCTGCTTCTCTGGGCTCTGGTGATAAAGTGAGCACAGTTATCTGCTAATCGCTGGTAACCTCCAAAGCCTGCCTCCTTTGTGGCCTTGGTGAATTTCACCATTCCACAGAGTGAACAATTCCAGCTTTTGCCGTCCAAGCACTTATTTTATTCTCCTCCCCCATGGAAATATCAAGCATATTCACTGCAAATGAGCCTTAGACCCTAAACTGAGATTTCTTTTAAAGGGTGAGACAGAGAAAGAAATGAAATAGGAAAAGTAGAGGATGATGTTAAATACTTTTTTTCATATTAATTGTCCAGTTACACTATTATAAGCTATCCTGTTTTGACATAGTGTTGATATTTAATTTAGTCATTCAAAAGACCAGTTTTAAGTTCCAGAGTCTGCCCCCAGCGAGTGAGCAATCAACTGAATGATAGACACACCTAGTACGTTGTTGGTTAAAATACCAAATAACAAATTGCTATGTTTCAAACCTTAATCTTTTACATAAAAAAAAAAAAAATCACAGACACAACCTAAGTTAATTTGAAAACAGATTTTATCACCAGGGATAAAAGAAAAAAAGTATGATATCAATTTTATGTTAGCCACTTGAAATCACCTTTAATCCAAAGCCTATGTCTTATGCTCATGTCAGGCACAATTTAAAAACATCTACCTTTATCTAGAAATAAGCAGAACTTATTTGCAAAATATTTAAGAATGTTGTCTCATTTTTTTCTGGCTAAAGAGAGATGCTGTCATTTCTTCCATTTATTAAAAATAAGCACTCAACTCCACTTTCCACATCTACAGTTGCCCTATTTCTCTGCTCGCTTTGTAACAACTTTTCTAAAGACAATTTATCCACGTGTTGTCTCCAGGCCTTCATCCTCTTGAGCCTCTCAGTCAGATTTTCCCTCTCAGTGTCACCAGAGCTGATCTTGTCAATGCTGCCCATGTCTCCTCAGTGCTAAATCCGATGACCAGTTCTCACAGTTGATTGTTTCCTCCTCCGTCATTCATTTTGTTTCTAAGCTTTCAGTTCCCTGCATTCTTATCGTTTCCATCCCTCCTCACTCTTTGGTCATTCTCAATTTCATTTGTTGGTTGTAACAATCTCCCCCTACCCGGAAGTGTCCCAGGATTCAGTCACCAGATCTCTTCCCTTTCCCATCTACAGATAACTCCCTTGGTGATCTTACCCATTAGGATAGCTTTAAATGCCATCTTTATGTCAACAACTCTCAAATGTATGTTTTCATTTCAGACCTCTTACTCAATCTATGTCATACCTAATAACCAAGCTGATATACTCATCCACATCTTTAAACTATCCACTTGTTGTTCAATGGAAATCTTATATTTCAGTTCAGTTCAGTCACTCAGTCGTGTCCAACTCTTTGCGACTCCAAGAATCACAACATGCCAGGTCTCCCTGTCCATCACCAACTCCTGGAGTTCACTCAGACTCACGTCCATCGAGTCAGGGATGCCATCCAGCCATCTCACCCTCTGTCGTCCCCTTCTCCTCCTGCCCCCAACCCCTCCCAGCATCAGAGTCTTTTCCAATGAGTCAACTCTTCGCATGAGGTGGCCAAAGNCACACACACACACACACACACACACACCAATACACACTCACACACACACACACATATAAAGAAATTAAAAATCAATTTTCCTAAGAAGCCAAAGTACAGGGTTAATCAATTTATTTTCTTAGAAAGAAATTTAAAAGTAAAAAATATAAATACACATTTTGTGCCTAGCCAGTTTTTTCAATAGCTGACTCTTTCACATATTAATATGAAGTTTTAGAGACAGTGCTATAGATATTCTAGAATGTGTTTTTACATTAGTAAATGTGCTTTAGAAAAAGTTAAGTTTTCTTTTCCCAAGTGTGCTCTATTTTGTTCATTCAAAGAAAAATATGTCAAGTTATATGCCTCAAGAGAGAGTTAGCTTATCTTTATCTCAGAAAAAACAAAACCAAAGCCTCTTCCTCACATTGTTTACAGTGTGGGCCACTGCTTCCACCCTTCTCAAGCTAAATGAGGGCGTGTTTTCCATTTTCATAGGATTGTGAGAAATGACTAAGCAAATAAGTACGGTACTACAACCCTTGCTTTAACCAGTTCATAAGTAAACTCTATTAATGTGAAAAAAAAAAGACAAAACCACTTTTTGTGGATTTGGTAATTTTCTACAGAATTCTCAATAAACTAGGGAAGTACCAACACACAGCAAAGACTATGTCTGATTTGGATGGTCCTATTGTGACCCCGAGGGTGATTTTGGAATCTCTTAAGCCTACTTTGCAGAATTAAATAGAAGTTATATATAATATTTTTATATTCCTCAGAAAATATGCTAAGACTTTCCAAATCGTATTGAACCTTTAAATTACCAAAGAGATTTGGCTGATTCTTATTTATTATCATAAAATGTAAACAACTCAATCTTTGGAGATTTAGTTTGTAAATAATAGGGAAAAAAACCTTTGAAAGTATACTCATTTTGCTGCTTGGATGAATTTGAAAGGAAGATTTCATTATCTTTAAAGGCACCCTGGAAATGGATTTATAAACTGTTGCGAAAATTTTGTCCCATGATTATTACCTGCACACACACACACACACACACACAAACAATACTAGAAATAAAAACTATGTTACTACACTATGAAATTCTTTTTAAAAAAATCAATAAAATAATAATTATAATCATAATTCAGTTCAAATTTACTGAGGAGAGTCTCTGATTTCAATACTGTGCTAAGGATGCATGCGTGCTAAGTCGCTCAGTGGTGTCTGACTCTGTGTCCCTCTCTGGATTGTAGCCCCCCAGGCACCTCTGTCCGTGGGATTTTCCAGGCAAGAATACTGGAGTGGGTTGCCATGTCCTCCTTCAGGGGATCTTCCCAACCCACAGATCGAACCTTACATCTCCTTACACTCTTACACGCTTACTCCTTACACTCTCCTTACACTCCACCTCTCTTACACCTCTTGCACTGGCAGGTGGATAGTTTACCACTAGCACCACCTGGAAAGCCCCTGTGCTAAGTATACCACATGCATTTTCTCACTTAGAACTCATGGCAAAATTATGATAGAGATATTATTATTCTCAACAGTTTACAAGTTTCTATAAAATTTAGTTTAAATTACTTGCCCGAAGTCCGTATCGCTAGTAAAGGAGAACAAGATTCCAACTCAAATTTACTTTGACTCTGAAGCCATATGCTTTACCATAGGGCAACAAAGGTCCCTCTAGTCAAGGCTATGGTTTTTCCAGTAGTCACGTATGGATGTGAGAGTTTGACTATAAAGAAAGCTGAGCACCAAAGAATTTATATTTGCACTGTGGTATTGAAGAAGACTCTTGAGAGTCCCTTGGACTGCAAGGTCAAACCATTCCATCCTAAAGGAAATCAGTTCTGAGTGTTCATTGGAAGGACTGATGCTGAAGCTGAAACTCCAATATTTTGGCCACCTGATGCGAAGAGCTGACTCATTTGAAAAGACCCTGATGCTAGGAAAGAATAGAAGGCAGGAGGGGAAGGGGACAGCAGAGGGTGAGATGGTTGGATGGCATCACCAACTCAATGGACATAAGTTTGGGTGGACTCCAGGAGTTGGTGATGGACAGGGAGGCCTGGTGTACTTCAGTCCATGGGGTCACAAAGAGTCGGACATGACGGAGAGACTGAACTGCTCTGAACTGAATAGAAGGGCTTCCTAGGTAGCGCTAGTGGTAAAGAACACGGCTGGCATTGCGGGAAACGTTAAGAGATGTGGGTTTGATCCCTAGGTGGGGAAGATCCTCTGGAGAAGGACATGGTCATCAACTCCAGTGCTCTTGCCTGGAGAATCCCAAGGACAGAGGAGCCTGGCGGGTTACAGTCCATAGGGTCGCAAAGAGTCAGACAGGACTGAAGAGACTGAACACAACACACAACACACAACACAGGTTAAGTAGGTTTATCTACAAATTACAATAGAACAATTATTTGTGCTAATTGGTGAGGGTTGGGGGGGGGAGGGGAGATCAGGGGCAATCTTTAAAGTGAATTTCTGATCCTAGAAGTTAATTCTGACATTGCTAAGTTTAGATAAAATATGTAAGAGGTTTAAAATAATAGTAAGCACAAAATCTGTGGCAAATTGAAGTTTAACTTAGCCAGTTATAGCAGTAGCAGGGTCCAAGAAGGTCCAAACCAATAGGTGAGGCAGGACAGCAATAGGTCCAGGGTCAGTGATGACACTGTGTCTACCATATCCCAGAGACTTTATGTAATGAATTATTGACTATAGACACACAAGAACGAACCAAATGATAAAATGTGTTGAATGGCAAAGTTAAACATTTGTTTTATTCCAATGTTGATAGATTGACAACTAGGAAAGAACATGGTGAGACGCAAATTCAGAAAATCCAGTCTAAGTAACAGTTCAATTTAACAAATATGTATTGAGATTCTTCAGTGAGCTTGGAAGTTTGCCATGCAGTAGGGATAGAGTGATGAATATACCTGTTGGGGGACTCTAAGGGATAGTGTCCAGAAAAAGAGTGGATCTAACTAAATCATTTCATCATATTTGGGGCAGTGAAATGAAAAGAGATGAATGGCAACAACTTAGTTTATTTATATCTCCCTTTCAATTTAATCATTTCAAAAAAGGAAATTTAATTCTTTCAAAAAATGAAAGCTGTTTTATTAATTCTCGAATTATATTTATGATATTATAAAAAATCTTCCAAATGTCTGTTTGAAAATTAACTAACAGAGTGGTTGGAATTCCTCCTCACCTCTACCCTACCTATGTAAGTCCTCAAAATGCTTTTTTCATTTTGCTTTTGTGATTCACCACAACTTACAATATCGACTAAGGAACTAGACAAACTCTATTTCATTGGACCAGTTAAACAGGAAAGGAAGATTATTGCAATAAGGGAGGGAGATTAAACTCAACTACACTGAAACATAAGTGGTAGTTTTTAAGCCCTGGGGTGAGCCAGTAAAAAGTACCAGAGGACATTGGAGGGGAGGTTGGTTAATGTGACTGGATCATCGGTGTTTTCTAATTGGCACTTAAGAAACGCATATATATGGAATTTAGAAAAATGGTAATCATAACCTTGTATGCGAGACAGCAAAAGAGACACATGTACAGAACAGTCTTTTGGACTCTGTGGGAGAGGGCAAGGGTGGGATGATTTGGGAGAATGGCATTGAAACATGTATATCATATATGAAATGGATCACCAGTCCAGGTTTGATGCATGATACAGGATGTTCAGGGCTGGTGCACTGGGATGACCAGGAGGGATGGTACGGGGAGGATCGTGGGAGGGGGGTTCGTGTACACCTGTGGTGGATTCATGTTGATATATAGCAAAACCAATACAATATTGTAAATNATGAAATGGATCACCAGTCCAGGTTTGATGCATGATACAGGATGTTCAGGGCTGGTGCACTGGGATGACCAGGAGGGATGGTACGGGGAGGATCGTGGGAGGGGGGTTCGTGTACACCTGTGGTGGATTCATGTTGATATATAGCAAAACCAATACAATATTGTAAATTAATTAGCCTCCAATTAAATAAATTTATATTTTAAAAAAAGAGACTAGGAGTTAGAGGTGCTATCTTTTGTGATTATTATATTTCAAAGAAATGGATTTTTCCAGGCAAGAGTACTGGAGTGGGTTGCCATTTCCTTCTCCAGGGGATCTTCTCGACCCAGCGATCGAACCCGGGTCTCCTGCACTGCGGGCAGATGCTTTACCGTCTGAGCCACCTTAATGTCTTATATTTCAAAGAAATGGATCCCAGGAACTTGAAAAAGATATTCCTGGGTTGTATAAATGGTGAAAGCAGGAAGGCTTACCCTTCCAAGGGGCAGAGAAAGAATTTACACTAGCAAGTTTTCAAAAGTAAACACCCTAAGAAAAAGGGATGTCAGGGGCCAAAGTCAGAAAGAAACATGTGGTTACCTAGAGGGGTGGAATAGGGCTCGTGACGGGGAGGCTCAAGAAGGCAGGGATATGTGTATACTTACAGCTGATTCATATTGTTGTAGGGTAAAAACCAACACATACTGTACAGAAATCATTTTCCAATTTAAAATAACTTTAAAAAGTAGTGTTTTGTGGAATTGAGGGGAATGGTAAGGCATCTTGGTCATAACCATCAGTTGGCAATTCAAAAGATAACATTTGTGATCATAAAACAGTCTCATAATTCACCTGGTTTAGTTAAAGGAACGATTATTTGATGGTGTGAGGCTGCAGAAGTTTCTGTCTGTGGATCTCGAGTGAACCACTTATGTCAGTAGATGTTTTCTAAGCAGCAATTCTATGTGTCCTTCTTCCACAGGTCCAACATACTGCATGCCAATACCAGAACATTTGGTGCCAAGAAAAAATGATATTAAAAGCAAAAATGTTATTTTACCTTACTAGTTTGACACTCAATGTTATGGTTGCTATGTGTTATCAGTTTTAAAAAACAAATAGGTGGATCTGACCCTGAAGAAATTTAATTTTGAAAAATAAACCTTATACTGGTATCCTTCCTAGGAATCTTATTTGTGTCATTAGGCAATTTCACATTAAAAGGCAACGTGTTCTCAGTAGTACTCTGTTATTTTGTGCTCTTTTAATAAATTTTTTAAAAAACTTCTGTAAATTCATTTTACACAAATCAAAACAAATATAAAGCCAAAAGTATTTTACATTTTGACAGTCAGCTAGTTCTAAAATATTTAACTTTAACATTAATGTAAGAGTAAAGGAAGGATATTACTCTGTCAAAACTGAAACAAGCAAATAAAAACAGAGCATCTAAGAGGAAACTGCCTAAATTCACTAAAGAATACAAAAATCTGTGGTCTCTTTTCTAGCATCCCTGTGATGAAATGCAAACTTTTCAAGGTCTTCAGTGAAAAGAGCGTCTGGTCTTTTTGTGCAGAATTTATTCTAACATGACTTATGAAGCCAAATTCTATAACTATTTCTTTACCTTTGACTTGTCCTTTTGCTTATTTCACACTAACTGACCTTGCTTCAGGCAATATTCAGTGTTTGCTACTTTATCTCTGGCTTTTCTTTGTCTTTGTATTTGCAGCAGTATGTGTGTGTCTGTGTGTGTGTGTTTTGAATGGTATTATCTTAGTTAGATTCTAGGGCTTTCTACCAGTCATCCATCTAGAATTCTTACAATTTTTTTAAGCTTCCTGCCACCCAGTGTAATAAGGAACATCTACCTTAACAGGAAAAAATATCACTGTACAGTGTTTATAAACTAGTGTCTTTGTTCCAAACAGAGACCAAATTACTGGTAAAATGTGGGGTGTCAGGGAAAAAAAGAAAAGAAAGAAATACACAGTCAGTCCTTAGGTACTAACTACATGTTTAAGTCTTTGAAATAAAATTACAGGTTTTGTTTTATTTTTGATGAGAAAATTAAATATATTTTAAAGTCATATACTTTCTCTTGGCCATTAAGAAATAACTGGTTTTAAATTAACAGTTCAGTTCATTGCTAACAGATCTCAAAAGGAGATAAAAACACGGAGACCATTGATTAAAGTTTAATCAAAGGTTTTAGGAGTTACGATCTTCAAATTCCATTAAGAAACCTTTTATATCCTAGCTGTTTCACCCCACTATTCACTACTCCTAAGACAAATGTGAAATTGTCACGAATGCCAAAGTCATTTTAATCATTTTGGTGTGATGACAACTCTTTCTAACTCAGTAAAAACTCTAAGTGTTTACCAAATTTATAACAAAGGTCAAAAATATTTATTTTCCCTCAAAAATCATATACTTGAGTTAGATGGAATGCCCTTATATCACTTTTGGATTATAAGAAATACACTGAGAAATGAAGATTTAAACTCTGGATTTATAATCCACCTCCAAACACTTTTTAATGGCACCTCAATTTGGAATCACATTTGATGACTATAAAAAAAAAAAAAAAAAGAATTTCCTAATAAAGGTACTTGGCTGATCTGCTAGTAAAAGACTAGCTAACCTATATGGTAAATTCAGTTCAGTTCAGTTCAGTTGCTCAGTCGTGTCCGACTCTTTGCAACCCCATGAATCGCAGCACACCAGGCCTCTCTGTCCATCACCAACTCTCGGAGTTTACTCAAACTCGTCCATCGAGTCAGTGATGCCATCCAACCCTCCTATCCTCTGTCGTCCCCTTTTCCTCCTGCCCCCAATCCCTCCCAGCATCAGGGTCTTTTCCAGTGAGTCAACTCTTCGCATGAAGTAATCAAAGTATTGGAGTTTCAACTTCAGCATCAGTCCCTCCAATGAATACTCAGGACTGATCTCCTTTGGAATGGACTGGTTGGATCTCCTTGCAGTCCAAGGGACTCTCAAGAGTCTTCTCCAACACCACAGTTCAAAAGCATCAGTTCTTCAGTGCTCAGCCTTCTTCACAGTCCAACTCTCCCATCCATACATGACCACTGGAAAAACCATAGCCTTGACTAGATGGACTTTGTTGGCAAAGTAATGTCTCTGCTTTTCAATATGCTATCTAGGTTGATCATAACTTTTCTTCCAAGGAGTAAGCGTCTTTTAATTTCATGACTACAATCACCATTTGCAGTGATTTTGGAGCCCAAAAAAATAAAGTCTGACACTGTTTCCACGGTTTCCCCATCTATTTCCCATGAAGTGATGGGACCGGATGCCATGATCTTCGTTTTCTGAATGTTGAAATTTAAGCCAACTTTTTCACTCTCCACTTTCACTTTCATCAAGAGGCTTTTTAGTTCCTCTTAACTTTCTGCCATAAGGGTGGTGTCATCTTCATATCTGAGGTTATTGATATTTCTCCTGGCAATCCTTATTCCAGCTTGTGCTTCTTCCAGCCCAGCGTTTCTCATGATGTACTCTGCACAGAAGTTAAATAAGCAGGGTGACAATATACAGCCTTGATGTATATATGGTAAATAGGGGCATGATATTGATCAAATCTACAAGTTTAATTCATGCTCATTTTTTTCTTTGGCTAATATTATACATATAAGTCTTTTGTAACATAATGTATATGTCTACGCCTCATCTCCAGATATAATTTCAAAGGTTTAGAGTTGAGCACTGGCATTTGTTTTTTTAAGTGACATCAACATTTTTTTTGATGCAGAGACAGGATTAGAGATCAATATTCTAGGTGAAGTTTTCAATGCTTGGAATGATGTCTTATGCATCTGTGCTGCCCTGGGCTGCTCTAGTAGAAATTATGGACTTTGGATAATCATATATCAGTGCAGATTCATCAATTGTAGCAAATACCACTGGTGTAAGATGCCAAGAGTGGGGGATGTTGTGCATGCATGGGAGCAGGGGGTAAATGGGAAGGCTGTATTTTTTGCTTAATATTTCTATGAATCTAAAGCTGTTCTAAAATATAGTTCATTTTTAAAAAATTGAGTGCTAGGTACCTAGGATTCTCAATGGAGAATACATAGTCTTTGAACATTTTAATGTTCAAAGTGCATATTCATTGGCCTGTCACTTTCACATGACAGTTTGATGAATAAAGAAACCATGTAATACTAATGCAATTAAATTATTTAATCTTTATATAATGAAGAAAAATATCATATTCTCAGAAAGTGTTGTTTCAGGGGAGAACAGGAAATAAAAGTTAAAATCAGTAATAATGATACTGCAACTATGTCAGAGAAAATTTATATAAATCTATAGTATTCATTTAGCTCTAAATGTCTTCAAGCATGTTATAAATCCTCCAAAGTCCTTGCTTTGTATTATAGCCTTTTAATATACTCACTGTCTCTTTCCAAGTTAAGTTCACTCTTGCTATCCCATTCATCTGTCTTGTGATTTATTTCAAAGATAAACTGAATATCTTCCCCTTTTTTCTGTAACTATTTAATCTTGATTTTTTAATCAAAATTTGATGGCAATTATCATCTATTAAAAGGCATTCTTTCCCCATCCTATATAATTTTCCTTTTTACAGTAAATCCTACATCCTGACACCATAGTTAACAACTTTTTATCAGTAATTATATTTAGACAGATTTTCTTTTCTGAATCTTAGTTTCTTAACAGTCTCAACAATCATCAGTCTCTTAATAGACTTAATAATCAATACTCTCTTAATAATCTAGCTCTTTTAGACCGAGAAAAGATTCAGTAAAGTGTTGGATTTGTCAATCTTATTTCTCTTTTCCATTTTCCCTTTCCTCTGTTCCTGTTGGTGACATAGAATTTACAGGTAAATAAACACATAAACCTGCAATGTAAATGGAATGCCAGCCACGTGTGGTGTACTGCTGAAACACTCATCTGTTACCCCAAAGTGAGCTAGAAGTCATATTTAGAAGATAAGGCATTTATAAAAGGGCTTCCCAGCTGGCAGTCGTGGTAAAGAAACTTCCTGTCAAAGCAGGAGACACGGGTTCGGGGAAAATCCCCTGGAGTAAGAAATGGCAACCCATTCCAGTGTGCTTGCCTAGAGAATCCCATGGACAGAGGAGCCTGGCAGGCTACAGTCCACTGGGTCACACAGAGTTGGATAAGACTGAAAGGACTTAGCACAAGAAGCTCAGTAGGTATTTAAACCATAAGAAACTATGACAGGAAAATTGTGACAAATATATAAATGAATAGTCTTGCCTCTGTGATCTTTCACTTCAACACCAATAAAATGAAACAAAAACTATTTAAATATTTACCTCCAGAATCACTGTGATGATTAAGTTGGAAGTGTAAGTGAAAATTCAGTATTTAGTCATAAAATGCCATATAAAAATCAAATACCATAATAATAATTTTACCACTTCAGAATAATATGAGAAAAAATCACTTAGAAGAGGTAAACACTGGCTACATGTCTAAGACTTGAATGAAAATGTGACCTATGTATGTTTACAAATCCTCATTATGCATGAGTGTCTTTTGTTATCACGATGCATAAAAATGGTAAAGCCTATTGAAAACTTCAAAATAAAGAGACGAGCCAAGGAAAAAACATGAATAATTTATTCAGATACGATCCAAGTTTATCCCCAACTTATTTGCCTTTTATTCTTCATTTTAGTTAATTACATTTTCACCATTTATCTTCAAGGTTATGCATGCACCTTGAGATGGTCACAAAAGGTCCATGATATAGGGGTTCATAATTAGGTTGTATGTTATATTCAGAGTCCCAGGGGAACTAACAGATTCCAGAAATACTGATTAAGCAAGATGAATTCTTATATAGTTTCAACTACAACAGTTTTAAAGACAAGTACAAGCTTCTTTGCCACAAAATTCACAGAAAAAGTAATCGATTGAAGAATATCTCTTTTATGCAAAATATACATTTTAGGATATAATTCAATTAATATTCTACTATATACTGACATTGTTCTTGCTAATTTAATAAAAAAATACTCTCATTGCCAGAATTTTATTTTTTTAGTATTTATAATTGAGGTAACAATGACAAAATACTTGAATCATGAATAATATTAATGAGTTTTAAGTCAAATAACTTTTAAGAGCTTAAAACAAATCTGAGACTCCAAATGGGTCAGTTTTGACAAACAGGCACTGAAAACTTTACAACATAATATGACAAGCTAGTATAAGTGGTTTATTAAAAATAAATGATACAGTTAGTGTTTGGATCTAACCAACAAAGGAGAAATAAAGGAAATTAAGACAGACCTATAGTACACCAGTATCACTGTTTTTATGATCACAGCACAATCTACTGCAGGTCCACAAAGGGTAATTCACAGAGGTGTGGGCCTTACTTGAAGCTCCAGAGATGGTGATCGTGACTCTGGCTTTCTTTGATGTGAGATGGCCAAAGCTGTTGACCCATGCATACATGTTGGTATTTACAGCTGCTTCACGGACACCAGCCAGTCCTCAGCAGACCACTCATATGGGCAGCACCAAATGAGTTACAGCTCTTGCATAGGCTTCTCATGCCTCATGAAGATGCCAGGATCTCTTCCAAGTGCAACCTGGTAACATCAGGGCACATTCAGCAGCAGAAGTCTGTTTCCAGAACAGTCCTTGGTATGGCTAAATTCCACTGTCCCTTTTTCAGCAGTCAAAAATCCATGATAAATTCTGTATAACACTGCAGTCAATAACAGCAGCACCAGACAGTATATTAATTCCTTTACCATAGAGTTGTGTTTATTATAACTTTCTATGTGTAGTGTTATCAAAAGCATCACTGAATCTCTAAATATCAGTTGTTTATGTCTGGGTAAATACATTGCTGTACAAGGTCTCTGACATGCAGGTCATGCTCTAGGACTTGGGGATATAAACTAATACATGTTATGTAGCCAATTCTAAAAATGACAACTGTTTCCCTAACTGGAAATAAACATGAGCATTAGGAATCAGCAGTCTCAAGGATCCTAAATGCCTTAGAAATATTATTTATCTCTCAATTTATAGTATGGTATTTTCTTCCCTCTCATGTCCAATACATCAGACACACTACTGCTATTGCATTTGTAGGGATGTGCAAACAGAATGTCTCCCACTTGGGCAGAATAAGACACCCTGAGGGTTTCATTGGTGTGTCCTGATGAGTTCTGGTTGCTAGGTAGTAGAAACTGACACCGCAGCAGGCAATCTAATGCAACGGTAAAACTGCTGCTTAAATCCTGCTTCTCAAAAAGGTTCACAGTACTGATTAACTTAGGTAGTCTACGGGGCATCATTAATTTATACACAAAGCAGAGAGGCTGTTCCGAGTAGTGAAGAAGGCAATGGGGCAGGGGAGAAGACCCAGTACTAAAATCATGAACACCTTATCAAGGCATTTCTGTGCTTCATGGAGACAGATGGCATATACATATAAGACAGGGAGCTAAGACATACGGACAGAACAACATACAGGACAAAGCACCTGATTAAACACTGCCTGAAAACCTGATTAATGCTGTCAGTCGGGAATTTAAGGCTGGTCAAGAAAGCTTCCTGTGAACAACAATGCTCTTTGTTGTTTGCAAAAAAATAATAATAAATTAAATAAAAGAAGCGGGTAAAAAAGACAAGAATTTTGAGTGGTATTTGGCACCTTGACTCTGAAAACGATGACAAATTCTGGGATTAAAAAAAAAAAATGAATCTAGTTCCAAATAGCAATTCCTATCTGAACGATGCAAGCCTGGCTGGCAGTTACCTTTCTCTCATGTTTTGTGCCTTCCCCAAGCCATTAAGTAAGAGATCTGGCCTCGGCTTGCGTGTAACCAGTAATGACAATCTCTTTGCAGTTATCTGTGTGCAAACAACCAGAGACATTCAGAACTCCAATACAGCATTTTGGAAGAAAGTAAATCAATCAAGAAATTAAACTATTTAAAACAAATATTTTTTTATCAAAGAATTATAAAGAAAAAAAAAATTGTCAAGGAGAAATTCGCCCTCCCTGCCCCACAATTCAACATGCAGAACAGTCAACCAGTGCTTTCACATCAGCAGGATGGTTCGATGCAAGTACACATATCCCGAGCCCTCTGCAGTCCCCAAACTCTGCGACATTGCTTTCAGGTGATAGAGACAAGATGGTCCATGCAAATGAGCTGACCAAAGTCATGTTGTGTGCATTCAAAACAGAATCCCAGACATCTTCAGAATGGTTCAGAGTCACAAAAAATGAAGTTCCCATGAAGTAGCTGGCATTTGGAAGCACAATGATATAAATATATCTCCCTGAAGAAGTGTTTATGTATTAGGGTACCCGCCAATATCTGATGCTATCTGTCACTTTATTGTGAAAGGAGATCAGGGCAGTTCATGAGAAGTGGTGGCACTACTAGGATAAGATTCGTTTAAAGCCAGGATAAGATGTGTCAGCTACCCACACGGCATTTCTGACTTCAGATGTAGCATCATGCAGGATTTATACTGTATTAATGGCGTCTGGAGTAACTCTACATTTAATTATTTCCATTATGGGGTAAACAGTACTTGAATTAAGACCATTGAGCCAACTGATGTGGTTTGGTTTACAAGATAGATGGGATGGGAGATCGAGAGCGCCTCAGAGGACAAGGAGAGTTGTAAGGTGAAGTTACTGGAGAGAGCCTCAGAGCATTGCCTGCCAAGCCCGCTATGTTGTTTAAGCTTCGGGATTTTTCATATCCTTTTATGGAAAAATGCACAGACATCAGTTGAATTCAACCAGAAAATAGACACAGACAAACAATATCATGCAGGGTAATCAAAGAGCTATTTTTGAACTCAAAGAATTTGCTTACAAAGAATTCAATATTGAGACAATTTACAACTCTTAAAAAAAAATGAAGCTTACTGTAGCTGTCAGTTCCAAAAGATTAAGCCAGCTACCACAAATTACTATTGTAATACTTCAAAATCTATTCTTTTCCAAATATAGTTAGACATATTCAGTATCAGAAAACTTTTAAGAATTATGCAATGCAACTTAAGTAAGATATAAATTTGGCTACTATTTTTAAATTTCAGAATATGTCCCTGAAAAAAAAATGAGCTATTTTTTCTCTTTTTATTCTTATTTTAGTATTCACTAAGCTAATAAAGCATGCTTAAGTTTAAGTGGACAACTCTTTTTCAGCATCTTTAATCTTCCAGCTTTATGGGGTTAAATGGATGATTCCTCAATAATGGCTTTTAATGCCATTATCTAGGTGATGTAGAATGAATGCCTATTTCTAATCCCTTGTATTAAAAAATAAATAAATATATAATATAAACTGAGTTATCATTTCAGTAAACTTAATTCTGATTTCGATTTATATATGTTCAGCTGATTCTTCCCTGCCAGGAATGAAGAATAATTTGATATTAATTCACTTTTTCTTCCTATTATCTTGCATTCTAATCTTCTGTTCATAATAATCATTGACTTACAGAATCCTTCCCACTTGCAGGTCTTTCCGACAAACTTTAACCTACTGATTTGCCCTAGCTGCTCAACCCACCCCATCAAGGACACTTTTGGAAGGAGTATATATTGTGGTATTTCTTATTAGAAAAGACTAGAGGCAGGTAAATGAGGTAGTGAGTACCTACTGTAAAAGTAGAGGCAAAATTGTCTTAAAAGGCAAGCATTCATTAACTGAAAAAAGTCATTATTATACAATTCAGTAAATAAATGTTCTAACAACTCCACTGAAAAAGCGTTATAGATCCGGAAAATGAAACAGCTCTACTGTGGGGTAAGGTTTAACTAGTAGGAACCCCGTCTCTACATACACACCCACAAACTTTCAGCAGATTAGATGTTTTCTTTGATATTTTGTAGATGAAAATTTATGTCATCCACTGATTACAGTAAAGCTCTCTAGGACGTAATTTCTGCTAATGAGAAAATTATCTGCCTATATGTTTTATTAATATTTTGAGCTATAAAGCATAAGAAGGGGCATATATTTCATTCTTCTCTGGTGGGTGATGGAATAGTTAATGAGAGAATGTCTTAAATAATTTAAAAGGGATTGCAAGTCATTCATTCTTACATAGGGACCTTCACATTCCTAGAGGGCTAATTATCATTACTCTTCTGTAATGTGATTGGAAGTATAACTAGGACTTGTAGAAAGAATAATTTATCCAAGTTGACTTGGATTTTTAGTGTAACCTAAAAATGTAAACTAGACTATAAACATTGATTGGTTTTGATTAAAAGCAACCTCGTGAATACACATGAATCAAAGAAGTTGTTAATAACTATAAACCATCCTTGTAAAAATATACATCTTGTTCCCCACAATAACCGTGTTCCCTATGAGACTTCCAAAAAAGGTAAAAATCTGTTTAACAATTTATATTAATCATGTTATTTACATGTAAATCTTGGTTGCCCTTGCAAATGTTTACTTTTCTGAATTATATTCATTAAGATAAATATTATTTATTCTGTTTATAAGTCCTTTTATTTTTAATAACTATGATTTCAGTGTCCATTTGAGAAGGGTTCCTTTATAATTTAGTAACAAGTATTTAGTTAGTAAAATTATCTTTTTCATATACATTTATTCTTCCTTTATTCTGTAGGTTCATTTATGATTAGAAAATTTGACAAAATTTTGCCTCATCAAGCTTTTATTGAATAGAAGGACTGAAACTATAATTTATGAGAATAAACAATATTGAACTCAGTTTGAACTAACATCTAAATGCACGATATGCACTTTATATAGCTTTTAAGAGCACATATTTGTTTGGGGCAATATTGAAACTGCCTATTTGTGCACTATCAATGAGATGTTTGTGTTCATGTAAAATGATATATAAATAAAACTACTGTATAAATAAAATCATAGGTTCTAAGTTTTAGGAGTCCATTATTTTAGGTAATCCACTTGTTTTCCTAATGTATGCCCAAGTGCATTTACACTTGTTGATAGAAAAAGAATACAATGGGAATCCAGTCATTTTTCTCATCTACATAGGGGAGAATTTACATAACTCAAAAATCAGGTCAGTGTAGAAAACGATTAGAAGCATATAGAAGATAAATATGTGAGTGGGACTAATAGAAGATATCTCTAATCTATATAAAGGAAACAGGAGAAGAAATGAATGGATTTCTAATAGACATGACAAAGAAAACATTGAGAAAATTAAGTNAAAAATCAGGTCAGTGTAGAAAACGATTAGAAGCATATAGAAGATAAATATGTGAGTGGGACTAATAGAAGATATCTCTAATCTATATAAAGGAAACAGGAGAAGAAATGAATGGATTTCTAATAGACATGACAAAGAAAACATTGAGAAAATTAAGTAAAAATAGCAAGAAATGTTACCAGATCTAGGGGAAAAAAAACAACAACAACACAGATCTACAAAATAACTAAGCAAGAATGAAAAAGGATTTGCTTATATTGAGAAATGATGAAAAATAAAAAGCTCATAGTTGGGTTTTCAAAGATGCTCTCATTGGTAGAATTTGCATTTGTGAAATAAGATCACATGTATAATTTTCTCATATAAACACAATATCTTATTAATTGCTTTGCTATGGAATTTTGCCATTTTACAGGAAAGCTATATTAATACAGGTGCTTTATAGTTTTCAAAGTCTTTTTAAATATGTAATCCCCTTTGACAGTTTAAAATTCATAATATTATCTAACATAGAAGAAAAACATTCTAGCTAGAGTCTTAACATGTAACCCTAGTATAAATATTGCATGTGATATTTTATTGAATGATGCTTAAAATATATCCAAATATANACACAAAGAACAAATATTAAGAGCAGCAAGGGAAAAACAACAAATAACATACAAAGGGATTCTCATAAGGAGAACAGCTGATCCTGTCTCTTATACACATCTAGATGTGTATAAGAGACAGATTTTATTGAATGATGCTTAAAATATATCCAAATATAACCACATAATGCATTAAAAATACATATATACACATATGGATATATGTATATACATATATAGTGATTTAAGATTATAAGGCACTTTAAGTACTATATTCTATATTATTAGTTATATACATATATTTTGCTTAAGTACTATGAGTATTAATTATAAAAATATTTAAAAACTATGGTAACAATATAAAATAGTGAAAAATCAGATAATTGAAATACATTTTGGTACAAGAGATAAATACAAAGAGTGACAGTTCTTGGAATGAAGTATAATTTAAAATATTTCACATTAAAGAAACAAAAGAAGAGTCCTCTGTCTTCTGTTTTGTATGGAGACAGAAAGAACAATGTAAAGTGCTCAGAAGAAACAAAAATGAAGCACAACATGGGTAATGAGCTATTTCAAAGGAAATAGGCATCATAAAATAAATATTTTAGACTTAAAGCAGTAAAGTATTCTGTAGGGAGAAACTGCAATGAATAGCAAATAAGCATAATATTTTTAAAATGCAGTTGCACTAACATGAAACTTTTAGAGTGGCTTTCCATTCAAATTCAGTCAATTGCCTAAGAAATTATTATTTCTTCATAAGAAATCTGTAGTTCTTTCTCTACTCTGTTGGTAAATAGAGTAAAATAACCTTGGCACTTAAGCAACTAGAATTCTCAAAAGTAGGTGTTCTAAGAGCATACCAGAACTTTGACAAGGGTGGGTTATAAGTGTCATGAAACTAATTTCTTGAGGATAAAAAGGGTCCAATTGTTTGGTTGGCAAAATGAAAATGAAAACTAGCACCTAAGGAATAGTCACAGATGGTTGATAAAATCTAGGGAAATAAAACCACATGCTGGAGTGGAGCTTCAGTATCCTGCTATATTTCTTAACCAAGATGCCTACCTAATACAAGTATCTTCTATGAGCCAGGAATTGTTCAGTGTCAATTAAAAAATAATAATAAAATGATTACTGCCCAGAAGAAAACTTTTATAAGTACATTTTGTAAGTAAGGTAAGTAACCTTTCCACTGATTGGGTATACTGTTCTGTATGGCCGGAGGATCATGTACCTTAGCAAGCTCCTGACATTCAGATTAATTACTGGGGAAAATTTGCCCAAACACTGGATAAGAGACCATTAAGTGAAGTTGCTCAGTTGTGTCCGATTCTTTGTCATCCCACGGACTGTAGCCTACCAGGCTCCTCTGTCCATGGGATTTTCCAGGCAATAGTACTGAAGTAGATTGCCATTTCCTTCTCCAGGGGATCTTCCCGACCCAGGGATCCAACCCGGGTCTCCCACATTGTAGACAGACACTCTACCGTCTGAGTCACCAGGATAAGAGACCATTAGAGTATGTTTAATGCTTTACTTTAAAGAAAAAGCTTTATTATTGTTTTATAATTATCAACCACGTATCAAACAGATGCATAGAGTTAACTAGTGAGTTTAATTCATTGTAAGAAAAAAGATAACTTTTCAGGACTGCTGAATATATTATATTAAAACAATTAGATGATTGACTTAATTATTAAATACTTCATTACAATTCTGCCTATAGACAAACGAAAAACCAAAAAAGAAAAAAAAGAAAGAAGGGTGAAATGTCTTTCAGATATGACAATCAAGTTGGCTGTCATGATACATATTTTTAAATGTTTATAATGAGATAAGATGTAATGAGGCAAAAAGCACTATGATGTCATAGTTGTACCTAGAAAATGATGAATGAGCACTTTACATCACTCCATACATTTGCAGCATTTAATTGCTATGTCACCTGTTAGGATGTGATGGAATGCATGCCTACCTTTCCTGATCCCTCCATCAGAAGTGCACGTGTAATCACCTGCCGTCAGCAGGAAACATGTTTCCCCTCTTCTGTGTCTGTCTCTGGTACTAGAGCGCCTGATGGGGAGCCTTTCTGGGGGTGATAACGGCGGCTCACTTCCTGCACTGCTGTCACCTGATAACACTGGTCACAGCGCCGAGCCCATTGACAGACAGTGATGATGCGGAAACGAGACAATACAAAGAGTTTACGCCGAATGTCCACAGTGCAGCCACTCGATAATACAAAATACAATAATCACAACATGATAGAAGAATTTTCATCACTCGTCACAAAAACTTACATAGAGCAAAATGGAAATGTATTGAAAAGGAGAGAAATGTTCTCAGGGAAATTTTAATTTCATGTTGGATTTTATCTAATATGACAACGACTTTTACAAAACTAACTTGATTCAAAGTAAGTGTGATAATGAAGTAGCACACGAACTAATATCTTTCCACTTTTGACAGGTTATCTAGATACTGCAAACAGACGTCTTTAAAAATGGAGCCTACTGAAGGAAAAACTCCTAAGTAAATATTTGTCTTTGCAGTATGCTTTCATTATTTTCTGAAAGTAATTTTTCCCAAATTTCAAAATGAAAACAATCCCAAAGTTTACAGACTTTGTGTCCGGGTTCTCTGTTTTGAAGTGACATAGTATTTTTGAGCGTAACAATGGAACAACATCAACTTCTCCAAACACCCTTGAAACGTTTACATCTAAATACTTGCCAAAGACTTTCACGTCCTATAGCCTAGACGCTAGCTTGTAACAGTGTTTGCCCAAGCTGAGAATGTGTCCTTCTCTCCATGCCCTTCAGAAAAGCTCTGCACAGGTACCTGAGAACAATCCAACAAGGGCAGCAACGCAAACTAAATTCCATCTTTCATAAGGACATTCCTGGTAGCAGCTCTCAGATACATACTGACAGAATTTGCAAAACAATCTACTAAATAAACATAAGGACTTTGAATAAAATCTTTTAAAAAGCAGTTCAGTTCCAGTCAGGTTCCCCCCCACCCCCCGCCACTATTTAATCCATAATAGCTTCTGGGAGCTAAGGAGGCAACCTGTGAAAATGTCACTTGCCTTTTCCGTTTGTTTGCTAGTTTGCTTGTTTTGTTTAATCAGTGTTATTTCTAAATAATGCTAAATTATTCACATGAGGTTGTCATAAATCATTTTTCTACAAGAAAAAGATTAAACTGTCTAAGTTATAGGGAATGCATATATCTCAGCATTTCATAGATGACAAAAAATTAGTTAAATTGTGAGGTCTACAATATATTTCATCTGTACTAGACATAACAGATTAGAGAAGACACTATTGACTATCACTTTGGCAAACGATGTCAATTTACAGTCAGTTAACTCTAGATTATCTACAGCAATAGAGAGAAGTAGGAATTCAGCTAATTTCAAGCAGGAATTTATCCAAAATTACATTCTGGGAGGGAAAAGAGACCAGTGCAGAATGCATAAAAAAGGAAATCCACAGAGAAATTCAATCTTCCTATTGATTAACCAAAGCAGATCATCTAGACCCTGCATAATGTTGGGCTGATTGTACTACCTAGCACTTTACCCAAAGCAAAGGAATTATATTGAAATAGCCTAATTTAAAAATAATGAAAACTTAATCAACCCTCCATAATATTAATGAGGAAGACCTTTACTTTCCAAAGGGCATTCTTACATATCACCTCTTCAGTGTTTAGGCCTTTGAAACGTAAACATCCATTCTTTTTACATAACTTCTTCTTGTGAATTAGGTCAAAATGCATGGCCCCGTGTGGCAGAGATAAAACTGAGACAAACACACCAAGCCAAATGATATGGAGATCAACATTTTGAGAATGAAGGATGGAAAATGTCCAATATCATACCACCACATCGTGCAGGGAAACAAAGAAACGACGGCACAAAAGCAACAAACAGGCAAAAGAAAATATTGGCGCTGTCAGCACAGGGCATTCCCGTCAAAGCAGGAGAACTCTATAGACCAGCTATGTGGACTTCTACTTAGGATTCATTTAGAAAAGCTACAGTCTAGCTATCTACAAAGCCTGACACATTTTGTAAAGGGGTAGAACTGAAAACTCCAAACATTTGCAGAAAATGAGAAGGTGCCTTCTACTTAAGGGACATACTGGTCTATAAAGTATTTAATGGCATGCATTTGAAACCGTGCCTTACCTGATCTGTTATGTTCCAGAAGCCGACTGTCTTTGCCCAGACACGTGTCACTCTGTTTGCTGTTGCAGGCCATGTTTAATTCTGTCTTGCAAAAAGTAGGCGAGCTTGCCTGAGGAGCAGGAGGGATGTGCTTCTTTCTTTTTCTTGGAAGCTTCTGCTTCGCCATTGCCAAGGAGTAGTACATTCCAAAGTTGTTGACAATGACAGGAACGGGCATGGCTATCGTCAGTACCCCAGCCAGTGCACACAGGGCTCCCACCAGCATCCCCGACCACGTCTGGGGGTACATATCTCCATAGCCCAAGGTGGTCATGGTCACTACAGCCCACCAGAACCCAATGGGGATGTTCTTGAACTGCGTGTGCTCACTAGCTGAAGGGTCGTTGGGCTGGGCACCCACTCTCTCCGCGTAGTAGATCATAGTAGCAAATATCAAAACTCCAAGGGCCAGGAAGATTATGAGCAGCAAAAATTCATTCGTACTCGCTCGAAGAGTATGTCCAAGCACCCTCAAACCTACAAAATGGCGGGTGAGCTTGAAGATCCTCAGGATCCTCACAAATCTGACCACTCTGAGGAAGCCAAGTACGTCCTTAGCAGCTTTAGATGAGAGCCCGCTGAGGCCCACCTCTAAGTAGAAGGGTAGGATGGCCACAAAGTCAATGATATTCAAGAGGTTTTTGACGAATTCAAGTTTATTGGGGGAGAAAACAATACGGACTAAAAATTCAAAAGTAAACCATACCACACATACTCCTTCTACATACGTCAAGGCAGGATCTGTTTCAATTTCATACTGTGGAACCACACTGGTGCCATTGGTGACCGATTCTGTCTTGTTTTTAACAATATTGAAAGCTTCATGTGTCTCCAGGCAAAAGGTTGTGATTGAAACCAGGATGAAGAATAAAGAAGCAAAAGCAATAAACTGTAGAGAAAAAAAAAAGAAATAAAAGAAGAAACATAGAATGATCTGAACCATAATATACTTCAATCCAAGTCTAAGAGCACTTCCTGTAGATGAAGAAGTATAAACACATTTTTTGGAGATTTCACTTGGGATGTTACTCAACTGTAAGAACTTAGACATGTAGGTAACATCCATTAGAGTTGCACAGGAAGGATGTTTCAAGTTCTTCTCTCAGCTTATATAGATTAAAAGTTTTGATTTTACTCTTTTGTGTAAGAAAAAGAGCAAAAAATAAAATCCTTGCAAATGAATGTTAAAGGGCAGTAGGCTGAAAAAAAAAAAATAAATGTAGACAATGGCTCCAGATATTGGTTATGATCCTAGAAATCTTCGTGTATTAGATCCAGATTGACAACCATAAATATAAGGTGCAGTCTACACTGATGGAAATTTGGAAGTCACCCATATTTAACTGCAGGCTTCTTCTTAAATGTTCAGATTATCATGAGGTGTGAACATGAAAAAACTATCTGAGCTGTGCTACCATTTATATCAACCAAAGGTGAAGTCTTGTCCACAAAGAGCAAACCTAAGGAAGAAGATTTGGCATTGAGACTGAAGGGGGAGAAAGAAGGAACAAATTAAAAGGCATTCTTCCTCTCCTGAAAAAGAACTTCAAATGTTAGAATAATATGTTAAAAAGTTATAAAATATATATTATAAAGGATTTTTTAAATTCAACATTTTGACTAATTCAACATATATGACTAATACACACACTTACTAATACAGAATAATAATAAAAGCTCCCACTTATATAGTTCTCACCAGTACCAAACACTCTTCAAAGCAATTTACATAATTAACTCATATCAATACTCATAACAACACTACACTGTCACCTTTTATGGTCACGGAGTTTGTAACTTTTCCAAAGTCATAAGATTAACCTGGTAAGTTTTGCCGCAGATTCTGTTCCTATAACTACCAAACTCTCGATGTAGAATACAAATATGTTGAAACCTTTATTTATTTTAGGATCACATTCTTCTTAATATGAAAGATCTGAAAATCTGAGACCCAGTGTGATGTGAAGCCCATGACATTGTTGCCAGCTGTCAGCACCGGAGGCTTTCAGAAAAGCTGGCAGACCCCTGGCACTCTCTGAGTGTGCTCAGATTGGGCATGCTCACTGGGCATCAAGAGACTCTTAAGAGTCCTTGAATATCTAAACAAATGAATTATTCAGGAGGAAGAGGTCATCAGTCAAATAGAGGAGGATCTTTTTTAGAAAGAATACATGTCCCAAACCCAAAGCTCTTCCCTAATACCTGCTTCTCAACTAAACATTGAAAAGATCTAAGTTTCAAGAAGAGATTGAAATCATCTCCCTTTTTCCCTGGTTGAGTTTCAATGTAAGAGATACACAGATCTTGCCAAATACATGAGATAACACAAAAAGACTGAAAAAAAAAATCTTAGGACAGATTATCTGCCTTAAAGAAACTTCTCAAGAGGCAGGGGGAAGATAGGGGGAAAGGATTAAGAGGTACAAACAATTATGGATAAAATAAGTAAGTTATAAAGATATACAGTACAACTTAGGGAATACTATCCAATAGTTTTAATAACTATAAATTGAATACAACTTTTTAAAAGTTGTAAATCACTATGCTGTACATCTGAAACATATAATATTGTACATCAACTATAACCTCAACTAAAAAGGAAAAGAAAGTGAAAGTGAAGTCATGTCCGACTCTTTGCAACCGCATGGACTGTAGCCTACCAGGCTCCTCCATCCATGGGACTTTTCCAGGCAAGAATATTGGAGCAGGTTGCCATTTCCTTCTCCAGAAAAGGAAAGAACCATCCCAAATTATGGACTGGTTTCTCTGCAGTGTGCTAGTAAAGTACATCATTCGTATTATTATTATAAGTCATGTAAATTAAGGCTTTGCCTTATTTTTCCATTCCTATCTTCCAACTTCCCTTGGTTTAGACGTTACAATTTGCCTATGATCTTTTCCAGATATATTGTGAGATGGTAGCATTTTTTTTCACTTAGCTTTTCCTTCATAGAAATAAATATACTCTTCTTTTTAAGTCAACTACTTGTTCTAACACTCAATATCACTAGGACCTCACAGATTCTTTAAAATATTACATCTTTTGGAGAAAGAATAAATTATCTTTGATCTGTGTATCCCTTCTTTATCTAATCACAATTAGATATCAGCTACGGATCTGAGAGTCACACTTGTTTCTGACTCCCCACACTTTTCTTCTGTCACTAGAGCCTCGGCAGTGTGACATGCTGAGTCCTCCACAGCCACTCCCCACACATCCCACCATGGCATCCAGAATTTTAGGCTAAGCATCTAAGGTTTTAGTGGGCAAATTCTATCTATGAGATGTTAGAGAGTACAAAGCAATTAAAGTAAACTGCACTTTTATCTTTGATCCCAGTGTTTCTGAGTCAGCATTTTTTCTGGCTAAAATAAGTTTTCAGTCTCAAATGCTGTCCACCTATATTCTGTAGTGAATAGAGCGGGACCTTCAACATTGCTCATTCAAAATTAGTCCTGACTAACCACCTCTCATACAACAAAGACAGTGTTCAACTATACTTTTATGCTCATCAATATAAAGTGCTAAAATCTTTTCCAGTCAGATATTTTTCCTACACTTCATTCATTAATTCAACAAGTATGTTGAGTGCCTCTGTATGCCAGGCCACAGGGATAGGGCTTTACTTTAACAGTAGTAAACAAAACACAATCCTATCCTTTGAGGAACTCACAATCCACTAGGTATACAGACATTAAATATTTAGCTACACAAAATTACACAATTGCAATTATAATAAATTCAATGAAAGGAAAAAATGACCTAAAACTTTATTTAGACTGAAAGGTTATAGAAACCTCTGAGAAAATATCAATAGACTGGACTTTGAAGGATAAGCAGAGGCCAACCTGATAGAAAGGAGAAATGTGTATTACACAAGAGAGAAGTTTTAACAAAAATGTCTGGAATTTCTTAAGTGATGTCTTGAAGGGAACACCAAAGGAAGAGTAGAGAGACTTTCCAGGTCTGCCTCTTTTGCACAAATTGCGATGAATAAATCCCAAATTAGCACAGAGATCCTCACTTTTCAAAGGTTTTAAATCAACCAAAACCATTACCTGTATTTGAATTTAAAATGAGACTATAAGGTGACTTTTGAGGTTTGAGTACTGGTAGAGTCCCTTTGGACTTTCTATATTGGGAGACCTATAGAATTAACTTGTCTTAAATTATTGCACCAGCCCCATTGACTGGGATAAAGTGAAAATAAAAGATATATATATATATTAAGATGGCTTCTAATTTAAAGCACTGTGAAAATACTTGAAATCATTATTACCTCAGTAAGAATTACTGGAACTTATTGTTTATGTTCATTAAACAAGGTATGTTACCAGGAAAAGGTCAAAAAAATCTTAAGATACCACACTAGGTGGCTAGGATTTAAGTAACATGAATCATTTTGTACTAGGGTATTATTTAAATACCCCACTCATATTTCCAAAACTGTGCTCACATTCATTATAACACACCTGGGCAGCTTACATAAATGTGAATTTCTTAGCCCTACATCAGATGTCAGATTCCATTGTTTGGGGAGATGGAATTTGCATTCTACAGGCTTTCTAGGTGATTGCAATGCATAGTATAGTTTGAAACCTCTGTTTCCGTGTTTTTTCAACAGACTGATAATACAAGATTGAAAATTGACTACTAAATGAACTGGAGTAGTTTTTAAATTCTAAGCATTTGTAGACTCTTAAAAGAGTTTTCCTAAACCTTAATAAGAACAGCTAACTACCTCCTATGTAATGGGATGTTTATGGCCCATGTGTGTTTATGTGTGTTTGTGTTAAGACATAATTCTGGCTTCTACACAAATAACTGATTGAGCAAAGCAACAGAATAGTTTCTAAATATACACAATTTTAAAACACAAAACTTTAGAAACCAAAAGTTGTCTGATTGTATGTCATCTGGATCTTTCATTTATCAAAAATTTTATTAGAATTATTTAAAGAACCACACGATGATTTTTGCATTTGCATTATTCTATACTATAGTCTTTATAACTGAGTATGTCGTTAGATTTTAAGGACTTTGTACATCCTCTGGTGTGATAATATTTTAATAGGAAAATACAGAGAGTATGAAAAATAGAAATAAACTTCAGTAAGCTTGGAAATATACAGGATTCATCTCCTAAGTAGATTATTTTGTTTAAAAAACAGCTAGATAGGTCATTAATAAAGGCTAAGGACACTTGGTATGGTCAAGAATAAGAAAGCTGTAACTGAAAGCCAAAGTTTACTTCATTATTACATGGTAGGCAACTGGAAGTTGGTTTCTGTCAGCCTGCAAAGGAGGATGCTAGAAGAAAGTTGAATTCTAACGAGAAGGAAATGGAAAAGGTCTCCAAAGACAAGGAGGAAAAGTCCATAATGTGAGGACAAACAATTAGAAATCCCCCCACAGATAGTCAGTAAAGAATTTGTCTGCAATGCCGGAGACCCAGGTTCGATTCCTAGGTTGGGAAGATACCCTGGAGAAGGAAATGGCAACCCACTCCATTATTCTTGCCTGGAAAATCCCATGGACAGAGGAGCCTGGCGGGCTGCAGCCTATGGTGTAGCAAGAGTCAGACGACTTAGCGACTACCACCACCACCGCCACAGATATAGCAGAAGAACCCTAGGAGACTAACAGAGAATATTAAACTCTAAGATGATGCTTGCATTCTGATGCCTCAGTAAAGGGTGGTTTTACAAAACAGCTTGGTGTTGAACGTGCTCTGAGTAATGCAGCTCTTGGACCATGGGAGGATGACAGGAGGGGAGCAGGCAGCCAAGGAGGAAATATACACAGACAGATTCAAAAACATAAGAGAGCAGCAAATAATAGTAAAAGGGAATCAGGAGACATTGAGCCCCCAGTAAAGTCCTTGGAGATACTGGGAGACAAAGCTTCCCACGGAGTGAAGAATAGGATCTCAGTTTACTAGGAATTTAGTTTGAGCATCAGATGAAAGGGTAGCTCCAGAAATCTTGAAGATCTAGGATTATCCAGAGGCTACACCTGGATTTCTTTAACGAAGGATTTGAACACTTTATTTGAACTTAAATCTAAGTCTCAGAGATAGAAAATGTCTTCCTTTGTTCCTAACTCACAGATTGCATCGAAATGAGTAAATGTGAGGTTAGACTGAATAATATTAAGAAAAAGAAATACAAAGGGAAAGAAATAGGGAGAAAGAAGACTTTAAATAATTATTTATTTTTCTCTTCACTGAACTGGTAACTGTTTAAAGACTTGAATACTGTCATATTCATTTCTATATCCTCTGAGTCTGTCATAGTAGTTAGTATTTAGTATGACTGGATGGATGAATAGAAGGGTGGAAGAATTAATTTAAAATGTATAAAATGAACAAAATAATAAGGTAGAACACATTTTGATGGTGATAAAAATGGTGTTAAAAGGATAAATGAAAAAATAAAGCATGCACATTGAAGTAAAAATTCAGATTTATAGCAGAAACAAATTTGTCCAAATGTTGCCAATAATAGCTCCCATTCATTCAGCTAATAAAGCTTGTGTCTTACCTGGGATTTGAGGAAGAAAACTATACTGCCATCTTTCTCTTCCTTTTCCCCTGTGATAAGACTACAAACTCCTACAAGCATTAAATAAAAATAAAAAGAGGCATGTTAAATACTAATTAAAATTTTTAAAAGTTTTCCAGACAAGATGCTGCATATTGCCTGACTTCATAGGACTGCTACACCACCTAGAGCAGTTTCAGGATGGGAATATCCTGCTAAAATATTGGCTTGTGGTTCCAAGAAGCAGTTACTTTTTCTCCGTAAGCTCAGTGTCCATGCTTAGCAACACAGAGTGCCCAACACTCTCTAATTATTTTTTTTCTTGATTAGCATCTATGGAGAAGAAGTCCTCAGAGCCCAGGTTGTACATGGAATGTATTATGTCTAAAAGTCTCAAAGCAAACATTCAAGTAAGATTCTCCAGGTATACATAATAGGCTGAAAGAAAGGTGAGGGAAAATGTGGTACAGTATTATGTTTCATCATTTTCTTTTTTGTGTAAGTATTAAAATACATATAGTTGAACTCAAAAGCTAACTAACATTATCTACCATCATACACAAAAATAAACTCAAAATTATTAAAGACCTAAATGTAAGGCTGAAAAACTTCTAGATGAAAACATAGGCAGAACATTCTTTGACATGTTGGTGCTGCTGCTGCTGCTGCTGCTGCTAAGTCACTTCAGTCGTGTCCGACTCTGTGTGACCCCATAGACGGCAGCCCGAGAGGCTCCCCCATCCCTGGGATTCTCCAAGCAAGAACCCTGGAGTGGGTTGCCATTTCCTTCTCCAATGCATGAAAGTGAAAAGTGAAGTGAAGTCACTGAGTCGTGTCCAACTCTTAGCGACTCCATGGACTGCAGCCCACCAAGTTCCTCCATCCATGGGATTTTCCAGGCAAGAGTACTGGAGTGGGGTGCCATTGCCTTCTCCGCTTTGACATAAATCACAGCAATATTTTTTTTGATCCATATCCTAAAGTAAAGAAAATAAAAGCAAAAATAAATAAACAAATGTGAACTAATTAAACTTAACAGCTTTGCACAACACAGGAAACCATCAACAAAAGAAAAAGACAGCTTAACGAATGGGAGAAAATATTTGCAAAAGATATGACCGATAAATGACTAATACCCAACATAAATAAGCAGTTCCTACAACTCAACATCAAAAAAACAAACAATTCACCTAAAGAAGGGCAGGAAAAACTGAGTAGACATTTAGCCAAAGAGGAAATGCAGATGGGTAGTAGGCACATAAAAAAATATTCAGGATCACTACTCATCAGAGAAATGTAAATCAAAACTGTGATGAAATATCACCTTACACTTGTTAGAATGGCTACTATCCAGAAGAACACAAGTAACAAGTATTGGCAAGGATACGGAAAAAAGGGAACACACGTGCATTATTGGTAGGAATGCAAATTGACACAACTACAGTGGAAAATAGTACAGAAGTTTCTCAAAAAAATAAAAAAGAACTACCATATGACCCAGCAATTCCACTCCTGAATATATACCACCTTCAAAAAACCAAAACATTAATTCAAAAAGATAAATGTACTTCAATGTTCATAGCAATATTATTTACAGTTGTCAAGATATGGAAGCAACCTAAATGTCCATCAGCAGATGAATGGATAAACAAGATGGGTGTATGTATATATACATATACATATATACATACATACAATGGAATACACTCAGCTATAGAAAAGAATAAATATTGCCATTTGCAACACCGTGGGTGGACTTACATGGCATTATGCTAAGTGAAATCAGTAAAACAGAGAAAGACAAATACTGTGCGATATTACTTATATGTGCAACCTAAAAAATACAGCCAACTAGTGAATAGAACAAAAAAGAAGCAAGCTCACAGATATAGTGAAGAAGCTAGTGGTTACCAGTGGGGAAAAGGAAGCAGGGAGGGGGAATATACAGGGGTAGAGATTAACAGGTACAAACTATTATGTATAAAATAATCTATAAGGATATGGTGTACAACATGGGAAATATAGCCAATATTTTATAATAACTATTAATGGGTGTATCCTTTAAAACTGTGAATCACTATGTTGTATACATATGATATTGTATAGCAACTATACTTCAGTAATAAAGTTTTTCCTGATTCCACTCCCTGCGACCCAGTGTCTGATCCAGAGGGATTCTAACACCTTCAGTCACCTGGACCCACATCTTTGGCATTGCTCTCAGCTCAACACCTTGGCCAGATGTTGCCAAGGAACATCGTGGTTAAGTGGAACAGCTGGAACCCTGCATGCTCTGATTCTTCATAGTGCTTGGTGTCTGTGGACTGTCTACAATTGTGCTCTGCAGCCCAAGTCAAGCCTTTGTGTGACTGTAGCTCCAGTCAGTTTCACAGCAGTCTCACGAGAGACCCTGAGCCAGAGTCATCCAGAGATCGAGCCCTGAGCCTGTGGAATGGGAGCACTGACTCCAAGACCCTAGATAACCAGAGAACTAACCTTAGGAGGTATCAAATAGTGAGAGTCACACAAAGGAAACCACTTGAATATAAGACCCAGCATCACCCAACCACCAGTAGCACCCTGTGTAGAATGCCTCATCTAAACAACAAACAAAACAAAAATGCAAATGAATCATCAGCAGGCAGGATCACCACTTCACTCAGCTTTGCCCATCAGAGGAAAAACAAACAAGCAAAAGAAAAGTGAAAATGAAGTCGTTCGGTCTTATCCAACTCTTTGTGACCCCATGGACTGTAGCCCTCCAGGCTCCTCCGTCCGTGGAATTTTCCAGGTAAGGATACTGGAGTAGGTTGCCATTTCCTTCTCCAAAGGACGTTCCCAACCCAGGGACTGAACATGGTCTTCCTCACTGCAGGTCTTCCCCACTTTATCATCTAAGCCACCAGGGAAGCCCAAAACAAGGAAACAAACAAAAACTCACCACAAATCTCACCCTATTCAAAGCTCACACAAACCACCGGACCAATCTTAGGATGGCAGAAATCAAAAGGAAGAAAGAATTCAACCTTCTTCAAGGAAAGAACTCAACTTTCCTTGAAACCTGGGAAAAAGAGACCTCAAACACAATAACTTAAAAAAATAAAAATAAAAAGGAGGGGAAATACTGCACAAATGAAGGAACAACCTAGAAAAACATAAGTCCAAATAAATGAAGAGAAAATAGGCAAACTACCTGAAAAAGAATTCAGAATAATGATAGGAAAGGTGATCAAAAACCTTGAAAACAAAGTGGATAAAATGCAAGAATCAATTAACAAAGACCTAGAAGAATTAGAGAAAAAAAACACACAGAGACAAACAACACAATTACTGAAATTAAAAATACTCTAGAAGGAGTCAATAGCAGAATACCTAAAGCAGAAGATTGAATCAGTAGGCTGGAAGATAAAATGGTGGAAATAACTTCTGAAAAGCAGAATAAAGTAAAAAGAATGAAAAAAGCTGAGGACAGTTTCAGAGACCTTTGGGACCATATCAAACACACAAACATTTGAATTATAGGGGTCCCAGAAGAAGAAGAGAAAAAAAAAAGGAGTATAAGAAAACTTTTGAAGAGATTATAGTTGAAAATTTCCCCAACATGGAAAAGAAAATAGTCAATCAAGTCCAAGAGGCACAAAGAGTCCCATACAGAATAAACCCAAGGAGAAACACACCAAGACACATACTAATTAAACTAACAAGGATTAAACACAAAGAAAGAATATTAAAAGCAGCAAGAGAGAAGCAACAAGTAACATACAAGGGAAACACCATAGGCTTAACAGCTGATCTTTCAGCAGAAACTCTGCAGGCCAGAAGGGAATGGCAGGATATATTTAAAGTACTGAAAGGGAAAAATCTACAACCAAGATTACTGTACCTGGCAAGGATCTCATTCAGAATTGATGGAGAAATAAAAAGCTTTTTAGACAAGCAAAAATTAAGAGAATTCAGTACCACCAAACACATAAAGACTGAAAGTGAGAGGATGGAAAAATATATTCCATGCAAATGGGAAGCAAAAGAAAGCTGTAGTAGCAATCCTCATATCAGACAAAATAGACCATAAAGTAGATTATAAGAGATAAGGAAGGACACTATATAATGAGCAAGGGATCAATCCAAGAGGAAGACATTACAATTGTAAATATCTATGCATCCAACACCGAAGCACCTCAATACATAAGACAAACATTAACAGACATAAAAGGAGAAATTGACAGTAACACAATAATAGTAGGAGACTTTAACACCCCACTCACACCAATGGACAGATCCTCAAAACAGAAAATTAATAAGGAAACACAAGTCTTACATGATACATTAGATGAGATGGATCTCATAGATATCTTCAGGAAATTCCATCCAAATGCAGAAGAATACACCTTCTCAAGCACACATGGAACATTCTCCAGGATAGACTACATTTTGGGTCACAAATCAAACCTCAGTAAATTTAAGAAAATTGAAATCATATCAAGCATCTTCTCTGACCACAATGCTATGAGACTAGATATAACTAACAAGAAAAAAAAAGTGTAAGAAACACAAACACATGGAGACTAAACTATATGTTTCTAAATAACCAACAGGTTACTGAAGAAATCAAAAGGGAAATCAAAAACTTCCTAGAAACAAACAACAATGAAAACATGACAACTTAAAAACCTAAGGGATGCAGCAAAAGCAGTTTTCTAAGAGGGAAATTTATAGCAATACAATCCTACCTAAAAAAAAACAAGAAAAACATTGAATAGACAACCTAACTTTACACTAAAACAACTGGAAAAAAGAAGAATGAAAAAAACCAAAATTAGTGATTAAGAAAGAAATCATAAAGATCCAAGCAGAAATAAATGAAAAAGAAATAAAAGAAACAACAGTAAAGATTAATAAAACTAAAAGCTGGTTCTTTGAGAAGACACACAAAATTGACAAACCTTTAGCCAGACTCATCAAAAAAGAGAGAAGAATCAAATTAACAAAATTAGAAATGAAAAAAAAAAAGGTTACAACAGACAATGCATAAATATAAAGGATTAGAAGAGACTATTATGAACAACTATATGGTAATAAAATAGATAACCTGGAAGAAAAGAAATGGACAGATTCTTAGAAAAGTTCAATCTTCCAACACTGAACCAGGAAGAAACAGAAATTATGAACAACCCAATTACAAACACTGAAATTGAAGCTGTGATTTAAAAATCTCCCCAAAAGCAAAAGACCAGGACCAGATGGCGTCACAGGAGAATTCCATCAAACATTTAGAGAAGAGCTAATGCCTATCCTTCTAAAACTCTTTCAAAAAAATTGCAGAGGAAGGAATACTTCCAAATTCATTCTATGAGGCCACCTTCACCCTGATACCAAAACCAGACAAAGACAACACAAAAAAGGAGAACAACAGGCCAATATCACTGATGAACATAGATGCAAAATCCTCAACAAAATTTTAGCAAACAGAATTCAGCAACACATCTAAAAGCTCATATACCATGATCAAGTTCGGTTTATTCCAGGGATGCAAGGATTCTTCAGTATATGCAAACCAATCCATGTGATACACTATATTAACAAATTGAAAGGTAAAAACCATATGATCATCTCAATAGATGCAGAAAAAGCCTTTGACAAAATCCAACACCATTTTATGATTAAAACTCTTCATAAAATGGACACAAAAGGAACCTACTTCAATATAGTAAAAGCCACATATGATAAGCCTGCAGCAAACATTATTCTCAATGGTGAAAAACTGAAACCATCCCCCCTAAGATCAGGAACAAGACAAGGGTGCCCACTTTCACCACTATTAGTCAATATAGTTCTGGAAGTCCTAGCTATAGCAATCAGAGAAAAAAAGTAATAAAAGGAATATAGATCAGAAAAGAAGAAGTAAAGCTCTCACTGTTTCCAGATGACACGATACTGTACATAGAAAACCCTAAAGATAGTATCAGAAAATTACTAGTGCTAATCAGTGAATTTAGCAAAGTTGCAGGATATAAAATCAAGACACAGAAATCACTTGCATTTTCATATACTAAAAATGAAAAATCAGAAAGAGAAATTAAGGAATCAATCCCACTCACCATTACAACAAAAGAATTAATTATCTAGAAATAAACTTACCGAAGGAGACAAAAGAACTGTACACAAAAAATTATGACACTAATGAAAGTAATCAAAGATGAAATAAACAGATAGAGAGATATCCCATGTTCCTGGGCAGGAAGAATCAATATTGTGAAAATGACTATACTACCAAACACAATCTACAGATTTAATGCAATCCCTAACAAATTACCAATGGCATTTTTCACAGAACTAGAACAAAAAATTTCACAATTCATATGGAAGCAAAGAAGACCGTGAATAGCCAAAGCAGTCTTGAGAAAGAAGAATGGAGCTGGAGGAATCAATCTTCCTGACTTGAGATTATACTACAAAGCTACAGTCATCAAGACAGTATGGTACTGGCAAAAACCCTGAAATATAGACCACTGGAACAAGACAGAAAGCCCAGCGACAAACCCATGCACCTATGGGAATCTTATTTTTGGCAGAGGAGGCAAGAATATACAATGGGGCAAAGACAGCCTCTTCAATAAATGATGCTGGGAAAATTGGATAGCAACATGTAAAAAAATGAAATTAGAACACTTCCTAACACCGTACACAAAGATAAACTCAAAATGGATTAAAGACCTAAATGTAAGACCAGAAACTATAAAATTCTTAGAAGAAAACATAGGCAGAACACTCGATGACATAAATCAAAGCAAGATCCTCTATGACCTGCCTCCTAGAGTAATGGAAATAAAAACAAAAGTAAACAAGTGGGACCTGATTAAACTTAAAAGCTTTTGCACAGAAAAGGAAGCTATAAGCAAGGTGGAAAGACAGCCCTCAGAATGGGAGAGAATAAAAGCAAATGAAACAACTGACAAAGGATTAATTTCCAAAATATACAAACAGCTCATACAACTCAATGCCAGAAAAGCAAACAACCCAATCAAAAAGTGGGAGAAAGACCTAAACAGACATTTCTCGAAAGAAGACATACAGATGGCTAACAAACCCATGAAGAGATGCTTAACATCGCTCATTATCAGAGAAATGCAAATCAAAACTACAATGAGATATCACCTCACGCTGGTCAGAATGGCCCTCATCAAAAAGTCTACAAACAGTAAATGCTGGAAAGGGTATGGAGAAAAGGGAATGCTCTTGCACTGTTGGTAGGAATGTAAATTGATACAGCCACTATGGAAGAGGGTACAGAAATTCCTTAAAAAATAAGGAATAAAACCGCCATATGACCCAGCAATCTGACTCCTATGCATATATCCTGAGGAAACCAAAACTGGAAGAGACACATGCACCCCATTGTTCATCCCAACACTATTTACAATAGCTAGAACATGGGATCAACCTAGATCTTCATCAACAGATGAACAGATAAAGAAGTTGTGGTACATATACAGAATGGAATATTATTCAGCCATAAAAAGAAACACATTTGAATCAGTTCTAATGAGGTGGATGAACCTAGAACCTATTATACAGAGTGAAGTGAGTCAGAAAGAGAAAAGTAAATACTGTATTCTAAAGCATATATACGGAATCTTTAAAAAATGGTTCTGAAGAATTTATTTACAGGGCAGCAATAGTATATTCGAAAGCAGAGACATTACTTTGCCGATTAAGGTCCGTCTAGTCAACGCTATGGTTTTTCCCGTGGTCATGTATGGATGTGAGAGTTGGACTGTGAAGAAGGCTGAGTGCCGAAGAATTGATGCTTTTGAACTGTGGTGTTGGAGAAGACCCTTGAGAGTCCCTTGGACTGCAAGGAGATCCAACCAGTCCATTTTGAAGGAGATCAGCCCTGGGATTTCTTCGGAAGGAATAATGCTAAAGCTGAAACTCCAGTACTTTGGCCACCTCATGCGAAGAGTTGACTCATTGGAAAAGACTCTGATGCTGGGANACCCTGGATCAGGAAGATCCCCTGGAGAAGGAAATGGCAACCCACTCCAGTACTCTTGCCTGGAGAATCCCATGGAGGGAGGAGCCTGGTAGACAGGACTGAGTGACTTCACTTTCACTTTCCTTTTAATAAAAATTCCACAGGAGTGGAGTTGTTCCTGTGGAGGCTTTCCTGAAATTTCAAAAGGACAGATGGTGGACTGGATTTGGCCATGGAAGATAAAGGCACTCCACATGAGGCTCTTCTAGCCTCATGAGAGCAAGGACTGCAACATGAGTTCCAGGTGATATATAGCATTGGGTTTTGCTATATGTTGGAGATGTAACTGTCTGTTGTTGTAGCTACTGCAGCTGCAAGATGTAAATCCAAGCGTCATTGTTATTCACCAAGGGAATATCGAAGAATACGAATTGCACATAGACTGAGGGGCAAGAGACCCTGAAGGGGTTGAAAGTGCAAATTAGCCAAGTTGGCATAGTCAGGCTCTCTTGCCCCAGGCCCTTTCCCTTTTGCCCCACGTTTTGTCAATAATGATTATCTAACAGCTGAGATCGCTTATAGCAACGAGCATGTGCATCATAAGATATCGCTTGGCCATGGGCTACTTTTGTTCTGTAAGCATATATGAGTTTCACCTTAAAAAGCCCTGCAGGTTGTGTTGTGTTGTGTTCCCATTATGGCTATGTTAGGCTGCGTTTTTGTGGCAAGGCTGCATTATGGCTGTGTCAACCACAAGAGGAGAGAATACAGCATGTCTGCTGCTGCTACAGCTGCTGTGCCAGTCCGGAGAGAACAAACGTTTGCAGTTCCTACGGCTCTTCGAGTTTTCTTCCAGTTTTCCACTCATGCTTTGCCTACCCTGTGTTCAAGGAACAGCGTGCACAAAGAGATACAGATCAGCAAGACAGCAGGCAAGTAAACAAGCAAAAGATTTAAGAAAATGGACCTGGGTCTCTAATACTTAGTGAGTAAGACATTATCTAGAAAGAGTAAATGCTGCAAAGAGAAAAGACACAGGAAGAGATGAGGACAAAGAAGGCTGGAAATGCAAGTTGGAAGAAAATTAATGTCATTCTGAAGAGAATCATCTATTTCTGCTTCATTGACTACACTAAAGCCTCTGATTGTGTGGATCACAACAGACTGTGGAAAATTTTTAAAGAGATGGGAATATCAGACCACATTACCTGCCTCCTGAGAAATCGGTATGCAGGTCAAGAAGCAACGGTTAGAACAGGACGTTTAACAGTGCTCTCTGGTGTCCTGTTGTTCAGATGTTAGCCACTAGATGGCGGGCTAGGAAGTGAAAGTGAAGTTGCTCCGTCGTGTCCGACTTTTTGCGACCCCATGGACTGTAACCTACCAGGCTTCTCCATCCATGGCATTTTCCAGGCAAGAATACTGGCGTGGGTTACCATTTCCTTCTCCAGGAGATCTTCCTAACCCAGGGATTGAACCCGGGTCTCCCGCATTGTAGGCAGGCACTTTACCGTCTGGGCCACCAAGGAAGTCCTGACCCACCAGGGAAGGCTGAGCCACCATGGAACAGTGGACTGGTTCCAAATTGGGAAAGGCATACGACAAGGCTGTATATTGTCACCTTGCTTATTTAACTTATATGCAAAGTACGTCATAAGGAATGCTGAGTTGGATGAAGCACAAGCTGAAATCATATTGCTGGGAGAAATATCAATAACCTCAGATATGTGAATGACACCACCCTTATTTCAGAAAGTGAAGAGGAACTAAAGAGACTATTGATGAAAGGGAAAGAGGAGAGTGAAAAAGTTGGCTTAAAACTGAACATTAAAAAAACAAAGATCATGGCATCCAGTCCCATTATTTTCTTGGGCTCCAAGGTCACTGTAGATGATGACTGCCTTGGAAGAAAGCTGTGACCACCATAGACAGCATATTAAAAAGCAGAGACATTACTTGGCCAACAAAGGTCCATTGAGTCAAGGCTAAGGTTTTTCCAGTAGTCATCTATGGATGTGAAAGTTGGACTATAAAGAAAGCTAAGAGCCATAGAATTGATGCTTTTGGACTGTGATGTTGCAGAAGACTCTTGAGAGTCCCTTGGACTGCAAGGAGACCAAACCAGTCAATCCTAAAGGAAATCAGTCCTGAATATTCATTGGAAGGACTGATGCTGAAGCTGAAACTCCAATACTTTGGCCACCTGATGCAAAACCTGACTCCTTGGAAAAGACCCTGATGCTGGGAAAGATTGAAGGCGAGAGGAGAAGGGGATGCCAGAGGATGAGATAATTGGGAGTTGGTGATGGACAGAGAAGCCTGGAGTGCTGCAGTCCATGGGGTCACAAANCCTGACTCCTTGGAAAAGACCCTGATGCTGGGAAAGATTGAAGGCGAGAGGAGAAGGGGATGCCAGAGGATGAGATAATTGGGAGTTGGTGATGGACAGAGAAGCCTGGAGTGCTGCAGTCCATGGGGTCACAAAGAGTCGGACCTGACTGAGCTACTGGACTGAACTGAACTGAAGGAGGATCCACTTAAGTCTATCAACAATTAAAACTGAAATCCATTGAAAGTTCTGAGTTGAGAAGGAACAAGATACTGTTCTAAGAGTCTACAGAGGAATTTGAGGATTTTAGAAGATAAAGTATTCAGAAACAAGATAGTGTGAGTTCCAGTTAAACAGTTTTTTAAGTCAAATGTAACCTTTTCAACATACATTCTATTTCCAAAAAACACTTTGTTTTTCTTTTGTGAAAGCCTTAATTAGCAGCATTTGACACATCAGGGCTGTTTTTCTATTCTTTCTCTTCTTGAGAGTTGATCTTGTGCAACCCTCAACTACTCCCTAGAGCTATTATTAAAAGAATCTTTAAATAGAAATGTTTTAAAGGCTAGGAAACTTAATCATTTCATTAAAACCAGAGTTTGGAAGATCAGAGCTTTTACGTTTTGGTATCTTACTGTATAAAGATAGAATTTAACTATTACAAGAAAACACAATATAAATTAATGATCAAACTTGTATATCAGTCCATTGATCTCAAAATCTCTCTTGTTTAGTGTTCTGTAGATGTACCAAGGTTTTAATTATGATTTTATGACTTGTTAGATTTAGAGGAATTAGTTAAATCCCCCTTATCCTCAATTTCCTAATCAATAAAATAAAAATAGCTATTTCATGAGGTTTCTTTGATGTTTCAATGAGACCATATCTGTATATGCTTAGCACTTTGTAGTTACTTGAATGCACTTAACTAGTAATATTATAATACAGAGTTTCTGTTTTGGATTATAAAAAATTTTGGAAATAGTGGTAATGTACTTAATGCCACTGAATTGTACACTTCAGATGAGTAAAATGGTAACTTTTTTGTTTTATATATATAATATATAAATAAAAGATGTATTAGGCTTCCCTGGTGGCTCAGATGGTAAAATGTCTGCATGCAATGCAGGAGACCTGGGTTCGATTCCTGGGTCGGGAAGATCCCCTGGAGAAGGAAGTGGCAATACACTCCAACACTCTTGCCTGGAAAATCCCATGGACGGAGGAGCTGATAGGCTACAGCCCATGGGATCACAAGGAGTCAGACACGACTGAGCGACTTCACTTTCATATCAATTATATATAATGTGTTTGTATATAATATAAATAAAAATGAAATATATAGTTATATATATTCCAGGTTGTGTTAGTGTGTAAAAGAACCTGCCTGCCAATTAGAGACATTCGTTGGATCCTTGGGTCAGGAAGATCCCCTGGAGGAGGGTATGGCAGTCCACTCCAGTTTTCTTGCCTGGAGAATCCCATGAGCAGAGGAGCCTGGCCAACTGCAGTCCATGGGGTCACAAAGAGTCCGACACAACTGAAGCGACTTAGATCAGATGCACACAGATACTAAATATCAGTCACTTCAGTTTCTCAGTTGTGTCCAACTTTGTGACCCCATGGACTGCAGCACACCAGGCCTCCCTGTCCTTCACCAACCAGCTCCCACAGCTGGCTCAAACTCATGTCCATCCAGTCAGTGATGTCATTCAACCATCTCATCCTCTGTTCCCTTCCCCTTGAATCTTTCATCAGGGTCTTTTCCAGTAAGTCCATTCTTCACATTAGGTGGCCTAAGTATTAGAATTTCAGCATCAGTCCTTCCAATGAATATTCAGGACTGATTTCCTTTAGGATGGACTCATTTGGTCTCCTTGAAATCTGAGGGNCAACTCCAGAAAAATAAACGACCCAATCAAAAAATGGGCCAAAGAACTAAATAGGCATTTCTCCAAAGATATGCATGTCACTTAATCTTTCTTAGATTCTACTTTGAAATGAGCTTTCATTAGCTTCTTTGTTCTTTTATTCCATTACTTCACTACTCTAAAGTGCTATAAGATCCAATCTCTCTTTGTAGATTCTAAAGGGTTGTTCAGCTAACCATGCTACGTTGGATAAGCAGCATCACCTCCCCATAGCACCTTTCAGTTTTTGTGACTCAGCTCCAAGTTTTGGCTATGACTGTTGGAATAAAGCATCCCAATTTTTCTTGAAATAATTATAACTTTTCATTTCCTGGAAAAAAGCTTGAGTATACTAGAGTCTTCTGATCAAGAAGTATAGTAATTGTTTCAGCTAATTGTATTAGGAAGACAACAAATATTTCTCTAAATTATGTTAAAAAGAAGATACAGAAATGTTAACTTTTTGTTACTGTTGTTATTAGGTTATGATTTCTTTCCATTCAATTTTTGCTTGCTATTGTCAGCAGCAGTAATTATTTTCAACAAGACAGATGCTTTCAAACGTGGCCTTTGCAGTGACAATAGAAATTATGCTCAAAAATGTCATTTGCAAGTTTATTTCCTGTGACAGGGTATATAGCCTTTTAATTTTGAATTTAATTAACTGATCAGAAATGTTCTCTTAAATTTTGAAGTTCCACATTTGAATTTTGAGGACTTAACCTTAAAGTACACCATTTACAACTTTTACTCCAGGCAGAAGTTTTTGGAATGTTATTTGGATTCTTAGTGTATACGCTTCACTATACACACGTGTGTGTAGTAGCATAGCACCAACATGCTANTGAAGTTCCACATTTGAATTTTGAGGACTTAACCTTAAAGTACACCATTTACAACTTTTACTCCAGGCAGAAGTTTTTGGAATGTTATTTGGATTCTTAGTGTATACGCTTCACTATACACACGTGTGTGTAGTAGCATAGCACCAACATGCTATAAAAGTTATATAAAACTGATGAAATTGTGTGTATATTTTCCCAAATAACACAGGCAACTAGATAGGTCGAAAAGAGAAACTAATATCAGTGAATTTCTTTACTATTTGAGCATATAATAACCTTTACTCACTAATTTTATTTTATTAGCTAGAGTTTACATTATGAAAATAAAATACAAAATTAAATATAGTTATCAGTATTTGAAAAATAGATTTCATTGTTAATGCAAGACTGACTCACTGGATTCAATGAACCCCTAGTGGGGGTGGAAACAGTAACAATCAATATTTTTTGGCTGTTTCTTCAAAAGATCCCCAAAACGAAAGATTCAACAGCAGTGTGAGTGCACTCCTTCAGTGCATTAGTGTGCCTCAGGTGAAGCCCATTTGACCTAAGGTCTTAGAAACTGATAAGCAAATGAGTTTACTTAAAGTTGATTACTTACTGCTTATAAATTCTATATTATAATATTATAAATAAGCATCATATTGGCAGTTATTTGTTTGCTCTGAATTTTTAATTGTATAAATGCTCAAAGATAGCATTCCATATGATCAGGCTTTTCATGACTAACTTAACTAAAATTACATTTTTGTTTTCAATTTACTACAAATCCCATTTGTACCAATTATTCAAAATGAGAAATATAGTTATGAAAATCTTATCTTGCAACACTTCATATAAAATGTTTATCTCTTAAAAATAAGACATATTCTTTTTTTATAGAAATATAAGAATAATACAAGAAGCCCTAACTTTACAATAGTAATATTTTCTTCTCAGCCTTTTTTATGACTTTTTTTATCTTTATCATTTGGCACTATATTTTATAGGTAGCCAATGTTTATAGTATTATAATAAAATTTCTAGTTTGCCTTAAGTTATGCTACAAATTTTGATTTTATATGATGTCTGATATAGTAAAAATTAATATTTTCCTACAAAGTTCAAACNCTTTATCATTTGGCACTATATTTTATAGGTAGCCAATGTTTAAAGTATTATAATAAAATTTCTAGTTTGCCTTAAGTTATGCTACAAATTTTGATTTTATATGATGTCTGATATAGTAAAAATTAATATTTTCCTACAAAGTTCAAACTATAATGCACTCCTTACACCACATAAGAAATAATAAGTTTTTTTTTCAACAGAGCAAGATCACTTGTAAGTTGGATTACAGAAATGTCATAATCTATGTCTGCTGCTGCTGCTAAGTCGCCTATGTCTAAAGTTTCCTAAATAATTTAAGCTTTGGGGCTATACTTGCAGTTGGAATAATTTATTTGCATATAAAAATAAAAAATTTGGATACTAAACTAAATCCAATAATTCACTTAATGTCAACTAATGTTAATGAAATAAATAGTACTCTCTTACTATTTGAATGATACAGTCACATTACAGAGATCTGATTTTAAGCCATGTGTTCTTTCCCTTTAAGTAATTATTCATCATTTAATCAATAAAATTAAACTGTTAATTTCAATAAATCTAACATATATAAGAACTGGAATAGATATATGTATTCTTGTCCATACCAGTTAATTGAAAATAAAGATTTTTCAAATTTAACAGGACATGGTTTAAAAGTGATAGTGTTACCTTAAATATACCAAGTAAATGTATTCCAATTGGTTTTTGTCTATTACACGTTAATAGAAAATTAAATTTTAGAGCTATAAAGAAGTTTAAAAGCATTTTGTCTAATCTCTTCAACTCATGGATGAAAAAAGCCTAAGAAGTTAGGTCTCATGTCCAGAGTCACCTAGTTTGTGACAAAGTCTCTAAGTAAACACCATAGTATTTACATAGCTATTTTAAAAATGTTAAACACAAGTAAACATATAAATTATAAAATAATGTAATATATTATGTCCTGTTTGAGAAATTCAGTGGGCTCAGTGGCAAAGAATCCACCTGCTAATGTAGGAGATGCAGAAGACACGAGTTTGATCCCTGGGTCAGGAAGACCACCTGGAGGAGGAAGTGGCAACCCATTCCTGTGTTTTTGCCTGAAAAATCCCATGGACAGAAAAATCTAGTGGCTATAGCCCACGAGGTCACAAAAGAGTTGGTCAAGACTGAGCACACACACAGTCTTTTCTATATGCATCTAACCAACACTTATTAAACACACAGAATAGGTAAGACCCATGAAAAATCAGTAACATGACAAATATAAATAGAACCCTTTACCAGCTGAGCCACAGGGGAAGCCCAAGAATAATGGAGTGGGTAGCCCACCCCTTCTCCAGTGGATCTTCCCGACCGAGGAATCGAACTGGGGTCTCCTGAATTGCAGGTGCATCCTTTACCAACTGAGCTATCAGTGAAGCCCCTTATGCACACAGAGAGTTCCTATAAAACTTCTGTTAAACTAAAGTAAAGTGGGTCTAATGCAACGATCATGACGTTTATCTCTGAAGCAACAAAACTGATTTTCCAGGGAAGGGAAAAAAGTGGAAAATGTACAGAGTGTTAATAGACTCTACTAATCTGAGACAGAGCAGAGCTGATTATGCATCCTTTGAGGGCTAAAACACACTATGGAAAGTGGTGGCATGTTGCTGGGCTTCTGCTTCCCTGGCAGTTCAGACAGCAAAGGATCTGCCTGCAATGCAGGAGACCTAGGCATGTCAGTTGTGAAGTAAACGATGGGCAATGAGTTGGATCCAAATAGGGAACGGTCTTAGATGCCGTAAGAAACATTGTGTAATCTGTGTTCACCATAGGTATCCAAGAAAAGTCGAAAACATGGTAGGGACAGAATAAACACTTTGGAAATGAATTTTAATTAATGACAAGGAAGTAATTTTGGGAGGAAAAAAAAACTGAATAGAGCATATTCCAATCAGAAAGCAAGAGAAGCTGAAGGCATGAGTTAAAGCCGTGGCAGCAGCTGTGAGGACGGAAAAAGGAAACAGGTTCCAGATGGATTTCTGAGGTGAAACAGATAAAAGGGACAAATGCATTTTGTTACGAATTATTTAACGAGGTGAATTTGTAGAGAGCAGAAGTTAGAAACAATAAGAGGAGAAGCTTTACAAACAAATGTTGCTGTGCTTAGTCGCTCAGTCGTGTCCGACTCTTTGGGATCCCACAGACTGCAGCCTGCCAGGCTCCTCTGTCCATGGAGATTCTCCAGGAAATAATACTGACGTGGGTTGCCATGTCCTCCTCCAGAGGATCTTCTCAACCCAGGATCAAACCCAGGTCTCCCCTCATTGCAAGCAGATTCTTTACTATCTGAGCCACCACAGGAGCACATATAGACAAATTAAGTATGCCTTACTTCTGTGGGAATTGTCTACTGACAAAAAGATTATATTCGTGCTGATAAAGTTAAGTTCCAAAAAGCCAAAGGAGGAACAGAATTTGAGGAGTAGAGTATTATTCAGTTCAGTTCAGTCACTCAGTTGTGTCCGACTCTTTGCGACCCCATGAATCGCAGCACACCAGGCCTCCCTGTCCATCACCAACTCCTGGAGTTCACCCAAACTCACATCCATTGAGTCCGAGATGCCATCCAGCCATCTCATCCTCTGTCGTCCCCTTCTCCTCCTGCTCCCAATCCCTCCCAGCATCAGAGTCTTTTCCAATGAGTCAACTCTTCGCATGAGGTGGCCAAGGTATTATTAACTAGTTACAAATACCAGGGAGAAATCAAAGAAAACTTAAGATGGGTCTTTGGACTTGGGTAATGGGAACTAATCAATAATGAGAATGAGAATCTTTTCAAGGGAGAGGGAGTATTCAGCCCAGAAGCGAACTAAGTTTAGAAATGACTGGCATATAAGAAAGAAGGGCTAACTGTTCTTCACAAAATGCACCCTAACAGGAAAACAAAGTCTTAAACGGCAGGAACATTTCAAGAAGGTCTGCTTGTCGGCCTGGTTCTTGTCTTCTTTTAGAAGATATTTTGAGTTTGAGTAGAATAAATACTCAAAATAGGCAGAGAGAAAGAAACCAGTGGAAAGGAAGAGCTTGAATATACAGGAGTAAGCACACATCTATGCGAAAATATCTTGAAGAATTAAAATTAAAGGACCGCTGAAACAAGTCAAAAGAACTAAAATGTAGCTTTGCTTTCATATAATCTAAAAATCAAAACAACTGTAACCTTAGGCTTAGTGTACTGTTTCCACTGAATGATTACAGTGGACCAAAATTTCACTATGAGATATTGCTTCTGCGCAACAACTACTGCAGACAAATTTCAATGGTTTACACAGATCTTCATTTCAGTTCTTCCTATCTAAGCATAACTGGGCTCAATTAAGCATTCTTTATTGCCAAGCACTTGAAAAGATGAAAGGAAGTCTCTTTCCTGTGTAAATCAAAGAAAAGGAAAGCATTCCCTCCTCCACCTTCACCCTCTGGGTAGAACCTTCCTGCAGCTCTAGGGGATAAATGAAGCTTCAAGACGAGAAGGAGTTTTCTCTTCTCGTTCTGTCTCCTCTATCTTTCAGGAAGACCCAGAGGAGTAAGGTTGGGCCTCAGAGAGTCATTTTTATGGCTGTAAAGTCAATTTCAATTTCAATAGCCCCAACTATACATCGAGAAAACAATAAACAGGATCTAAGTGACTCCTCTGCAAAAATTTCATGAGTAGGACATTTCTCTCTCTGGCTTCTTCACTCATGCATAGAAATGTGGCTCTTACCAATCATTAGCTAGGCTCTATGAACAAACTTAAGAAAATGCACTTAATCAATAAAAGAATAATAAACAAGAATATGTTTCTTGCCAGTAAAATAAATGTTTTACAATACATTTTTAGACAAGCCATAGTCACTCTTTAACTTGTATAATATTAAAAATTGCAAAGGTAAATTCTTTCAAGGAGAATGAAATATTTTCAGAGGAAAATTCCTATAGTCTTACACCTACATTGACATTTCATCTCAATCCTCAAGGTGATACAAACAGAACTTAAAAAAAATGCTTGATATATCCTTAAATGTAGAATTATAAAATAATAATATACAATGTATAAATGCATTTATAATACATTTAATTTATATGTACCTTTATAAGATGTCTATGTATTAATTCCATTTGAGAAAATGACTTTATAAATTATAAATGTTGATTAAAACAGCATTTGTGGGAAATAAATGGATAGTACAAATATTCTGAAAAATATTTTTCAGACTAAGTGGCTAAAATATACTCAGAACATGTAAATGCAGAGGGAGAAAATTACATATTAAAACTATAAGCTTTAAATTTAATAACCTATTTTATCAGCAACAGATGTATTTTTCACATTAATTCTTATATTTATTTTCCTGAATTCTTTATTTTCATCTTTCTCATGGTTTTCCTATACCTAATCACATTTTCATGGATTAACTGAAAGTAAATTTTACTGGACTGAAGTTGAATCATATCGTCATCACTTACTATCTGTGCAACTCCGGCCATTAGTGCTCACTTTAAGGAGAGAGATAATAAAACCCTACCTAGTTACTATTTCATCTCCAGAATTACCTGATCTTTNTCATGGATTAACTGAAAGTAAATTTTACTGGACTGAAGTTGAATCATATCGTCATCACTTACTATCTGTGCAACTCCGGCCATTAGTGCTCACTTTAAGGAGAGAGATAATAAAACCCTACCTAGTTACTATTTCATCTCCAGAATTACCTGATCTTTGTAAAAGGCATTGCATAATGCCAGGGTCTCTTCTGGCATAAAAGATGTCTTGAAAGTAATTTAAATCAACAATAGCTTTAGACAGACTAATTTCCAAAAACACTACCATGCTTCACCAGGTCCCAGGATTTAAGGAACTGAAAGAAGGGATTTCAGATTCCCAGCGTATACCCCATGACAGGAGCCAACACAGGCAGCACGAGTTGAAAAACCTAAATCATAGTCCTGAGCATTTATTGAGGAGGTACTTAATAAATATTATGTTTTTTCTCCCCACTTCTACTTAGTCATACCAGGTTTATGAATAAAGGAGTGTCCTAAAAATATATGCACACTTTTTAAAATTTATGTTTTTACATAAACACTTCAAAAGGAAACCCAACACATTCTTTGTTACCTTAAATGGTTAGCTTCATGACTTTTGGGGAGTTATCCTCTCTACTTTAAGCATATTATATGTTTTCAAATAATTAGAAAATAATGAACTATGCTTCTTACTAAAAGCACACCCCACCAAATAAATTTCTTTTGTCCTTCAGTAAACACTTCAGAATACACCAATTCCCCAAAGCTAACACCACAGAAACAAATAACCCTCCATCCAAGTGAGAGTGAGCTAAAGTGCTGGTTAATAGAATGCCAGATACAGAGATTATACTTCTATAAATATCTTTCAAATGAAAGCTCAGTAGGGGTATTTCTTAAAATACTGTCAATTTGATATGTGCAGCATTGCTGATATAGAATTAATGTCATGGAGCTAGCTGCAAAATTACATAGACTTCTATCTTTCTATTAATGCCTTTGTTACTTGACTTTTCACAGCTGTTATTAAACATCATGTCATCAAAAGAGAGAAGAATTGAAGTGACTTTGACATGTGTGAGCACTGTAGCAAGACAATGTGATATCTAATTTGATTCAGTTAAGGCTTAAAATTATGCTAATTACTTATAAATAAATTCAACATAGATGATTTAAAATGATATTTATGGAAAAAAGCCTAATAATTGTAAAAAGAAAATTTATTCTTCTGTTATTATAAAAAATACTTCATAAATATATTCTTCAAGAAGATCCTTCCTGAGATCTTTCAGGAAGTCCTATTATTTAAATGTGTGTGTTACAGAGGCTCAATCTCCCTGCATAGCTGAAGTCTTAAAAATAGAAGGATAACATCTGGGAAAACCAAAGATATGAAATGTCAGGATATTTCAAAGAGAAAACCAACAGAAAAGTCAAGTAAGTCCTATATACAATAGGTCATTTTATTATTAGCTTTTCAGGAACTCTCTTATAGAGCTCAAAAATTTCTCTGGAACTTGCTGAGTGCCTGGGAATGACAACCTTAACTTGCAATCTTCTTTCACTTGTCAGTTTCAATCAGACCTTTAATGCTATTTCAGTAAAGCTTTGTGAACCAAAGATCTTGAAATGGCTTTGATCTGACATGATTTTAAGACACAACTCTGTCAAATTGCCAAATAAATATAACTTGTAGACTATTCGGGGATTGAGGATCTCCTGATAAGACAGTTTCCACTGCAGTGGGAAGAATGGTGCCCATTCAAAGGAATAGAAATATACCCCTCATTACAAAAATGCCTATTTATATCAAAGGAAAACAAATATGATCTAAATTGCAGCAAACTGGGCTGAGAATTCTAAAGCTCATTATCTGATTTCATAACTCTGAACAAGTTGTTCATCTGTTTTGACCTGACATTCTATCATCATAAAAGAGTTACTGCCGTATCATTGATTATTCAGTCTAAGCACACAATATCTGTACAACTTTTTAGCTTCTCTGAAACAAATGTTATCATTTGGTAATAACAATATTTCTATTTTTCAAAATAAGCATACTTTTAAAGTAAGTTCTTGGCTGTCTGAATTCTGCTGAAAAAAACTTTTGATCGACGGTAGGAAATACATTTTTAAAAAGCTTGCAAAGTCAAAGGAATATTTTAATATAAGTTTCTGAAATCCATTCTCAAACTTTGTATCACTTCCTTAGACAGGTCAGATTTTCACAAAATTAAACTTGTTTTGGGGCTTCCCTGGCGGCTCAGTGCTACAGAATTAAACTTGTTCCACAATGGCGCCTTGAGTGTTGTTAGTATGCTCAGTAGAAATTTTTCTTCATTAGTTGTAATCTTACATTAGCTTCAGGTAGATACAGATGATCATATTTTGAGTATTTTGCTGTTTCTTTGCTTAAAATATTTTTCACCATTAGAAAGCCTACACCTAAATTTAGGAAATTGTCAATTATGCATATAAGCTATGTGCAACTAAGATATCTCTTTAAAGAAGGAATAATATAAAATACAAAAATAGATAATTTCAAATGCCTCTATTAAAGAAACCATGAGAATCATTTAAAATTCTAGAGAGCATAGAAATATTGTCCTAATATATTGCTGTTTCTAAATTGACAATTTTTAATTCAATGAATCCAAGTAAAAATAGATACAATTAACCTAATCAAAGTTGATATTTTATATTGGGGTTCCTCCTAAATATTCTGGGCAAGTGACTTTTCCGTTTGTCAATTTCACATAATTGTCGTTGTTCAGTCCCTAAGTCGTCCACCTCTTTGCAAACCCCATGGACTGCAGCACGCCAGGCCTCCCTTCGCTATCTCCAGGAGTTTGCTCAAATTCACATCCATTGAGTCAGTGATGCTATCTGACCATTTTTCTCTGCCACTCTCTTCTCCTTTGGCCTTTAATCAGGGTCTTTTTCAAAGAGTCCACTCTTCTTATAAGGTAGCTAAAGTACTGAAGCTTCAGCATCAGTCCTTCCAATGAATATTCAGGGTTGACTTCCTTTAGGATTGACTGGTTTGATCTCTTTGCTATCCAAGGGACTCTCAAGAGTTCTCCAGCACTGCTGTTCAAAAGCATCAAATCTCGAGCACTCTGCCATCTTTATGGTTCAGCTCTCANAAAGTACTGAAGCTTCAGCATCAGTCCTTCCAATGAATATTCAGGGTTGACTTCCTTTAGGATTGACTGGTTTGATCTCTTTGCTATCCAAGGGACTCTCAAGAGTTCTCCAGCACTGCTGTTCAAAAGCATCAAATCTCGAGCACTCTGCCATCTTTATGGTTCAGCTCTCATATCTGTACATGACAACTGGAAAACCCATAGCTTTGACTACACGAACCTTTGTCAGCCAAGTAATGTCTTTGGTTTCTTACATGCTGTCTAGATTTGTCATAACTTTTCTTCCAAGGAGCAAGCATGTTTTAATTTCATGGCTGCAGTCATTATCACTTACAATGTTGCAAACATTAGACATGAGATACTGACACCACAGAGATATATATGATATACTCCCTGATCTCAAAGAGACTGAAGTGCTAAACAAGTGAGATTAGTAAAGTAATACTTACTGTAAAGGTTTAAAAACTATTGTGTTTGAGAAACAGTGTGTCTACAAAAGAAGAAAGAGGCCTATCTAACTCAGGAGGACAGGAGAACTCATGTCAAACAAAGTTCAGATCACTGAAGGAGAGAAAGGTGTTTCTAGATCAAGAGAGAAAAGGAATAGATACTTTAGAAAACAAGATATGCAGTATTTTTGAGTGACAGTTTTATGTGGAGGAGTAGATGAATGTGAGTCTAGAAAGATCAGAAAAAAAGGAAATTATTTAGGGATCTGAATTTAATCTATAGACACTAAACTCTAAGCCCAAAATAATATTGAAGGTCTATGCAAAACAATGATAGAATCAGACCTATACTTTATAACTCTACTGAAGTGTGAACTAACCACATGTGGTTATTGTTTGGTTAATTTTATCTCTTTATCCTAAGCCCCAGGCCAATGTTGGTAGCTAAACGGTTCCAGTCAAGACATGCTATGATTCCTCCTCTCATTATTCCTTCAGAAGAAAACACCCTTTCAGGATCTGAATAATCTTCTCAACCTCTTTGTAGGAAAAAATGAATGTCTCTAAACATTAAATCCAAGTCTCGGGAGAACAAAACACAAAAATTCCTCAATACATATATTTTCTAATATGAAGACTAAAAAGGAATTAATGGAAACCTCTTTAGAAAGAAAACACATAGCTAGTCTTGAATCTATTGGGTTGGGTGGAAGGCAGATGACAGCTATGATTGCATTGTTAGTTTCTAAAATGTTAGAGTTTTGACCTAAATGTTGAAACTTTAAAAAATTATGAAATTATGGTTGCATTCATGCTCTAAATAAAATAAACTGTATACCATTACTCATATTCATAACTTAGGAAGTATACCTAGGAAGAGGTAAAATACAAGATTTTTCCTCATATCATTTTACAAGCACCTGTTAGAATGGATCTAAATAAGTTAACTCTTATCTAAATTTACCTTAAAGATTACTCTATTTAACATTTGCAAGTGACATGCTCATTATAAAAACAACAGCACTGTTTCCTAACAATCAAACTACTGGTAAAGTGCTTTCAGGCAGAGATACTATATGAAGGTCTGAAACACACTGAGATATTTTAGTTCCCACCAACTTAGACCAGATGTAAAAATATCAAAATGCATAAGCAATGCCAGAACTTTCTCTGGACACAGAATTCTAGAACACTGACAGAGNGTAAAAATTGTAGAGAATGAAGAAAATAAAACATTAAATTTGTCACTGGATTCATACTCACATACATACATTACCACTGCACCTCAAAATAACCTTGCAAGGAAATAATTTGTCTAAGTCCACTAATAAGCAACAGTGCTGAATCACAAACCTAAATGTGTCTGAAACTGAAGTCCTTGCTCTCAGGAGCTGGAAAATAGCTCCCCCCACTCCCATAATGAAGACACAGTACATAAGGGCTGGCTGCTGCTGCTGCTAAGTCTCTTCAGTTGTGCCTGACTCGGTGTGACCCCATAGATGGCAGACCACCAGGCTCCTCCATCCCTGGGATTCTCCAGGCAAGAACACTGGAGTGGGTTGCCATGTCCTTCTCTGTAAAGGCTGAAGTGAGCAAGAAAATACAATATCTTTCAAACTGAAGCCCAAAGGGCTTAATTTGTTAATTCTGGAAAACTGACAATATACAATTTTTTATACAAAAGAGTTAAGGATACTTAAGAGTTAATAAGTTAAGGATACATCATTATGCTCTATGTCATCATTCCATTGAGAAAGACAGATAGATATGGGCTTCCCACGTGGCTCTAGTGGTAAAGAACCCACCTGTCAATGGAGGAGACACCTTCAGGCCCTGGGTTGGGAAGATCCCCTGGAGGAGGGCTAAGCAGCCCACTCCAGTATTGTCTGGAGAATCCCCATGGACAGAGGAGCCTGGCCAGCTACAGTCAGACATGACTGAGTGACTAAGCACACTGACAGATATATTTTTAATTGCAAAAGGAAAAAGTGAAGAGAGATTGAGTACATCCTGGTGATTTATTTTCTGTCATCATCCTACTGAAAATTAAGTGCCTATATAATTCTGTTGTAACACAGTAAAGGCATATATTTAATCTGCAGTCCTGCAATATATAAACTTTAATGTTAAATACAGAACTGCCATTCATTCTCAGTGCTCACTATGCAATATTTCTAAATTGATAACCTTCTATTAGAGTACTGTGTAATATGACTATAAAATAGTATCCAGTTTCATCAGTAATTGATTTTGGCTCTCTTTAATGCAACCTAGTTAGATTTAAATTATGATTTATGAATTTTAAAATATTGAACTCTTTTACCTACATGTTTCACTAAAGTCAGTGGGAGATGTGCAACTAAAAGAACATGCAACACTTAACAATTTTATACTTAATCGGACACTTCTTTTCTATTTCCTTTATGAGTGATGATGGTGGATTATTACAAATGGAATTGTGATCTCCAAATTGTTCATAATGCACTCTGTTTTAGATTCAAATACTTATAAAATATCTAGATTTATAAATTACAAATATAAATTATAAAACTATAAATATCTAAATTGCAAATATGGTATTAATTTACTACATTACATAAAATGTAAAACACTCTCGACAGTCATGTCTCAAGTAGTTGGTAAACACACGTGGCTGGTGTCAGCCACTGTGGGCAGCGCAAATACAAAACAGCTATTGGAGAGTCCATATATAGGTTTTAAAGGAAACTCTTTTCAGTTTTAATTTTCCATGCATAAAAGTCCAGTTTGTGACTTTCTAACAAACTAGAATGGATTTTTAAAATATTTTCATTATTATTAATAAACCAGGTACTTTCTAGGGAGCTCCAAATCCTCACATCAATAGCCTGACATCTCTACCAGAAGTCTCTAAATATCCTCGAACTCATTACTTTGGGAAACTCTACGTATCTGACATACACAGTCCTCCAAAGCCCCCGTTTACCTTCTTCTTCTATTTATGTTTATGGTACTACCATCTCCACAGCTTCAACAAAATAATTTTCAAAGTCATGCCTTTGATTACTTCCTTTACCTCTCATCATGACCTCTAAAGTGTTCACCATGCCATTTCTTCAACCACATAATTCTTTTTTTTCCCTTGTCCTCTTCTCTACCCACACTGTAACTCTTAACAATCTTTTTCTCACCTTCCTCTATGTTCCAAACAAACACCATATCAGTCTTATTAAAACATAGATAAGATGACAGATCCAACTTCAAAATGAGAGGCAAACTCCTGAGCATAGCATTGCTGCTAAGTCGCTTCAGTCGTGTCCAACTCTGTGCGACCTCATAGACGGCAGCCCACCAGGCTCCCGTTCCTGGGATTCTCCAGGCAAGAACACTGGAGTGGGTTGCCATGTCCTTCTCCAATGCATGAAAGTGAAAAGTGAAAATGAAGTCACTTAGTCTTGCCCTACTCTTCACAACCCCATGGACTGCAGCCCACCAGGATCCTCCATCCACGGGATTTTCCAGGCAAGAGTACTGGAGTGGGGTGCTATTGCCTTCATAAACCCCAACACATGTTATAGACACCCCTCCACAATGCCTTGGTAACTTCTGTTGGCATATTTTGAAGTCTTTTCCAAATAGCTGAAAATAAATTCAAGGAATTTAATCTTTGTGACCCTCAGTTTTTCTACCATAGTGGAGGAAAGAATAGCTACTTTCAGGGATAATTTAGAGCTTAAAATAAGCCATGTAATAAATTTTTGCTGTTGTTATCATCATCATCCTCAACCTCATCATTAATTTGGCTTTAAACCTCTACATCTCTAGTTGCATTTTCAAAGACGTCTGCATAGATGGAGTGGTAAAGATTCCTATGTTTCATTTCACTGGTGAAGGAAAATAGGTCAGACAAGGCACCATCCACTTGCCATGACCAATCCTATCACTGAGGGGTAGCCTGAGGATCGTAATGACCTTATTACCACTAAAAATTACTCAAAGGTGTTGAGGCCCAATGCTATAAACAATCTTCAATTATTTTTATAAGATTTCTGAATGCAGTACAAAAATGTCTGTTGTACTCCACCATCTGATACAAAGATCACATCTGTAGTCTCTATGCCTTATTGCCCAGTAGATTATAATACTGAGTCTATCCAGTTAGTAATGTTATCCCCTTACTACTAAAGAAGAATTACTGGAATATTGTTCTTATAAGGCTTATCTCAGTTTTCATCTTTTGTTCCTCCTCCAGTTTTTATTTAATTGATGTACAGCACAATATAACTTCCAGGTGTACTGCATAATGGTTTAATGTGCATATATCATGAAATGATACCACAATGAGTTCAGTGAATATCATCATCTCATTTAGACACAACAGGAAAGAAATAGAAAAAACATATATCCTCGTGATGAGAACTCTTAGGATTTACTCTCTTAGCAACTTTCATATATACTGTACAGCAGTGTAAATTATATTAATCATTAATTATATTAAATCATTAATTATATTAAATCCATAGTACCTGTTTTTCTTAAACTAGAAGTTTGTACCTCTCAACCACCTTCACCAATTTTCACTTTTCACTTTGAGATTTTTTAATTCTTTAAGGTTTTCTAGCTCTTCTGCAGCAACAATTTAGGAACAGTTGTCAAAAAGATACCTTCCTATTGATTTAATAAAGGCAACTTGTTATCAACAAAAGCATCAAATTTGCTGAAGGATTATAACATTTGAGTAAGGCTGGCCTAGCAAATGAATCTTTGAATCTCAGCTTTCTGCACGCACAGTCCTATTCTGAAAAACATTAAAAGCTGCTTGAAAAGTAATTATAAAGCACTACTTTTGTATTCATAGAAAATAGGTGGAGAGTCAGATATTAAGTTGCTCTAACTAAAAGGTCTTCAGTTTCTACAATGCAAACTATGTTTTTTCGTGTGTGTTTCATTTTGTTATTGAAACAAAGCTTAGAAGTTGTAAGAATATGTGGAGAATTCTCTCTCACTGATGATAAAACTGTTTATGGGTATTTTTGAGAAACAAAACAGAATAATAAAAGGCCTTAGTGTGTGTGTTTAGTCACTTGGTCGTGTCTGATTCTTTGTGACTCTATGGATTGTAGCCCACCAGGCTCCTCTGTCCACGGGGTTTTTCAAGCAAGAATACTGGAGTGGGTTGCCATTCCCTTCTCCAGGGGATCTTCATGACCCAAGAATCAAACCTCAGTGTCCTGCATCTCCTGCTTTGCAGGTGGAGTCTTTAACCCCTGAGCCATCAGGGAAGCCCATTAGGGCTGTTCAGTTCAGTCGCTCAGTCGTGTCCGACTCTTTGCGACCCCATGAACTGCAGCACGCCAGGCCTCCCTGTCCATCACCAACTCCCAGAGTTCACTCAGACTCACATCCATCCAGCCATCTCATCCTTGGTCGTCCCCTTCTCCTCCTGCCCCCAATCCCTCCCAGCATCAGAGTCTTTTCCAATGAGTCAACTCTTCACATGAGGTGGCCAAAGTACTGGAGTTTCAGCTTTAGTATCATTTCTTCCAAAGAAAGCCCAGGGCTGATCTCCTTCAGAATGGACTGGCTGGATCTCCTTGCAGTCTAAGGGACTCTCAAGAGTCTTCTCCAACACCACAGTTCAGAAGCATCAATTCTTTGGTGCTCAGCCTTCTTCACAGTCCAATTTTCACATCCATACATGACCACTGGAAAAACCATAGTCTTGACTAGACGGACCTTAGTCGACAAAGTAATGTCTCTGCTTTTGAATATGTTTCTTCCAAGGAATAAGTGTCTTTTAATTTCATGGCTGCAATCACCATGTGCAGTGATTTTGGAGCCCCCCAAAAAATAAAGTCTGACACTGTTTCCCCATCTATTTCCGATGAAGTGATGGAACCAGATGCCATTATCTTCGTTTTCTGAATATTGAGCTTTAGGCCAACTTTTTCACTCTAGATAAATACAAAGTTGTGTCCTTTAAAATATATGCAAATACTATTAACTTTGGTTGTAAGACACAAACTTACGTCAGTTAATTTTGTGATTAATGGCAAATGTTCAACTCAATTGTGGTTAATGGTTAATTGAGGAAAACAATGTTGACTTTATAGTATTTCCCTCAAATACCAACATTACTTCATTATAACTATGTGTCTCAAAGTGTGTCTCCTAGATCAACAGTATCAGGTACATCTGAAACACTTGTTTAAAACATAGATTACTGGAAGAATTTGAATTTTGGAGTTAGGGCCTAATCTGCATTTTAACAATCTCCTCAGATAACTCCTGGAGAAGGCAATGGCACCCCACTCCAGTACTCTTGCCTGGGAAAAAACCCTTGGATGGAGGAGCTTGGTAGGCTGCAGTCCATGAGGTTGCTAAGACTTGGACACGAGTGAGCGACTTCACTTTCACTTTTCACTTTCGTGTATTGGGGAAGGAAATGGCAACCTACTCCAGTGTTCTTCCCTGGAGAATCCCAGGGATGGGGGAGCCTGGTGGGCTGCTATCTATGGGGTCATATAGAGTCAGACACGACTGAAAAGACTTAGCAGCAACAGCAGCAGCAGATAACTCCCAGGGCTTCGAAATTTAAAAACAGTGCACTATGTTATTTAGAATGAAAGCAATTAAGTGATAAAACCAAAGGCAGATAAAAGGTCAGGTGGACCACTTCCCTCTCTCATTTAAATCACACGGAACAACTGAAGTCCTTACTTTAGATATAGGGTATATATGCTCAGTTGCTCAGTCATGTCTGACTCTTTGCAACTCCGTGGACTGTTCCCCACCAAGTTCCTCTGTCCTTGGAATTTTCCAGGCAAGAATACTGGAGTGGGTAGCCATTCCCTTCTCCAGGGGATCTTTCTGATGCAGGGATGGAACCCTTGTCTCCTGCAAGTCTACGTTGGCAACGAATTTGCCACCGGGCTTCTCTGGTAGCTCAGCTGGTTAAACAATCTGCCTGCAATGCAGGAGTGCAGTCCAGTTCAGTTGCTCAGTCGTGTCCAACTCTGCGACCCCATGAATTGCAGCACACCAGGCCTCCCTGTCCATCACCAACTCCCGGAGTCCACCCACACCCATGTCCATTGAGTTGGTGATGCCCTCCAACCATCTTATCCTCTGTCGTCCCCTTCTCCTCCTGCCCTCAATCTTTCCCAGCATCAGGGTCTCTTCAAATGAGTCAGCTCTTCTCATCAGGTATCCAAAGGATTGGAGTTTCAGCTTCAGCATCAGTCCTACCAATGAATACCCAAGACTGATGTCCTTTACAACGGACTGGTTGGCTCTCCTTGCCAACCAAAGTCTTGATAGTTTATAGTTTATAGTTGATAGTCAACAAAGTTTTGATAGTTTAAATAGTCCAAGGGACTCTCAAGAGTCTTCTCCAACACCACAGTTCAAAAGCATCAATTCTTTGGCGCTCAGCTTTCTTCACAGCCCAACTCTCACATCCATACATGACTACTGGAAAAACCATACCCTTGACTAGATGAACTTTTGTTGACAAAGTAATGTCTCTGCTTTTTAATATGCTGCCTAGATTGGTCATAACTCTCCTTCCAAGGAGCAATGGAGGAGACCCCGGTTCAACTCCTGGCTCTGGAAGTTCCCATGGAGAAGGGATAGGTCACCTACTCCTGTATTCTTGGGCTTCTGTGGTGGCTCAGATGGTAAGAATCCACCCACATGCTGGAAACCTGGGTTCAATATCTGGGTTGGGAAGATTCCCTGGAGGAGTACATGGCAACCCACTCCAGTATTTTTGCCTGGAGAAGCCCATTGACAGAGGAGCCTGGTGGGCTACAATCTATGGGGTCACAAACAGGCAGGCACAACTGAGAGCACACATGTAGCACATATGTGTAGCACAGCACATATGTAGCACAGCACACATGCAGGGCACAGTCAGTACGTATAATTACCCTGCAGCATGACAGATCTGGTTTTTAAATCTTCTTGACAAAGTTTTGATAGTTTAAATAGGAAAACAGACTGATGCTTATATTGCCAACATAAATTTACTTGTAAAAATATCTTAATCAGTGTAGCACTTCTCTAGGGGGAAAAAAAGTTGATTTTTCATTGCCTTGCAAACATATTCAAATATATTTTACTCAACTCAACATTAAAATTCATTGATGACAACTTGCACAAATATCTTCAAGGCAAATTGAACACAGACATCTTTTCCTAAAGAATGAGACTCTCCCTTGGGAGAGTGATAATTATGATAATCAGTTGTACAAAAGTCAGAACAACAATTATTTTAAAAATTAAAATTTCATGGTTGAGGAAAATAAAAGAATAACTGTCAATCTTCCCTTCTCCCTTTCATACTTCTGTCACAATCTCTAAAGGAAAGACATATCAAATATTATATTAAGTCTTGAAGACAATATTCTTTGAATAAAAAGAACAAAAAATAACTTTGTTCAAAATTAAACCTACTATGTAAGCTTATCATATTCAATATTCTTGCATACTGTTCAATCAGCTCACCACAAATCTTTATCATAAGATTGATGCTGACTTGAAAAGGTCATGAGTCCAGGATATGATTGTAATTTGACCTTCAGCGTTTTTTAATTGGTTGAATAGTTATCTGTTCTGTCTCCTGTCCTTGAAACCACTAAGAAAATGAAGATAGCGAGCACAGAGAACCAATACAACAACTGAAAATGTCCTTTTTTATTGCTTTATGAATTCACAGACTCTAAAAACTTTGGCAAACATAAACATGAAACATATGCATGTTCAGATGGAATGGCAGCAATTCATAAATTAAATGAAATTCAAGAAAGTCTTCTTCCATTTCACACCAGTCAGAATGGCCGCGATCCAAAAGTCTGCAAGCAATAAATGCTGGAGGGGGTGTGGAGAAAGGGGAACCCTCTTACACTGTTGGTGGGAATGTAAACTAGTACAGCCACTGTGGAAAACAGTGTGGAGATTCCTTAAAAAATTGCAAATAGAACTGCCTTATGACCCAGCAATCCCACTGCTGGGCATACACACCANAAGTGAAATAAAAAAGTTTAGGTATACAAGAGGTGAGAATATGCTGTTTTAAATTTCTTACTATAGAGATGGCATTTAAAGAGAGAGCTGAAGGAGGTGATGGTAGTGGTTTAAATTTGGTGGTAGAAATGGAGAGAAATATCAAATTCCAGATATATTTTTGAAAGCAGAGCAAATAGAATTTCTGAGGGGCTTCCCAGTGGCAGTAGTGGTGAAGAACCTGACTCTCAATGCAGGAGTCATAAAAGTTGCTGGTTCATTCCCTGGGTTGGAAGATCCCCTGAAGGAGGTCATGGCAACCCACTCCACCATTCTTTCCTGGAGAATCCCATGGACAGAGGAGCCTGGAGGACTACGGTCAATAGGGTTGCAAACAGCTGGATACAACTGAAGCGGCTTAGCACATACACATACATGCAAGAATAAGATATAGGGAGTGAAAAAAAAGGAGAGCTTAAACTTGACTCCAGTGTTTTGGAGTCACAGGATAAAGTTGCCATATCTTAAGGTGGGGAATGCTTTCCAAGTAGCTATTTTAGGGCTTACCAGAATTTCACCGAGTCATGTTAAGTCTGTAATGACGGCTATAAGGCAACAAGGAAGAGATGTCCACTGCAGCAGCTGAACACAAGAATCTGGCTTGGAGAAGAAGACTATATGAATGGATGTATAGAATTCGACTTTTTTAGACTGGAAGAAATCACCTACAGAGGAAACTAGAGAAAGTGAAGCTTTGAGGACTGAGTTCCTTGAGACCCCACCGTTAGGACACTGGGTAGAGGAGGAAATAGCAGAAGAGACCAAGAACTGAGACGATCAGTTGTGTCAAGCGCTGCTGGTAAGTGTCAGTGTTGCAAAGATGAATGATTTCACCTTAGTTAGCAGTCACAGGCGACCGTGAAAACAGCAGTCTCTGATATGGGGGGCTGAAAGCCTGAGAGCAGTAGGTTCAAGCATGACTGGTAAGATGGAGAAAGTAGAGAGAAAACAGACAACTCTTGAGAAAAGTTTATATAAAAGAGAGCAGAGAAATAAGGTGGTGGCAGGAAGAAATTATAGTATGTCTCTATGCTGATAAAGATTATTCCTGGCTAAGAGAAAAAGCAATGATAACTAAGAGAGAAGGGAGATCTGCTGGGGTGGTGTCATTGAGAAGAGGAGATGAGCTGGATTTATTGAAGAAGAGGAGAGACTGCTACCAGATGGGAAGAGGGAAGATCCACTCATGGAAACAGGAGGAAAAGCAAAGGATGAGGATATGGCCAAAAGATGCAGACAAGTACCTAGAAGCACATGTAGGTTTCTTCAAATTGCTTCAATTTTCTCAATAATATATAAAGTGAATAAAATACAATATAAATATAATCACCACTAATAGAGACTGAACATCCACTGTGTAGCAGGCACAGGGCTGGGTCCATTAATTATGGGATAATACCTCTTTTAGTTTCGATACTATTCTTACATCACTGGGCTTCCCTGGTGGCTCAGCTGGTAAAGAATCCTCCTGCAATGTAGGAGACCTGGGTTTGATCCCTGGGTTGGGAAGATCCCCTGGAGAAGGGAAAAGCTACCCACTCCAGTATTCTGGCCTGGAGAATTCCATGAACTGAACAGTCCATGGGGTTGCAAAGAGTCGGACACAACTGAGTGACTTTCACTTCCACTTACATTACTATGGAGAAAGCTGATATCAGCAAGAAAACAATCCATATATTCAATTTCAAAAATATGTTTTTAATCTCACCAAACTAATATTTAGGGAAAGTCAAAATTAATAGAATAACAATATATAGTAAGGAATAGCAGTTTTTAGAATCAAGTCAATTTTCTGTCAGCAAATTTATTCTTTTTTGTTTCATATTAAGAAGATAACCCCCCCCCCCAAAATATCACAGGGATTTGAACCTGTCTCTTATACACATCTCAAAATATNCAAAATTAATAGAATAACAATATATAGTAAGGAATAGCAGTTTTTAGAATCAAGTCAATTTTCTGTCAGCAAATTTATTCTTTTTTGTTTCATATTAAGAAGATAACCCCCCCCCCAAAAAATATCACAGGGATTTGAACAGAGTTGATAGAGTAGGAATAACTGCTCATTGTAAAAAGCTTTTCTAATAGGGTTTATTATGAAATCAAAAGAACATAAAAAGTAAAATAATATTTTCCATTATTATCTGATGTATTATCTGAAATGCTTAGTCTATTTTATTAACTTCTGTCAGGAAAGGAAAAAATTCTCTAACATTAATCTCCAATTAATAACATGGCCACTCAGTCTTCTCAAATCTCTGTTAGATTTGTTTTCAACTGAAGAGCAGAAGGAAAACACGAAGTGCATATCTTTATTTGAATATGTTTCTTGCAAATATCTTTCATGTAACACAGCTATAATTTTTAAGTTTAAAAATCAGAACAGTAAAAGGAATGTGATGATGACAACCATAAAGAATATAGATTGTAGAATAAGCTGTAAGAGCAAACAAGGAGAAATAAGGTCCAAGTCATTAATTTTTACCTTTTCTAAACTATTCAGGAAAATCTGGAAAAGAATTACTTTTACAGGATGCATATGAAAACATAGAGCTCTCCAGATACTCTTACTTTCTGAAAGTAGCAGAATCCTGCATAGAAACCTAGTTTACTTTTCAATTCTTTATTCACATTACACAACATGAAACAGAAAATAAAAAATAAAGCAGGAAAGAGGAAGAAGACAATTGCGGAGTAGAAAATAAAACTAACAGAGCTGTCCTTAGACTTGTGACCTCTGGGAAGTGACACATTTCTTCAGTCAATAGTAAGAAAGAATGTTTGCTGAATAAATCAATAAATAAATGCCAAGCAGCTATTTGGTACAGCATTTTGGGTTATTTTCCACCTACCTCTTTAGAAAATGACCTCTCTGAAGCTAACTGAATATATCCAAGAAAAATTAATTAACAGCTTGGCTTTTGATTCAGAATGATGAGTGTTTTAATAAGCAGAGATGCAAGAGGCCCATGTGACCTTGGGCAAGCTGCTTAACCTCTCTGAGCTCTAATTTTCACATTCATTAAATAAGAAAAAAGATTACTATCTTGTAAAGGCTTTCCCAACCTCACTGTGATAATATATTTCCCTCTTTTACTTCATAATTTTAAAAGGTTCAGAAATATCCATGTCCATCCTTTAGGAACACCATCTCCTTGGCTACTTGGTCCCTTATATTATCATATGACAGTGAATTTGAGAACAAATTTTAATTAAAAATTAGAGGAGGAAACAGCAGTCACTAAAATTTGGTTCTGATTATAGATACATAATTACTAATATTTGCATATTTTTGTTTACCCTGTGTTTTCTATGAGTATCCAACTGAAGACTATTTAAGGGCAGGAAAAGGAGACACTGCCATCTATTTTTTTAACCCCCCAACTGCTTCAAGAACAATTTGTCTAATAGTGTTGTTTACCCGTTCATCTTAGAAGCAATTATTTTAAAAACATATTTAGAATTGAAACTAAAGTTTACCATGACTAAGCCTTTAACTGCCCTTATCCATTCCAAAACAGCTGCTAATTTCATAAAGCCAGCAATTACAACTTTCTCACTCCTCTAAGCACTCATAGATACAAATGGATTATTGGCTTAATTCCATTCTAAACCAAATAAGTGTTTTCATGAATCCAATGTGGTTGTTCCAAGGCTGAGATGGTTTCACTGGGCATGGATATTTAAGCTTTTTTTTTTTTTTCTGAACTGAAATTCAAACTTTCAGATACAGTCACTTTACAGTAAATATCATCCCAAAGGAATACATGTGCTAGAAGGAAAGAAGGGACTATGACAGCAACTGTCACAATTCTCCTGCAAGTAAGTTCAGGGTAACTCTGAAAGTAAGAGAGTTACCTCCTGGAAAGAATGCAAAAGTCTATAAAGTCCAGAAAAACGGGAGTCAAAACCTTAGCCACTTATCCTTGTTATCTGTGAGCAGGTACTTATTTATCTAAACCTCAGTTTCCTCACTTTAAGTGGGGCAATTACTATATACCTCGAGACACTGATGTTATGATTTAAAAGTAGATAAAGCCTGACACATAGGAAACCCCACAAACAGTATTATCTTTTATGTAAAACTGATCAGTCACATAAAAAGTTCTGGGAGATTCTGGAGAGATGGCATCTCCTGAACGTAACCCTTAATGCTCCCACCATACTCCCTCTTGCTCTATGGTTCCAGACAGCAGCCGCTGAAGACAAACCATTCACTCTCCTCTGTGTTTTGACAGAAGCCAGAAACCACTGGTCCGGGGTGCTTATTTGGACCTTTGTACACCCAGAGATAACGTTACCCTTCACAATCTGTGAGTTACTGTAGGGAAGTCATGCTTACGTGAGGTCTGCGGAGCCATAATTGGAGCCACACTGCTAACTGTCTTGAAAGTTATTAAGTGCAGTATTAAGATTGCACTGCACCCCAGAAGGTCTAGGAGCATCTGAGAAGCTCCTCCAAGGGACCCCATCAGATTTCAAGTGCCCTGTCTATTCACAGGTCTAAAGGAACAAAAACCTATTGAGCTCTCTTCGCTGGCTGGCCAGCAATGACAGGATCCTAACAATCTGACCTGATGGCTACCAACAGGCATTGGAGCCCAGATACCTACGGGAGGACTTTCAAGTAGATGATCCCAAACTGAAGACTTTACACAGTTCACTGAGAAAAGTCTGTTGATGACTTGAAACTAATTAAAAAAAAAAAAGGCAGTAAGACCATATAAAGATATCCTTTGGGTCTTAAAAAATTATCCAAACTTTTAAAAAATCAGCAACAGAGGAAATGAAAGAGACAATGTTTAGGCAAAGATCAATGAACAGGAATATCTACAAACATACAAAAGAGACAGGAATATAAAAAGTCATGGGAGAACAGTTAAGAGTCTGAAGGAAAAATACAGGAGGCTGGATGTGCAAATAATAAGAATTTCAGATAAAGGGAAAGAAACAGATGGAGGAGAGAGAATAATCAAGCCAACAATAGACAAAATGTTTTCTGAACTGAAGAAACATTTGAGCCACAGATTGAAAAGATTCACCACATCCCAGAAAGGACTAATAAAAAAAAAAATTTTTATATGTACTCCAGTAAATTATTCTGAATTCCTAAAATGAGTTAAATTCTTTTAAGCTCCAAACAAAGTTACTTTCACAATAAAAAGAACTGGAGTAGCATTCAAATCATCTGAAATTCCAAAAGTTAAAAGAAACTCATATTCACAGCCTGCTGAGAATGGGCAATAATCAGTAACCCATATCCAGATGATACTCCTGTCACCTGGGAAAAGAAAAGAAGTCTATCTCTGCAGATCTGAGAGATTCTGAGATTACATCACTCACGAATTCCCATTTGAGGAAAATATGAGAAAGTATCAAACATCAACTGAGGAAGACTGTAGACCCTGGGATAGAAAAAGATGAAAAGAGGAGAGTAGTAAGCCAGGAACACTGTTGAGCACACAGGGATGTGTGTATACATAAAGCACACAGCACACAGGGATGTGGGTACACATAAGGCACACAGCATATGGGGACAATCTCCATGAAGATGTATATCACTGACATGTTGTAAATATGCTCTTTCTTGAAAATATCTTAATGCAATGCTTTTAGTTATAAAATATGCATATAAAAGTTACAAAGAACAATAAGGAAAAGAATATCCATGAACCAACTACTTGACCACTCCAAAAACTCTAGGCTACAATACCGCTGCCTTACTGCTCCAGCAGCGTTGTGTTATTCACTCAGTCATGTCTGATGCTTTGTGATCCATGGACTGTAGTCTACCAGGATTCTCTATGGGATTTTCAGGCAAGAATAGTGGAGTGGGTTGCCATTCTCTTCTCCAGGAGATCTTCCTAGCCCAGGAACTGAACTCAGGTCTCCTGCATTGAAGGCAGATCCTTCACTGTCTGAACCACCAGCAGAGACCATTGTATTTTTCTTGCTCTTTTTGGAATTTATGTTTTAAACAACATATGCATATTTCTATACGATACATTTTTTTTTTGCTTTTCTTGTTAGACTATGCAAGTTTCTGAAACTTGCTTTTTATGCAGTAATATGCTCATTCAGTTCATGAATGTTTTTCTGTAGATGATCTGCTTTCAGTGCAAGACATATCCATTGAACAAACTCAATGCACATTTTGTCTGTTTTTTGGTTGGAGAAACTTGGTGGTTAGTAATCATGAACAATATTGATATAAACTATTTTATTTACATTTACTGGTGCAATAGTTTCTCTAGAGAACATACCAAGATAAATATTTTAATTTTATGTTAATATAATAAATATATGTTCTACAAGGTAATGCCAATTTCACAGTCTCCAGTAGTGTATATGTTTTCATTGAAAGTTGTCAAGATTTGGCATTGTCAATACTAATCAGTCTTAAAAGATAAAGTGATTCAAGAGAAAACATTAACTCTGGAGTAAAGAATATTAAGTTATCTCCTCAAAAATCTAAAAACGTGAAGCAATTTAGGAAAAGATAGGAAATGCATGAATTTTTAAAGCACATGAATTTAAATATCCATTTTGTGAACAGAGGAACATTATGTGTTTCTCTTTTAAGTAATAATTACAAAATATCAATTTAAAAATTAGTGATTAGAATGGGAATGTAAGCACCAGCAGAAATGAAAGTTGTATTAAAAAGCTCTAAATTTGTCAATTTAGACAGGATAAATTCCTTACCATTTAAAAAAAAAAAAAACAAGAAATAACAATGAAAATAACTAGAAAAATTCAGAAAGCAGAATTAAAAATCACTCATAAAGCAATCATTACCTACATTAAACATGACTGACTTGACTGCTGATCTCCCTTAGTACAGAAGGGTCCCCAAGAAAGGCAATAAAGCCCCTCTATTTGTTTCTTTCACACTACACAAAAAAACAAAAGGCTTAAAATAAAACGAGAGCGAGCGACTAGATAAATGCAAGCAGAACCAAAGCAGAAGTGACAATATCAGTAAAGCAGAATTTAAAGTCAAAACACCAAATAGAATAAGAGGCATGTGAGGTAATCATAAAGACACAATTCACAAATTTCTTCTATAAACTTTGCAGCTAAATATACAAAATCAAACTTACTCAAAGTACAAGGTGACCTTGACAAACAATTACAGTGTGAGATACATCTTTCTGAATAGAACAGAATACAGAGAAAAAAACATCTTGTTAAGGAATGAAGGGATCTGAAAAATACAACTAAAAAGTTCAGTTATATTGATTTATATTTTCTATCCATATCTGTATATAATTATGTCTTATACTATAAGTGCTGAAATGCTATTCATGTCTTATGATGAAGGGACATTTATAAATATGCATCATATGCTTAGGAATTAAAAATCCTCAATATATTTTTAAAAAGAAGAAATCAATAAATAATTTAGAAATAATAATATCAAGAAACAGAGTAATTTTCCTTATAGTTGCATTCAACTGATTAAGGAAAAAAATGTACATATTCTTCAAATAAAAGGCCACATTATAGAAAATATATTAATGTTTATTTTTAATCAATCAACCAATAAACTTTAAAAATGAATTAATTGTAACCATACAAAGAATGAATACTGCTAAAAGTCAGCATGCCAGAAACTAAAAATTTGAAAATATGGGAGATATATACTGCAAACAAATGTCTAGGGTATAAAGATACTCAGTCTTTTCTTGACAATTAACCTTCCCTTGATATTCAAATAATCGGAATCACCCAATAAAGTTAGAAATGATAAAAGGACAATTAAATAACTTACTACAACAGCATTTTCTAAATTTTTTTCCTAATCCCTGGGTCAAATAAAAAACCCAAACTAAACATACAAAATTCACTTTTTTAAAAACAGATTTATTTTATAAAGTGATCAAGATCTACACAGAGGAAATCTGATAGATTTGAGTATCATCATTGCTAAAAACTGGAACTGACAAAAGTAACTTGGCACTCATTTTAAGAAAAAGAAGAGAAAAAATAAATAAACCAGGAAAGTAAGAAGATGTAATTAATACAGGTAAATACAATTGGCCCTCCATATCTGCTGGTTCTGCATTTGCAGATTCAAACAACTGCAGATCAAAAGCATTCAGAAATATAAAATTCTAGAAAGTTCCAAAAAGCAAAACTTGAATTTGCCACAAGCCAGCAATGGCAACCCACTACAGTACTCTTGCATGGAAAATCCCATGGACGGAGGAGCCTGGTGGGCTGCGGTCCATGGGGTCGCTAGGAGTCAGACATGACTGAGCGGCTTCACTTTCACTTTTCACTTTCATGCATTGGAGAAGGAAATGGCAACCCACTCCGGTGTTCTTGCCTGGAGAATCCCAGGGACGGGGGAGCCTGGTGGGCTGCCGTCCTTGGGGTTGCACAGAGTAGGACACGACTGAAGTGACTTAGCAGCAGTAGCAGCAGCAACTATTTACATAGCATTTACATTGTATTTACAATTATTTACATAGTATTAGATGGTAGAAAGTGAAGAGGAACTAAAAAGCCTCTTGATGAAAGTAAAAGAGGAGAGTGAAAAAGTTGGCTTAAAGCTCAACATTCAGAAAACGAAGATCATGGCATCCGGTCCCATCACTTCATGGCAAATAGATGGGGAAACAGTGGACACAGTGGGTGACTTTATTTTTCTGGGCTCCTAAATCACTGCAGATATTGATTGCAGCCATGAAATTAAAAACTCTTACTCCTTGGAAGGAAAGTTATGANATGAATACTGCTAAAAGTCAGCATGCCAGAAACTAAAAATTTGAAAATATGGGAGATATATACTGCAAACAAATGTCTAGGGTATAAAGATACTCAGTCTTTTCTTGACAATTAACCTTCCCTTGATATTCAAATAATCGGAATCACCCAATAAAGTTAGAAATGATAAAAGGACAATTAAATAACTTACTACAACAGCATTTTCTAAATTTTTTTCCTAATCCCTGGGTCAAATAAAAAACCCAAACTAAACATACAAAATTCACTTTTTTAAAAACAGATTTATTTTATAAAGTGATCAAGATCTACACAGAGGAAATCTGATAGATTTGAGTATCATCATTGCTAAAAACTGGAACTGACAAAAGTAACTTGGCACTCATTTTAAGAAAAAGAAGAGAAAAAATAAATAAACCAGGAAAGTAAGAAGATGTAATTAATACAGGTAAATACAATTGGCCCTCCATATCTGCTGGTTCTGCATTTGCAGATTCAAACAACTGCAGATCAAAAGCATTCAGAAATATAAAATTCTAGAAAGTTCCAAAAAGCAAAACTTGAATTTGCCACCAGCCAGCAATGGCAACCCACTACAGTACTCTTGCGTGGAAAATCCCATGGACAGAGGAGCCTGGTGGGCTGCGGTCCATGGGGTCGCTAGGAGTCAGACATGACTGAGCGGCTTCACTTTCACTTTTCACTTTCATGCATTGGNAAGGAGATCAGCCCTGGGATTTCTTTGGAAGGAATGATGCTAAAGCTGAAACTCCAGTACTTTGGCCACCTCATGTGAAGAGTTGAGTCATTGGAAAAGACTCTGATGCTGAGAAGGATTAGGGGCAGGAGGAGAAGGGGACAACCGAGGATGAGATGGCTGGATGGCATCATGGACTCGATGGGCATGAGTCTGAGTCAACTCCAGGAGTTGGTATGGACAGGGAGGCCTGGCATGCTGCGATTCATGGGGTGGCAAAGAGTCAGACACGACTGAGCAACTGAACTGAACTGAACTGAACTGAGGGAGTATAAGTAATCTGCTACTGCTAAGTCACTTCAGTCATGTCCGACTGTGTGACCCCATAGACGGCAGCCCACCAGGCTCCCCCTTCCCTGGGATTCTCCAGGCAAGAACACTGGAGTGGGTTGCCATTTCTTTCTCCAATGCATGAAAGTGAAAAGTAATAAGTAATCTAGGGATGATTTAAAGTATATAGGAAGTTTTGCACAGGTTGTATGCAAATACTGTTAACACCACTTTATTTCTAATAAGGAACCTGAGCATTAGCAGATTTTGATATCCATTGGGATCCTGGAACCAATCCCTCACATATATTGAAGGATGACTACATTAAAATAAAATAAGTAAAAAATAAAAAGAACTTGTAGTTTCTAAACTATCTTTTAGTATTTCATTCTGGCTGCCTTTATCATCAGTGTCCATTAAAGTTAACCATTAATACTATAACTCTCATAATAATAAGGGGTCAGGAGTTTTTAGCAAGAGAGGTGGTCATAATTCATTATCGCTACATCAGTTCATTAAAACAGGTCAGAAACTCAAATGGCTAAAGAATTCAGATGAGTGACATAATTATTGTCTCAAGACAGGTGAGGGTACAGTAGGGAAACAGGTCACTACTGTGACCCAGAACACACAGGCTGATTTACGGGGGATGCTGCTAGCTTCAGACAGACGCTGTCACGTGGGAGTGTGGGCCACTGCAGTCAGATCTTCCAACTTTTCAAAAAACACCTGTTAAGCTAGCTTTGTGTTATTTTGCTCTTACATGATATTACTGGACAGTTTTAAAATACAGGGAGAAACTATGCTAAGTGAACTAAAATGGGTGGGCCTAGCGCATGCCTGCTCAGTTGCTTCAGGTGTGTCCAACCCGGTGACCCCGTGGACCAGAGTCCACCAGGCCTCTCTGTCCATGTGGATTCTCCAGGCAAGAATTCTGGAGTGGTGGCCATGCCCTTTCTAGGGCATCTTTCTGACCCAGGGATCGAACCAGCATCTCAACTGTCTCCTGAACTGGCAGGTGAGGGCTTGACCACCAGCGGCACTGGGAAGCCCAGTGAAACAGATCAACAGCTAAATTCAGTCCATGGACTACTTGCTATCACCTTCTTCCTTAAACCCCAAAATTAATGTTCCCTGGAATATTATAGCAAACATAGAAACAGCAGATACAGCAATTTCATCTTTAAAGTTCCTCAACAAACCATCCCATCTGTACTGTGTGAAAAAAAATCAATTTTTAAATACTCTCATTGTTTAAAAAAAATTCTACAGACCAGATAAAGAAAATTATGAAAATACTGAAATCTCCATCCAATTCACGTTAGATTTTTATCTTAATTTTAGAAGTCTTTCCTATTAAAATACAAAATATCTTATAATTTCATTTATAATTTTTTTTAAAAATTATTTTGTATTGAAGTATAGTTGATTAATAATCTATTAGTATAGCAAAGTGATTCAATTATACATATGCATGTATCTATTCTTTTCCACGGAGAAGGCAATGGCATCCCACTCCAGTACTCTTGCCTGGAAACTCCCATGGATGGAGGAGCCTGGTAGGCTGCAGTCCACGGAGTCGCTGAGTCAGACACGACTGAGCGACTTCACTTTCACTTTTCACTTTCATGCATTGGAGAAGGAAATGGCAACCCACTCCAGTGTTCTTGCCTGGAGAATCCCAGGGATGACGGAGCCCAATGGGCTGCCGTCTGTGGGGTCGCGCAGATTCGGACACTACTGAAGCGACTTAACAGCAGCAGCATTCTTTTCCAAATTCTTTTCCTATTTAGGGAAAGTTTCAGAAATCTATTTTTGCAAATTCACAATACAATATCTCTGTTGTATTGTGAGGGGAGAAAAAAAGAAAACCTCTTACTTGTATTTTGATTCTGAAGTTTAGTCCTGTTTGTGTCCATTACAGGACATTATTAGTACATTCTCTTGCCCTGGGTCATAAGAATCATGCTGATGCTAAGACAGAGCATCTAGACATTTAAACACCTCCTCTAGAAGTGAGAACTTTTTTTAACCAACAGAATCCAACTTACTATATAGATTATTTATTTTAAATTTACTTTTCCTTCCCCAAAGTAACTCCCACACTCATATTTATTGTTTATGAAAGTTTAATTTCATAGATAAGTAAAAAGAAAAACAAGTTCATTAATCTAATTCATATTTGAATGTGACTCAACTAAAATTTTAATTTGAAACAGAATGAAAAACTCACAAAATATGATGGATAACATGTAAAGCAGTAAACCAAAATGAGAGTTTTTCTGACTTTTTGATTTAGAGATTCAAAACCAGCTATGAACACATATATTTTAGTATCAGATATCACTAAACAAAAAAAATCCAAAATTTAAAAATAAAATTATAGATGGCGGCCAGTTTTGACTCTTCCCTCTTTTTGTACCCTACAGCCAATCTGTCAGCAAAAAATGATGGGTTCTTGTTCCTAAATATTTTTCAGACATTATTAATTTATTTAATAAATATATAGAGAATATTTAATAAATATCAGACACTGTTTTGGCAGCAATGACATAATAGTGAGCAAAACAGACCAAGTCTTGGCCTCTTGAGCATTGTTCTATGATGCAACATTGCTATCGGAAAAGTAAGTCAGGATAAGGAAATGTTAGAGAATATTTCAGATAGGGGACTACAGCCCATGGAGGTAACATTTGATCAGAGCATACGTGATGCGTAGAACTGAGCCTTCCTCAACGTGTGTGCAAAGGACCTAGGATCCTCTCTGTATCAAGAGTTACATCTAGTATTTGCTTTATTTATACCTTTGCTTGTAACTAAAATCCCCACCCCCCTCTCTGCTGCCTTTTGGAATCCAATCAGTTCCTTGCACGCTTTCAGGACTCTGTCTCAGAAAACTCCAGTCTATACTCAACTTCTGTCTTTCATGGCCAGCTCTCTCGCTTCCTGTGACATGCACCAAATATCACTGCACTTAGAATCTAAAAGAGAAATGAAGTGAAACTTTTAGAACCTCTAATATGAGCCACATTCCTGCCCATAGCCTTTCATATATTATCTCACTGAACTGTCATGCGACTTCTGCTGCTGCTGCTGCTAAGACACTTCAGTCATGTCCGACTCTGTGTGACCCCACAGACAGCAGCCCACCAGGCTCCCCTGTCCCTGGGATTCTCCAGGCAAGAACACTGGTGTGGGTTGCTATTTCCTTCTCCAACGCATGAAAGTGAAAAGTGAAAGTGAAGTCGCTCAATCGTGTCCGACTCTTGGCGACCTCATGGACTGCAGCCCACCAGGCTCCTCCATCCATGGGATTTTCCAGGCCAGAGTACTAGAGAAGGGTGCCATCGCCTTCTCCAATGCTATTTCTAGAAGGTAGCTATTACTGTTCAGTTTTACAGATGTGGGTAATCACCTAAGAGATTCTGACCACACAGAGATTCTGACCACAAAGCCAAAATCCATATTCAGTTTTATACAATTTCATATATCTATCTTAATTAATTAATTTACTTTTGCTCCTACATAAAAACAGTTTGCCCCATGTCTTTATTTCCAAGTGAAGGAGGTAGATGATTTTCAGTGCTTTTGCCTACAATTCTGTTAGGTTTCTTCTCTGCATATCAAAATTTTCAGAGCCCAGCATGCTACAATGCTTTTTCAAATAGTTAAGACAGTATTGATCTCTTCTTGAATTCCTGGTACACTTGGAATCAGAATTGCACAGACTGGAACTTGTTTATTTCTCTGCTTGTGTGGTTCTTAATCCTTTTTTCTAAACAAAATTATTGAAAAATCTAATGTGAGCTCTAGATACCCTCCTCTGAAAAATAATGAATACAATTACACTGTTGTGCTTTCCTGAAGCTCATCCTTTGGACTTCCGGCTTTGAATGCATTTATTTAAACCATGCAAGAAAATTACATGCTCCTTGAGAACAGCAACAATGATTTATTTTCTCTTGGGTTCCCTGCGATGCCTGGCACAGTGCTGAACAAATATACTAAGTGACGTACCTGTCAAAGAATCTTGTGCTATAGAGTATGCCAAGTGATAGGTTTTCAGCATAAGCTCATCTAATTCCAGTTTGCAAAATAAGAAAGTTGGATGTATTTTGCAGAACCAAAAGACCAGGAGATTACAATTTCTAAACGGAAGCACAATAGAGTTCATCTCCACCATTTCAAGGTCGTTGAGCTGTGAATTCTCAACCTGACTGCAGAATCTAGATTTTTTTTCCTTTTATTTTTAAATTAATTTTTATTGGAGTATAGCTGACTTACAATGTTAGTTTATGCTGTACAGAAAAATGAACTTATTGTAAATAAATATATATCCACTCACTTTTAGATTCTATTCCCATGCAGCTCATTACAGAACATTGAGTAAAGCTCCCTGTGCTACACAATAGGCCATTAGTTATTTATTTGTATACAGTAGTGTGTACAGGTCAATCCCAACCACCCAGTTTATCTCCCCCGATTCCCGCTTATCCCTTGGTAAGCATAAGTTTGTTTTCTACATCTGTGATTCTGTTTTTGTTTTGTAACATTTTTTTAAGATTCCACATAAAAGTGATATCATACGATATTTGTCTTTGTCTAACTTACTTCACTTAGTATGACAATCTCAACGTCCATCCATCTTGCTACAAATGGCACTACTTCATTCTTTTTTATGGAAGAGTAATATTCTCTCTCTCTTTCTCTCTCTCTGTGTCTCTCTCTCTTTATATATATCTCACATCTTCTTCTTTATCCATTCCTCTATTGAAGGACATTTAGGTTGCTTCCACATCCTGGGTATCGGAAATAGTGCTGCAGTGAACAATGGGATAACACGTATCTTTTCCAATTATGGTTTTTCCTGGATGCATACCCAGGAGTAAGACTGCAGAAGTATACGGTAGCTCTGTTTGCAGTTTCCTAAGAAACCTCCATACTGTTCTCCATGGTGGCTGTACCAATGTACATTCCCAGAAACAGTGTAGGAGGGTTCCCTTTTCTCCACAACCTTTCTAGCATTTCTTGTTTATAGAGTTTGTTTGATGATGGCTATTCTTGACTGGTGTGAAGTGATACTTCATTGTAGTTTTGTATTTCTCTGATAATTAGTGACGTTGAGCATCTTTTCACGTGCCTCTTGGCCGTCTGTATGCCCACCTATCCCTCCGTTTCCCTTCAGACATTCCTCTTAAGCAGCAATCCATATTATAGACCTACAGAAGCAGGCCTCAAATGGGGCTCACATTCCCTGCCTTAAAGATAGCATCAGACGTACAGTTCCTCATGGTTGGAAGAAGTCCTCCTATTGCTGGACTTGCTCATTATAAAATAATAATAAAGCAAACGGAAATATTATTAGGTTTCAAAATTAAACTATAAAGGCAGCTACTAAAAATGACTGTTAGGAAGTCTTCCAATTCACATAATATCATTTTCTTATTCAGTTTCAAATGAAATGAACATTCTCGGGGAACTGGCTGACTATACATATTCCAGCAGGAGAAAACACTGCAAGAGCAAACCAACATTTAGAAACAGCCAAATAAGCACAGTGGGAACAAAAGACAAAACACAATATTTCATCACTAGATAACATTTAGATCACTAGATAACAAAACAATATTTAAAAGTGGAATAAAACAGTAATGACTGTAGGAAAGGTTAAGCTGCAAGATGGCCCTGTTCCTAACATTCTCTATCTTGGCAACCTCAGTTCAAATGCTGCACCCACTCCTTAGCAGACCCCACACACTGACCCCTATACATATGTCTCCAGTTCAACTTTTCCCTGCAGCCCGTCTACCGCCAAAGAAACAGCTTTACTTTAAATATCTAACAGTAATAGATGGCATCTCACTTGCTTCAGCTGTAATTTCCAGCCTAGCATAAGAAAGTTTTCCTTTACAATTGCTCTCCCTAAAATTCCATTCACAAAGCAACACATTTTTTCTTCTGTTTTGGGCACATTTTCTCCATGACTCTCATTATCACTGGTAATTGGGCTTTTTAATTTTTTTTTTTGCATTACACTTTCTTTTTAAGGAGGAGAAAGAGAAAACAGAAAGAAATAACTTCCAGATTTAATTACACATTTGTCTCCATACATTGAGAAGTTTCTGGGTGTAAAGGCTTAATGTTTTTTGTTCTTTCTGGTGCTCTGAGAAGGTTTTCTTTTGAATTCATTTTGCCTGCTCCTTTCAAAACATACAAAGGAGAAAGTCTGGGGAAGATACAAGCTGCCTTATCAACAGGCTGGCCCTGCACTGCTTTTATTATCAAGATTGCAGCCACCAACAGGACGGCAGACACTGTATATAAGCTACCCATAGCAACTGCCCCCCTCCCCCAAAAACTGTAATGCTGATACTTCTTCTTCTGTGCAGTTGTTAGAATCAGGGGTAGTCTTGGGAGCTTTCCAAACCAGGGGTCGAACCCATGGCCCCTGCACTGGCAGGTGGCCTCTTAAGCACTGGATCACCAGGGAGACCCCCTCATCAGCTGTTCATGAATATCATATGAGTTAATATTTAAAAGTATTTAAAACAATGTGTTACATAATTTAGGGCAATTAAGCTGGGCTTAACATTACCACCAATTGAAAAGTACCCCCGGAGCTGTACAGTCCAGCAGCCCAGTATAGCGACCAGCGTGTGTCAGTTACTCGTCCAGTCCTTGCCGAGCTCACTGCACGGCGCACTCTTCAAAACAGGCCCTGTCCTTCAACCTTGGAACTCCGCCCAAGGCAAGTCCTGCAAAGGAGGACGCTAACATTGTCAGAGAGTGTCACAAAATCTCTGAGAACTAACAGATAGAGAAGATGATGAGTATTCTCTGTAGACAAATCAGGAGCCTGAAGCTCAGAAAGGATAAGTGACTTAACCAAGAACTTTCACTTAAATGATCACTGGCCATTTCTGAACACCTATGATGTGCCAGACTCCAAGGGCACAGCCCAGGAAAACACATAACCATTTCTGCAGAGGAGCTAACATCCCACTGGGGAGAAACAGATGAAGGGCATGGAAGTGATTAAAAGAACTTCAGATACTACTGATAAGAAAAAGGAATAAGGTGGAGTGGTAGGGTCTAGAGTGGCTTGATTGGCAGGTTTACGTAATATACATAATATATATCCCCAAGAGGACTTGGGGAAGTCCTCTTGAAAGAGGTGACCTTTGCGTTTCAACTGCAGTTCTGAGAAGACTGCCTTGTAAGAAGCAGGAGAAAGCATCCCAAGCTGAAGGAAATCAAGGATCAAGACCTGAAAGAGCTGGCAAAGAGAAGAAACCCAGAGAGCCTGGAATGCTTTGACGACAGAGATTTTAGGAGGAAGTCAGAAGAAAGGTCGGGCATTAGAAGCCATGGTCAAGGAGGTAGACTTCTTTCTGGGTACTGTGGAAATCCGCTAGATGGCTTTAAGCAGGGAAGCAGTGGGATTCAATTTAAACTTTAGAAAACTTACTCCAGATAACTGTAGAAAATAAGGTAAGAAAAGTGCATAAAGTTCAATAAAGGGCCCAGTATAGTGTGGAAAATTCTTCAAGAGATGGGAATACCAGACTACCGGACCTGCCTCTTGAGAAACTTATATGAAGGTCAGGAAGCAACAGTTAGAACTGGACACAGCACAATAGACCGGTTCCAAATAGGAAAAGGAGTATGTCAAGACTGTATATTGTCACCCTGCTTATTTAACTAATATGCAGAGTACATCATGAGAAACGCTGGACTGGAAGAAGCACAAGCTGGAATCAAGAGTGCTGGGAGAAATATCAATAACCTCAGATATGCAGATGACACCACCCTTATGGCAGAAAGTGAAGAGGAGCTAAAAAGCCTCTTGAAGAAAGTGAAAGAGGAGAGTGAAAAGTTGGCTTAAAGCTCAACAATCAGAAAACGAAGATCATGGGATCCAGTCCCATCACTTCATGGGAAATAGATGGGGAAACAGTGGAAACAGTGTCAGACTTTATTT